>JANRMT010062802.1:29036391-29076524 GCA_026402145.1 Polypterus bichir lapradei | reverse complement strand
TATCTATCTATCTATCTATCTATCTATCTATCTATCTATCTATCTATCTATCTATCTGCACTGCAGGTTCTTACTTTGAACTGAACAGAGCCAATGTAAGAGATGCCTTAAACCTGACCACATTTCTTCAGATTGTTCTCTTTAATGGTATTAATGGACGGTGATGGGTTGGCGCCTTCTCCATGTGTTGTTCCTGCTTTGGGCCCTATGTTTGTTGAGACAGGCTCCAGTTGCCCTGCACCCCTTTCCTGGATGAGCAGTTTAGAAGTATGAATGGATGGATAATATTAATGGTATCTTCAGACTGACTTCCCACAACTGTCAGGTTATGCACACTCACATCAACTTTTCTGCTATGTTAAAAAAATAAGTTATGGGTATGTACAACTCTTAGTCCATCAATACATCCATTCATGGATTACTGTTATCAGCTGATGAAGATTGAAGGGGTCTTGACTTCTAATTCTGGCTGGGGCCCTGTCTTGTGCAGTTTGCACATTCTCACTGTGTAAATTTTATTATTGGTACCCCAGCTTTCTTTCAATATCTAAACAGAATTCAGGTTACAGTGGAACCTCGGTTCACGACCATAATTCGTTCCAAAACTCTGATCGTAAACCAATTTGGTCGTGAACCGAAGTAATTTCCCACATAGGATTGTATATAGATACAATTAATCCATTCCAGACTGTACAAACTGTATGTAAATATATTTTTTTAGATTTTTAAGCACAAATATAGTTAATTATACCATAGAATGCACAGCGTAATAATAAACTAAATGTAAAAACACTGAATAACACTGAGAAAACCTTGAACAACAGAGAAAACTAACACTGCAAGAGTACGGACTGCTCGTTAAAAACACTTTTTTTTTAATGAGTTTTAAGCACAGGGAAAAAAATGAACATTTGAAAAATATGTAATTTAATAAACCACCAAGAAAAGTAACATTGCAACAATGCACGCCACGAACTGAACGCTGTAAACAGTAGTGAAGTGGAGGTTAAAATCCAATAGAAAAAGTCTTCATTATATACAATGAGGTTAAAACAATGCTCGAATCTGTCTCTTTATAAACAAGCCTTATGCGTCCAGCCGTCTCTCTCTCTCTCGCGCGCGCGTGTGTGTGTCTCTCTCTCTCGCACACGTGCGTGTGTGTGTCTCTCTCCCTTGCGTGCCTGTGTGTGTGTCTCTCCCACGTGTGTCTGTGTGTGTGTCTCTCTCGTGCGCGTATCTGTGTGTGTCTGTCTGTCTCTCTCTCTCGCTGCACAGGGAATGCACAGGGAGAGACTGAACACGTGCGGAAATCATCGGCGCTCACAAACCGAAATGGAAGCTGGCTTGTTCGTATACCGAGTCTGTGGTTGTGAACAGATGCAAAAGTTTGGTGAACTATTTTTGCTCGTAAACCGATTTGTACGTGTTCCGAAATGTTCATGAACCGAGGTTCCACTGTATATGGGTCTGTGACTCTAAATTGGTCTTGTCTGAGTGAGTGTTGCATCCAGTGCAAGGTTGGTTCCTGCCTCAAACCCTGTGCTGCTGGGATCAAATCTGAGCTGCATGGACCAATGATGACTGTTTAATTCTACTAGCACCTTTATTTGGAAAGACTATCTCAATTAGCATTACAGTGTAATTATGGATCCTGAGTGCAGTTGTGCTCTGAGGCAGACTGGCACCCCATCCTGGTTTAGCTCCTGCTTTTTGCCTGATGTTGATGGAATAGGTTTAGACTTCCCATGACTCTTTTCATCTGTCAACATCCCCATCAATCCTTTATAATAATGTGGCTCATCGACACAGGTTTTCAGAAAGCTAGAATATAGAAACGTGGTAGATGGATTCAACCACTAGTGGCCTACCACAAAAACCCAAGGTTCATGTCTCATTTGGACAAAAACCCCTACTAAGTGAATAAATGTAAATGTGATGTAAATGCCATGCCTTTATGTTAGCATTATTTTCACATTCACTAAAACTTTTAACGGTTTTGCATTTGTTTTCCAATTTGTCCAGTTTTATGATTTATCGACTGTGATGCCTGCGGTGGGCTGGCGCCCTGCCCGGGGTTTGTTTCCTGCCTTGCGCCCTGTGTTGGCTGGGATTGGCTCCAGCAGACCCCTGTGACCCTGTAGTTGGGATATAGCGGGTTGGATAATGGATGGATGGATGCACTGTGATGCATAACACATTAATGGTGTTTTTTGCTTTACAGTATGATTGTTTTTGCAGGGGCACAAAAAATGTGTTAAAGTAACACAGAAAACTATCCAATGGATTTCTTTTGGGTTGTACAAATGTATGATGGTGTTTGGCACATCATAATGAAACACTCTCACTGTGCTTCTCATGTCTGAAGGCAATTTCCAATTACAATGGAGAAGCCCATCAATTCTCCTTAAGTCACTTTGTCCTGTTAACTTGACTGATTTAATATTAAGGAAATGAGACAGTTTAATTGCACAAAGTAGTCACTCAGCCAACCTGAGCTCAATGCTGAGTGCTTCCTCCATTCCACTCCACCGAATGCTCATCGCTCGTCGATAACTGCTGCTGACTTTGTTTTAATCAGATCAATCCTCCACTCCTCGTTGTGCCTTCACTGTTTCTCATTAAATGCCATTAGCAACACTGAGTCAATTGGTCTCTTGTATGCTGCCTTTCTTAATGAACAACACTGCCAATCAGTCTTAATCAACGTGTTGTCAATTTATGGCAATTTTGCTGGAGAATTCAGAATGTATTTGGTGTGTGATACTTCCTACAATCAAATCTTCATTTAATACTTAAAGTGAATACCAGTCTCTTCATCAGCATCATTTTGATAAAATACTTTTCATCCGGAGTGGCCTGTGCAGCCCCAGGACCCATTCTGTGTGCTGCTTACATCTTCTCCAAGTTCCTATGTAGAGTTTCTCCAGGTACTTTGGTCCCACAGGTGGGTTTGTGTGTTAAGTTCATTGGTAATTCTATATTGGCTCAGTGTGAGTGACTGGGACCACCAACCAATGGACTGGTGCTGCTGCTGGGAGATGAATTGGCCACTTGAGGTCCTGACACGGGTTAAGTGGATCAGAAAATAAATGGATGGCTAGTAGTCTTGGATAGTATTAATTGAAGAAAGAAACTTATCCTCTAACAGGACAAGCCTGATAAAACCTTTTTAAGTCAGTAATCAGGCAAGAGAAAAGCTTGTCCATCTACTTTATTTATTTATTCCTTGACAAATGCTTTAGGCCGGGTTATACTTAATGCGACTATGCAAGCAGTGTACTGTCTATACCTGCATGCGTAACTTTAAGTAAATCTGGAAGATTCCACCTGTTAGCATTGGTAAAAAAACAACATCTGGTTTCACTGTGTTCTGAGTTGATGGACAATAATGTTAAAAATAAACATCCTTTGCTGATGCTGTTGTAAAGGTGCAAAAAAAAAAAAAATGATGGAAACAATGATACAGATGCTATGCGAGACCTTTAAAAATCACATCATTACAATGAGGAATATATGACGCTTGTATTGCCTATGACAGCCCTCCATCTCAGTGGCCATTTGTGACCCCGGCAGGGCTGTGCTGCCGAACTACAACTCCCAGCATTCCCTGCTGGTGTATATACTGTAAAGTTCATAACCACACAAGGAGATCATACAAATGGTCCACAGATAGTGAGTATGATGAGACTAATCCCAGTTTCCTGGTGAAGTGCATTAGCTGTAGCAAACATTGTGCCAACCTCGTACAGGTTTACCTATTTTACATGTCATTGTGTCCATGTACAAGTAAGAATGTCATTGTACTTTTTACACATAGCAATAATATTACTTCCGCTACTAAAACTTCTTACATGTATTCAGGGTCCTTTTGGAGCTTGTCCTGCCAGTACTGGGCACACGGCAGGAATTCAGTTCCTTTAAAAAGTATTCACCCTTGGGGAGGTTATCACATTTTATTAATACAAAGCATTGTGGATTTAATTTGACTTTTCCTAGAGTCACAAACCCACCTATTGTCAAAATGAAAACAAATCTCTAAAAAGTGTTACCAATTAAATATAAAACAGAACAGGTCAGGTCAGGAAGGAAGGAAGAGCCTGCACAAAGGAGTTGTTGATATCGGTGATAGTGAGGGGGCACAGTCACATCACTTCACTTCTTGTTGGGAATCAACGTGGCAAGCCAAGCGCAAGACAACGAGGTATGGCAGGAAGTTGCACCACTTTGGATGGACACTTGGTGGGATGGGGTGTGGGTTTAAGTCAGTCTTAGTCAGGACCTTATCTCTGACCTTACCGCCATAGGTACATGACTCCCGATAGTATCGCTCATGGTATCATTGATCATGCAAACCACTTTGCCACATTAAGTCACTGACTCAATGGAGCGACAAATATAAAACACAAAACATTCACCATTCACGCCAGTATTTAGTAGGTGCACCTTTGGCAGCCATGACAGCCTTCCATCACAGAGGCCTCACTCTATCAGCTTTGCACATCTGCACATTGCTATTTTCCCCCATTTTTGACAGATCAGAAACAGTCTTCAGGATGCCGATGTAGATATGTCAGAGATGACTATTCTACAGAAGACTTCATAAAACAGAAATTCACAGGCCACACTAGATGCAAACCACTGGTTAGCCACAAAAAACAGGATGGCCAGATTAGTTTGTGAAAAGGACTTAAAAGAGCCTACAGAATTCTGAAAAAAGGTTTCTTGTAGACAGACAAGACAAAGATGACCCTGAATCAGAGTGATGGCAAGAGCAAAATGTGCAGAAGAAATGGAACTGCCTAAGATCCAAAGCAGACCACCTTCTCTGTTTAACATCGTGCTGAGGATGTCATGGCTTGGGCATGTCCTGTATGGCTGCCACAGGAACTGGCACACTTATCTTCATTGAAGTTGTAACTGCTGACAGCAGTTGCACAATAAATTTGAAGATCTTACCTGCTCAAATTCCAGTAAATGCTTCCAAACTCTTTGGACGATGCTTCATCCTTCATCGAGATAGTGATCCCTGACATACTGAGAAGGCAACACAGGAGTTTTTCAAAGCTAAAAAAATTGACAATTCTTGAAAGGCCATGGCAGTCACCTGCTTTAAATCCAAGTGAGCATGCCTTCAATATGCTAAAGAGAAAACCTAAGGGGAGAAGCCCTCGAAACAAGCAGTAGCTGAAGATGACTGCATTAGAGGTTTGGCAGAGCATCACCAGAGAAGAAACTCAACACCTGGCGATGTCTGTAAATCGCAGAGTTCAAGCATTTGCGTTTCATGCAAGGGATATGCAACACGGTACTAAAGATGACTGGTATTGCTGTGTCCCAAACAATTTGGTGCTCTGAAATGGGGGCGCCATATATAAAAAGTGTAGTCGTTTCTACGTGGTGTGACCGAAATGTATGCAAATAGCCTGAAATGAAAGTCTGCATTGTGCACTTTAATCACGTCGGAATTGCTTGATTTGTAATTTGAAATGGTGGAGCAGAGGGATAAATCAAGGAAAAATGTGTCTTTGTCACAGACATTATGGAGGGCACTGTAGATCCAGTTTTGTAAAAAAAAAAATGTTGTGAAGAGCTGGCGATTTTGAAGTCAGCCCTTTGTAAACAGTTAGGAATTTCATCCTTCCCTCCAAAAGATAAAGAGCTGGGCAGAAATTTGAAATTCAGCAAAAGCTTCCCAAATTAGATCCAAATCATAATTAACCACTGGCAGCTTATCTGTCGTAAAATGAATGCACAAACATGCTTGTGGAAACCTCAGCAAATTGGCTTTCTGCTGGGAACTGAGAGGCTGGCTGCTACGGCCCCTTTGCCAAGTAGCAGGGGGACCCAACAACTGCTGCCATCCGTATTTTGCCTGTCTGTCTTTGGCTTTTTGTACTTATGTAAATGTGTTGAGTATGGGCCATTTGAGCCCAGTTGGCAGAGTTAAAGTTTATTACAATTATCAAAAAAATCAAGTTAATGATCATTAAGGTTGAATAAACCAGCAACACAATGTACCAGGTGTTTGGCCGATGGTGCAGGCACATTAAGAGCTGATCTGAACGTTGGCAGTAAACTGGCTGTAGAAGCACAATAAGTTTCTTAATGTATTAAATGTAATAATTCAAAGTCGAACACATAAAATGTGAAGATGTAAGCCTTGGTTTTACATGCTCTCTGGAGGAAAAGAAAAAGGGAATGTGCAGATTTTTAATATTCTGCCTGCTAAGTCCCAAGGAGGCTCTCCTCCTAATCAGCATGCAATTGAGTTTCAGTCCAAACTTCACAGGCTGCAAGATCAGTGCTGCTGTCTGAAAGACAGGTTTGTGTCTTGAGTTTCAGCTTAAACATATCAGAAAATTAAGGCTTCTCTTCATGCAACCGTTTATGCATTTATTCAAAATGCTGTAGCAAAACACTGACGAGAACTAGGAGGTATGACCATTAACTCCTTTTCTTAAGTCGTTACCCTGGCTTCCAGTTAAGCTTGACATGATTTAAAAATCCTTCTACATATAAAGATTTAAATGGCGCATGTGCTACTTACCCATATGAACTCATCATTACATTTAATCAGAGTGCGCATTATGATCTCAACATGTCAACCTATTAATGATTCAAAGAATTAACAAACTAACAGTAGGAAGCTGAGCTTTTAGGTATAGGGTCTCAATTCAGTTATCCTTGAGAAGTGAAGTAGCAGCACCAAATATTATGCCAACCTTATACAGGTTCACCTGCTTTACATGTCATTGTGTCCACATACAAGTATGAATGTCATTGTAATTTGTACACATAACAATAATCTGAGATGAAGAATCACTGCTTTAGTCTGACATACCCTGACTAGAGCTGCTGATGAGCTGTGTGTATCGCATCTTTGCTTGTTAGTCATTTGTACAAAATTGTAAATATCGAAATAATTATAAACTGTTGCTCACCCTTCTCTTTAACATTTCTCTTCATTTTATCCTGCTGTGGCACTTGGTGCAAATGTCCATTTCCAAGCTTATTTCATTCCCATGAATAAAGACACCAGGGTTATTGGAATGGAATCCAAGAATGCAAGTATTATGCTGTCTTATTAGCCTGTCCAGAGCAGACTTTACTGTAGGTTGTTCAGGAGATGGTGGGCACTAGTTGGCTGAGGTCTCCAGGGCCGTAACTGTGTCTCACTTTGTCTGTTTTAACTGATCATGAACCCCCTCAGAGGTTTATTTTCTCCAGGTATGTGGCTGACTGGATGTTTTGTTTCCTTCTCTTCCATTGTCAATTATATTCTTAGTATTCATCAATGAAATTGCCTTGTTTGACTGTGAATCTAAACTATTTTGTAATTTGATGTGAAAATTAAACAATTTGTAAAGTTTGTAATTTGTATTATATTTGGTAACTTTCACAGTGTGCCCTGTTGTACTCCAATTCATTGTATTCATTTCTTTACAACACTTTAGCAAGTTTTCAGGGATATTCAATATTGTAGTTTTTTGGGGTTTTTTACTCCCATTTTTCACATTTTTTGACTTGAATGCTTCTTTACTTTTTATTTTTGGAGATGAACAATCTCACATAAAGTAAATTAATTTTAAACATGTTACCTCGTTTCAAGTCATTATTTATGTTTTTAAGAAAACTTATTTTACCATGTTATAGTAAAGCAGACTTCTTTCTTTGTGTTCTCCGCTTTGTATGTGATGTTAAATGCCAGACAACTGGGTCTGATACTTTATGCCATGTTAGGCCAGAGTTATACTTCACGCAACGTGACGCATGCTGCAAAGGACACTCCTGCTACGCAAGCGTTGTAGTGTTCATACTTGCGCGCGTACTTTACGTAAATCTGGTGGAATCCACCAGGTGGCAGTACGAGATATTATCACGGTGAGAACGTTTGGCTTCTCAGTGTTGTGAATTGCCTAAAACACCTATTAAATTCCGATAACACCTTACCGCAATATCTCTGAAAAGGATATTTATTGATTAAATCCATAAATCCAGGGATGTGTCCATTCCAGCAAGCATTGGGCACGACTGAGAAACAATCCCTGGACGAGGCCTCAGATCATCGCAAGGTGAATACAAGCACATACACATACACTAGCGTCATTTTAGCGGCACCAAATCCCCAAATCTGCATATCTTTGGAAGGAAACCGGAGCACAGTGTGGAATACAAGCAGTAAATACCAGCAACATAACTCCCTGTGTGACAGCAGTGCTATCGCTCCACCACCGTGACACCCCCATGTGTGTAATTATTAACGGTATTCATTATTTAAACTAAATTATATGTAAAATGTAACATACACACTTTAATGCGTTTCATCATGAAAGTGATATTAAGTATGAATCTAAAGATTCTAAATGTGCAGAGAGTTGGAATATCAGACATTTAATTTGTTCTGTGTGGTAATTTATTGCTGATTGCCGCAGCTGTCAGGTCCAAGAAGCTCGTAGCGATTAAAAACTGGGATGACGTTTATGACCGTCTGCTTTAATGATAAAGTAAACTACGAGGTTAAAGTGGACAATTCGAGATTAAAGCCGAAATTTCCACTTTAATCACAAAATACACGCTTTCACCGTGTCCTTTATTTTTTTCTCAGTGGCTCAAATACAGTGCTATACATGATGTTGCTGTTGTGAAGTTGCAAAAAAACAAAAAAAGACGGCACAAAGATGTAAGACTTTTAAAATGCATCGTGTCATGACGATCGGGAATATGCGACGCTTGAATATAAAAGCACCACGAATGCATCTGTATGTCGCCATTTTGCTTCACCACATTGACCCATTCATCAAACAGCGAAGCACGCACATCGATCCCCGTAGGATCTGCATAGAGGCTTTCTGTCACATGTAGATAGTAAACAGAGACTCTGACGTCACATTCCGACTTTTAGCACACTGCGCCCCCCAACTTTTTGCTGGTACTGCAACTCGCGCACGCATTGCGTTAAATTCTGAGGACCTGCTCAGAGGATGCGTGGAAAGAACGCTGGAAACGTGTGGCAGCCATGATGCGGGCGCGTACGCGTTCTGAGCGTGAAGTATAAATGAGCCCTTAGAAGCAAAATGGCATCACATAGGAAGGCAGAGTCCTCTCTACCTCCTTTTCAGCCTTCACACTATGTCTCTTATTATCATAATGTGAGCATTATATTACAATACAACTGTTGTGACATGGAGTCTTATCATGGTAAAATTGGTGTGAGACCTCTCAAAATAAACCAAGAAGCAGGGCAGAGGCTTCACTGGCCAACCAATGTCATAAAAGTTCATCTTGTTGTAACAAGTGATGATGGATATTCATAAATTAAAGAGATTGTATAAAGTATGAAATTATACAGACCCACCAAAATCTGCTCATGCCTTTTTTCTTCTAACTTTGGCCGATCGCTCCAGGCTATTTCACAAACTGGCTGGCCAAATCCCGAAATCACGAAAAGATTGGACATTGGCTGGTCAATTTACAGTGACATTGGCCATTTTCCATTTTGGCCGGACACTTACCACTTTGGCCGATTTCGGGCTTTGACTGTAACGTATACAACTTGAAGTAATCACTCTGAATGTAAATCTGAGAGAGTAAACAAATTCTTTGTTGAAATCACACAGAATGCTTCTCTGTTTTAGGACTAAAAAGTTCACAAACTAGTCAATACTTTTCTGTGGAATATTTTAAAATTTCCAAAATATATGTGTTGTAGTGTAGTCTTCAAATCATAATAGAAATTGAACTGCTCTGACAAATTTCCTTGAGGAATGAGTGCGCCACATTTAAACAAAATCAGTCCTCTGGCAACCAACAGACAGACAGATAGATGGCAGCAGTGACTTTATGCATTATATTTGAATGCACTTAAAAATGGGTGGGGCAGCATGGTGGCGCAGTGAGTAGCACTGCTGCCTCACAGTTAGGAGGCCTGGGTTCGCTTCCCGGGTCCTCCCTGTGTAGAGTTTGCATGTTCTCCCCGTGTCTGCGTGGGTTTTCTCCGGGTACTCCGGTTTCCTCCCACAGTCTATAGACATGCAGGTTGGGTGCATTGGCGATCCTAAATAGTCCCTAGTATATGCTTGGTGTGTGCGTGCCCTGCGGTGGGCTGGCGCCCTGCCCAGGGTTTGTTTCCTGCCTTGCACCCTGTGTTGGCTGGGATTGGCTCCAGCAGACCCCCGTGACCCTGTAGTTATAGTAGGTTGCATAATGGATGGATGGATAAAAATGGGTGGGTGTATAGGTGAATATTTCATTCAGGGACATGGAAGGCCTGAGCCTATCCCAGCAGCACCTGGTACAAGACAGGAGTCAAACTTGGCTGGACCCCCAAGTCCTTCATGGGGTACACTTAAGTACACTGCCTCCCTCACCCATACTGGGATACTTTAGTGTCACCAAGTAACCTGAGCACTCGTGAATCACCAGTGATAACCACTGCATCACCTTAGAGTATAATTCATAAAATTAACCTTTTTGCTTTCACTAATTAGATTGTTTGTATTATTTAAAAATATAGTTTAAGCTCCATATTGGAAAACAAAAAATGTGAAAAAGGCTGAGGGGTGAACTTTTATAATTTACAACTATTTATTTCACTATTTAATAAATCTTACATTTGTGTTAAAGTGTAATTTTTACGAGCAATAATTCAGATACAATTACAGTGACCTAATGTTCTAGCGCCCCCCACAGGGTTTTGTCACCTACAGTTGCGCATTTCAAATTGTCACAAAGTAAACGCAGGCCTCCTTTAATGAAGGGTTCCTTATTCTCCCTTTGACATAACGGCACACTGCTTCTGATCTAAGATGAGTGTTGAGAAACAGCTTTTGTCTCTTTGAAACCTAAATATCAAGCCCCCTTCCGTAGTAACAACCTTACTTTTAGTAGGAATTAAATGAGATTTTATATTTAGAAAGCACAAAGAAATTATAATCATAAAAAAAGCAAAGAAAGAAAAACAGTGAGTGCTTCATCAAAAGCTTGTCATTTACTTCACTTGATAATAAAAGGTTTCCAATACGTTCCCTAACAAATGGACTTTAAGAGGGAAAGCAGCTGCCTTTTCAGTTTTCATATTTGGAATTTGTGTCATAAATGCCATTCTGAGACTTAGTCAAGATTAAATCTCCGCCAGTTCTGTAAAAGAGCGCCAGCATAATAATAAGCTATAGTGTCTGAAAAGCATTTTGGAAGCAGATAAAAAGAGAAGGCTGAACGCACACTTCCTCTGAGCACATTGAGGGGGGGCGACCATTAAAGAGCAGCACTTTCAGATGTCTGCAGCTAGGGGCCGCCACGTGTGTGTGTGTGTGTGTGTGTGTGTGCAAATTGACATCGTTCAGTAGAAGAGAGCAATGAAACATCCTGAGCAGCAACTCAAAGAGCTGTAAAGCATCCTAAAATAAGAAGCCCTCCGCCTTGAGTTAAGTACTGAGCTTGATGTGGCTTCTCTAATATTGAGCTTCATCTGGGCGTCTGTTCCTAGTGAAGCCTTTAGATTTTTTGTGAAGCGCTTTGTGATAGGTGCTATATAATACATTCTATTGTTACCATTATTATTAGATTAGATGCGCTTCAATTTTATTGTCATAGAACACAGGACAAGTACCATAATAACAAAATGCAATTTTGCATTTGACCCAGAAGTACAAATAGAAGTGAATTGCAAGTAATCAGATAAAGATGTACAGACAAGAGTAAATCAAGTATTAATGTAGAATGATTAATGAGAGTTGAATATACAATATGGATGAAGTATACAGTAAATACAGTATGAATAGAATCGAATAAGTGCAGTAAAGCAGTGGCGTCACTAGGGTTGGTGTCATCCAGTGAAGTAAGTAAGGCCAGATTAAGACCCCCCACAGGTCCCTGGGGGACTTGATGAACAGAGCTCCTTAACAGAGAGTGCAGCATTGTGGACATCTGGCTATTTAATGCAATAATTCACACGATTAATGGTGTGTTAATGTGTGTTTGTGTGGGCGGGTAACTTGGGTCCCTCTTGGTCCTTTCCACCCACGGACACTTGATCATTTCATCTTGCAGGGGGACGGGAGGTTCCCTAAGTGATTTTATTACAAATATTTTATATACAGCGATTTTGGTGTCACCTGGGGTCTCATTTATAAAAATGATCCTCAATGTGAAGAGCTCAAGAGGAGTGAAGTTGTAGAAAGAAGATTTCTTAGAGTCAGCTGAAACAGAACAGGGGTATTTCCAGTGAGAGGCGAGTGCCAGCTTGGCAGTGATGGTATCCAAAAGGAACAGCGTCTTCTGGACTGTGTTGAGAGAGAGTGCAGAAGGGTCCAGGGGTCTCATTTAGAAAACTTTGTGTGGTTTTGAGAGTGAATTTATAAAACTTGGCATATGCAGATTTCTACAGAATTTACCATTTATAAATCACAATCACTTTGTAAATACTGTATGTGTAGGTAAAAGTGCCGTGATTGCTGCCCTGAAAACATTCATATATGGTACATGCTAATGAACCTCATACATATGCAGTTATGAGGCTACAGAACTTTGAATTTTGGATGCCCCTTTACACATTTCAGCAGGTTACTTTCTTATTGAGCAGGCTGAACTGTGGAGCATTTTATTGAAATCTGTCTGTCCAATTTCTTAACCCATTTAATTCAGCTTTAAAGTCATTGCAGGAGGTCTAGGCCTACACCAGAGGCATCAGGTTCAAGGCAGGAATCCACTTTGGTTGGGATGTCACTTCACAGGTGTGCTCTGCTTTGGACTGGAATCCCATACAGGTTTCATTTCTGGACTGCATCCAATGCTTTCAGGTTAGACACAGAACCCCCTGAAACATTAGACTGAGTGGATTTGAATATTTATGGCACATTTCTTAAAGGAATAGTCCACCCAAAAATGAGATTTTTTTAATATGTTACCTACCCCATGTAGTTTGTAGTGGTGGCTGAGAAAAAAATCGAATGCCATTTTTCATGGAGAATGGACCTAACAAACTTTCTGACAGAATGGACTCCAATGGTGACTAACGTTGGACAACAGCAAACATTATCAAAAGTGTCCATGAGAAAGATCTCAGTTTACTCACATTGAATAATCCAAACATCAAGCCGTTCAGTTATATGCCCTAACAGTTTGTAAAATGTATTGATGTTTTTTACTAAAATATAAATGTATTGTAAGTAGACCACAAACAGGAAGCTCCTTCGCATAGGGGTTGTGCTTTTGAACTGAAGACAGGAGTGTTGACCAATGAATAAGGGAGAGAGGCGGGTCTTCAATATAAATGCACAACCTCATGTGAAGAGGCTTCATATTTTTGGTCTACTTTCATTTCCTGAAGTCATTTATTAAACAATATTTTTGCAGAATAATCTATATGTTTTACATGTTGTGAACATGCGGCTGAATAACTTGACATATGGATAATGCAATGTGAGAAATATGAGATTTGTTCATGGATGTTTTTGGCATTGTTTACTTTTGTCCAGTGTTGGTCACAATTACGTCTCGTTCCATGAGAAACATTATTATCTTTTTTTCTGTATGAAAACATAAGATTAAGAATTTTTCTCAAACCAATTCAAGCTACATGGGGTATGTAACATCCATCCATCATCCAACCTGCTATATCCTAACTACAGGGTCATGGGGGTCTGCTGGAGCCAATCCCAGCCAACACAGGATGCAAGGCAGGAAACAAACCCTGGGTAGGGCGCCAGCCCACCGCAGGGCACGCACACACACACCAAGCACACACTAGGGACAATTTAGGATCGCCAATGCACCTAACCTGCATGTCTTTGGACTGTGGGAGGAAACCGGAGTACCCGGAGGAAACCCACGCAGACACGGGGAGAACATGCAAACTCCACGCAGGGAGGACCCGGGAAGCAAACCCAGGTCTCCTACCTGCGAGGCAGCAGTGCTACCCACTGCGCCACCATGCTGCCCGGGTAAGTAACATATAAAAAAATAAATATATAATTTTTGCATGGAGTATTCCTTTAAGAAATATAGCATAAATTCTCAGATCCACTCATTCTAATGGTTCATGTGGTTCTGAGTCAATTCTGGCAGCACTGGATCCAGTCCAGGAATCTAACCTGTATGGGATGCCAGTCCAAAGCCCACCTGCACCCACACCTACCACTTCACAGAGAGTGCCAAGTCCTTTTTTTACAAGGTAACCCTAACATTTGTCAGCCAGCTTACTCCATTTTCAAGTTGCAGATGGTGAAACCTACTCTGGCCGCACTTGGCACAAGGCATGAACCAGCTCAAGACAGGGTGCCAGTCCCCAGTTTAACTAACCTGCAAGTCTTTAAGGATGTAGGAGGAAGGCTTTTTAAACTGAGTTGTTTAATCAGTGAGCCACAGGACACTTTCTATAACATTCCTAAATGATGACATATTAATAAAATTAGGCCACAAGGATTATGAAGTTAATTTAAAATAGAATCCATGCCATTATTTCTGTCTCCACTAATCTATGGAAACAGGATAATAACACGCCTAAATAAGTAACCAGCTTAACTAAAGAAATAAAAGAAAGTCTCTCAGGCGAAAGGTGAAGCTGGAAGACAACTGTGTGGACATCCCTGAGCTGAAAAGAAAACTGCAACCACAGCAATGAAGGAGATCAGTTAGAAGGTAGAATTAACCTATGTAGAATGAGGGGGACACACACATAGGTTGAAAGGATTGGGGACCAACCCGGGACTCCCCATTTAAATAACAAAACATAAATAATACAAAGAAAAATCCCCAGCCTCAATGCAATGGTTGCTCAGTAAAGTGTGTCATTTCAGCACTCTCACTCTCTGACTTGTCTACAGTTTAGTCAAAAACAAAAGTCCCCAACTTCTGTCCGGTTTCTCTTTTTATATCCCTTGGCCCGGTAGGAGCGTGGCCTGGGAGGATTGTGGGGCTTGGCCAGGCCTTCTCTGACTGCAGGAGGAAAGACATTGCGGTTAATGACAGCGCCCCCTCTCTTCCAGTAGTGGTATCACTTATCTTATCAGAGCCACAAAAATGACATGTGTGTGTCACTGTCTGGCTTCAATAGAGAGTGTAGGACCCATAAATCAGCTGAGGACCCTTTCTTTTAGGTTCTGCCACCTTTGCTACACACTGCAGATTAGTATATGGTACTAATGCTCAACTAGCCTAAGAAAAAGGAGGTTGAGACCCTCACTGCTGTTCTTCACTCTTAACAAGTGACAGTTTTGATTGATCTGGTTTTATATTATAAATGCTGAAAGATGTATTTAAAATACAAATCTCTGCAGAGCAAATATAATTGTGTTTCTTATTGTCTTTTTCTTTCCAGGTAAGCAACACAAAATTAAATCTTCCACAATGGATTCTGTAGCCGAAGACAAAGGTAGAAATTGTTGACCTTCTTAAATTGGGCTTTTGTACTGTGATGGGAACGCTCGCCGATGGCTTGCAGGTTTCTTTGTTTCCTGATTTGTTACAACATACTTGTCGGCCTGCAGGTTTTTAACTTTTAAGTACTGTTTACTGAGCCTCTGTTTTTATTGCTGATGGATCCCAGTGATTCACACAGTTTTGGAGTTGCAACATCTCTTAACACAGTGGATTAAAGTAGCTGAAAAGGCTTATGGGCATTTGTTGACTTTGCAGTAAAGCAAAACTGTAATTGTAAAGTGATGACATGTGTTTAGGTGACATTATGACAAAAAGGCTCTTTAAAGACATTTAGAAATTAAAAAAAAATGTTGATCCTTCTGCTCTTCTATGTATTTTACCAGCGAGTGAAGCTGTGTCAAATCAACAGATTTATGAATATGTTCTCAACTGACCATCTCCGATTTGCTTCATACTTGCTGAAAATGATGTAATTGTACCTCATAACCAGCATGCCAAGTTTTAGTCTTGTGTCTTTAGTAATTTCTGAGATATGGAAGCTTTAAAAATGGGATGAGGCCCTAATTTTACTTTAAACATGAGTGCTACTAAAAAGTACCAACAGTGTCGTAACTTTGAAACTGCTAATGCTGGATGCATGCATTTTTAAGGTATTATTCTTTAACATTAAATGTTGTTAACTTTTAAAATATTTGGTCCACAGCTTTGTATTTGGTCATTTATAGCTTGCTGAAAATTGCAATATACATTTCTTTTTGTGCTTTAGAACAACTTTGACTCTCTATATCTCCACTGCAAACCACATCAGATCTTTCACAGTTTGAAAGGTTTTACTCATGTTATAGTTCTTCTTTAAAATGTAAGTGCTCATCTGAAAGAAATCAAACTTTTTTAATTTATGAGGCATTAAAATGGATAAAAAATCATTTCACATCTATATTTCAAATGCTTATGGGACATGTATGGGAAAGTCGGCCATGAAAAGAAGTAAATGCACAAAAACTAAAGCTGGTACCTTGAACCAACTGTAATCCCCTCAGAGGACAGACTGCTGGTCCCTGGTCGTCCCGGGGCCGACAATCACATGGGGGCAAATTGAAACTTGGTCAGTTTATGAGTCACTTGAACAGAACTTTACTTTGTGATGCACTGCAACATGGTGGCTTGGTAACGTAGTGGTAAGAGCTGCTGCCTAGCAGCTCCAGGAGACCCCTTTCAAGTCACTATCTGAGTGGTGTTTGAATGTTCTCCCAGTGTCTAAGTTGATTTTTCCTCCCATGACTCTGATTTTCTTTACAAACTATATTTACTTAGATCCAACTAATCACTTTAATGGCATTGTGACCTGTAGAGGGCAGTGCAGCACTCCAAACGCAACCTAAGTCATGCGTTTAAAGTAAAGGTTTATTATAATAATAACACCAGACACTGGCTTCTTTCTACACAGTTGCCAGACCACAATATAGTTCTATAGTGCTTTATCCGTCTTCCACCCGACTCCAACTTGCCTTGATGACACAGAGCAACTCCTTTTATCTGAGACTAAGATGTACTTCCAGAGCCAGGATATCACAGGCGGAAGCCCCACAAAGTAGGGATCACAGATCCCCACAGCTAACCCTGACAGCCCCCACAGAACCCAACAGGGCTGTCCCATGGGACTGCAACTCCCAGCATACCCTGTGGGTGTCCCCATGGGTACCGTATCCCAGGGATACTGCCATTAAGCATGTTCGGCAACCAAACATTTCTAATGTATTGGCCACCCAGCTTGGCAAGGTTCTTTGATATCCTTGTGCCAGGATGCCAGCCAACCATTTTGACATCCTCTGCTAAGCTCTTGGTTGAGGCAGGGAGCATGCTGCCTTCCTTCTCTCTCACTCATTATCATGGCCTTCAAGAGGGGTAGGTGACTGAGAACTATCCTGACAGGGATGCTAGCTCAGGCCCAATGTCCATAACAACATCCAATACTATAAAAACAATCCCTGAAAATTTCATGCATCCAGCATTGGCAATTTAAAAGTTACGGAACATTGTCAATTTTTGGTAGCATTCATCTTTAAAGTAAAACTAGGGCCACACCATCTTGTCAAAGCCCCCATATTTCAGAAGATAATAAAGATACAAGCCTAAAGTTTGGCATGCTAGATTTCGAGTGCTATGACATCATTTCTATAAAGTATGAAGGAAATCATAGATGTTTGTTGGGAAGCATCTTTTGATTTCACACCTATTAACCTGAATGTAAACTTGCTATTCTAAATCTGTTAATATATAAAAGTGTGTTCAAGTCCAGCTATTGTCACATATAGGATGCCAGTCCAAATCAGATCTCTCTGGTGCCCACACCTGTACTCACACAGGGCTGGAGCCAACCATAGACAGAGTGCCAGTCCATTCTGTACAACATAACATAACATAACTCTCTTCAGCCACATGACTCCATTTTTAACTTGCAGATGATAGAACTAATTCTGGCAGTACTTGGCATAAGGCATGAAAGAACTCTAGACAGGGTGCCAGTCTATATCAGAGGGCCCATTCATGCCCAAAAGGCTGCTGAGATTCACCAGTTTACATAACCTGCAAGTCTTTAAGGATGTAGGATGGACCTCAGACATGAGGAGCACATCAAACCCCACACAGACAATAACCAGACACAGGACCTGAATGCTGGATATGTGAGGCAGAGGAGCTCATCACAGCACTAATGGCATCTGCTTTTTTGTCGAATGTTGTACAGTGTATGAAAGATGGATTAACTGCTATATACCTGGACTGGATGAGCAAATCCAAAAACAGATAGGCAATGGCTTAGCTGATATTAACCAATAACCCACAAAGTGGAAAGCAAAAAACAAAGTGCAGTTCAGTCACACTGGAGTCAGTGACAGTTGTGTTACAAATGACACGAGGGGATATGAGCCCCTGCTCCGTGTCTTTTGATGACTTGTTCTATTAGTTTCTGTTTAGAGTTTCCCATTAGGACACCAGGCTGTGCTTCTCAGACAATGCAAACTTTGACCTCAGACATGTCCTGTGCAGACTGGAAACCCTCTTGGGTCTGCCTTCAGGTCATAGGCCTCCGAATAAGAGACCTCACAGTTCAAATTCAAGTTTAGTGTCACATGTCTTCATGGAATGATAAAGAACGAGACACTGACATCTTCATTCTGTGACACTGTTATTCAAGAACACAAAAGAAGGTGACTGCATTGTGGAGAAGCAACTCGGAAATGCTGTCTTCCCTTTGTCTAATCTATTGATTAGCGCTCCTGAAAACAGTGCAGGTGAGAATGGCTGCTAATAACATGCAAAGGCTTTGCTTTTTCATCGAGTTCACTGAAGTGTGCCTTCATTATATGAGAAAATTTAGATGAATGAAGGCCGAGGTGTGGAGTGTAATCCCCCTCAGAGGAGCAGACTGTGGGTCTGAACGAAGCCAGGATATCAAATGTAGCAGGGAGCTGCTGAAGGTCAGCACTCAGGGCTAGCAATCACCGGGGCAAATTCAGACTTCATTAGGTTTTGTGTCACTTCAGCTGGACTTTTCCTTGCCATGTGCTGCCACTGGGTGGATTGGTGGTGTAGTGGTAAGAGCTGCTGCCTCGCAGCTCCTGGAGACCCGATTCAAGTCACTAGATGAGTGGTGTTTGCAAGATTTCCCAGTGTCTAAGTGGGTTTTCCTCCCAGGACTCTCTGACTTTGCTTACAAATTCAAAAAACTGTAAACTGGCCTTGTGATGGACAGGTGACCGGTTCATGGTTCATACCAATTAGCCTTTGCTTTCAGGACACTCTCCAGAAGCCCCCAACAACTGGATTATAAGTAGCAGCGTAACTACCATGTGTGTAGGGTGTGACATCACACGGGCCCCAGGAAAATTTAAAAAAAAAAATCTTCACATAAAACAATAATAAATGAAAAAGAAAAAAAATATGGGGAATGGATATTTGAGGAGTAAACTGCAAGGCAATGATTATATTTTTCTATTATGTACATTAAATAATCAATAACAAATCAAATCAAATTAATAATAAACTGTTCAAAAACATTAAAGGAGCACTTTGATTATCTCTAATGATATGGACTGACATGGTAATGTGCTAGAAACGAAAGGACACCACATCATTTGATGGAAATGAAGATTATCAACCTACAGAAGGCTGAATTCCAGTGGTGGACCTGCCAATTCTGTTATTCTATGGCAAATACCAATCGAGCTCCCCGGTGCCGGGCAGTGAGCACAGGGCCCAATAGAGGATGTCGGGCCCTCAGGCCACCCTCATGAAGTCTGTTTCTGATTGTTTGGTCAGAGACATTCACACCAGTGTCCTGTTGGAGGTCATTTTGTAGGCTCTGGCAGTGCTCATCCTGTTCCTCCTTGCCCAAAGGAGCAGATAGCAATCCTGCTGATGGGTTAAGGACCTTCTACGGCCCTGTCCAGCTCTCCTAGAGTAACTGCCTGTCAGTCTCCTCCATTTCCTTGGGACTGTGCTGGGAGACGCAGCAAACCTTCTGGCAATGGCACGTATTGATGTGCCATTCTGGAGAAGTTGGACTACCTGTGCAACCAACCTCAGTAGGGTCCAGATATCACATCATGCTACCAGTAGTGACACTGACCATAGCCAAACACAAAAGTAGTGACAAAACAGATGAGGAGGGAAAAATGTCAGTGGCCTCCACCTGTTAAACCATTCATTCCTGTTTTGGGGGTCTTCTCGTTGTTGCCCCTCTAGTGCACCTCTTGTTCATTTCATGAACACCAAAGCAGCTGAAACTGATTAACAACCCCCTCTGTTACTTAACTAACCAGATCAATAGTCCACAAGTTTCACTGACTTGATGCTATACTCTCATTAAAAAGGGGTCCTTTAATTTTTTTGAGCAGTATATATTAAACAATTATTATAAAAGTAAAGTTGAATAAATTGGACTCTTCAGCTGCATGAATAAATAAAAGCACCACTTCCAGTTAGCGGAAATACCTCAAAAGTTGACAGAAATCTATGTTTTGTACCTAATACTTGTATGCAAAATTTGGCTGACCTGAGTGGAAACGTACTCAAGTTATCATGTTTACACACACACACGGACAGACACACCAACATAATTCCAAAAATGGTATTTTCAGACTCAGGGAGGTCTAAAATATCAAGATTCATCAAATTCTCGAAATGGAATTTTTAGAGAATTCCATTACTTTCTCTATACTTTGTATACAAAAAAGTCAGGGACGTCTAAAACATCGAGATACATCAAACTTTTGGACGATTACAATACTTTCCCTATATTTCGTATACGAGAAAATAAAAAGTCCCAATATTACTCGAGTAACCTGGGCGTTGATTTAGACTTGTTCTGCGTGGTTTAAAATAAAGCATAATTAGCACTAAATCAAACATAGTCAGTTGCTTGTAATGTTTTCGAATGCATCCTCACGCAGTTTCACAATCAGTCTGTTCAGTCAACAATTGTGAGTGACAGTAGTGACATTTCAAAACTAAAGTGGTCAGGTAATCTGTGATAGTCTATTACAATGTGAGGCTGATTTGAATGAATTACTCTTCTAGTCAAAAGTAGCAAGTATAACTTTTATAATGTGTTTGAAACCCTAGATACAAATATGCATGTAAGTTATGTTATGAGAATGGCATTCCGCAAATATATAAATATAGGAAAAGGGAGGACTGATTCATAAAAAATACCTCAAACATGGCCATAAAAAAAAAATCACGTTTGAAATTATCATATGATCCAAAAAATTTCAGATTTAGGGTGGCTGTGAAAAATTATGTATTTTTAATCAATATCGCATCATTTTCGAGTTTATAAAACATTTGACAACAGTGGTTCCCATAACAGTGCTGCATACTAAAGGTGGGCTCCTTATAGCTTTAGAATGTGATGAAAATAATTTTTTCTGTGATGATTACTAATAGCATTTGCAATATATAATTTTACATTAAATGTTAAAAAGCATTGTAATACTCTGTATATTTATAACGTGGGCCATTTCTTAAATGATGCACACACTTGTAGTTAAAGACTTCAGAAATCAAATTGAGTGTTATATTACATTATATATAGTTATATTTTTCCTGTTTGAATAAAAACATACAAAATGTTTGATTGATATGCATATATGTATATTGATGTACCTAATCCTAGGGGCCCCATTAAAAACTTTCACACAGGCCCCATTCTGTCTAGCTATGGGAATAGGGAAAATGGAAGGGAGGTGACACTCATTATTAAAGACACTCCTTTAAGAGGATTCATTAAGTTCTGTCATAATAATATGTCCTTTAATTAAATTTGAACTTTTAAGGTGAACTTTCACACCAAGTCACCCAATAGCACAATGGCTATCCCCCACACTCTCACTGCCCCAGTCTCCACCTGTGTGGATTTTGCATGTTCTCTCTGTGTCTTTTCGTACCCAGGAACTCTTGTTTTCATTGCACATCCCAAAGGTGTGATGAATAAGTAAACTGGTGACTGTAAATTCATGCACTCTGAAGGATTGTACCCTTTGCTGGTTTGTCATAGGTTTGGTTCCTACATTGAACCCAATACTTCCTCCATAGGTGTGAGTCTTGTGTGACCCAGAATGCTTTGACTGTGTTTAAAAATAGATGAATGGATGCACTGGCTCCTCCAGCAGGGCTCACTCTTGTCTTGCTCCCAAAGCTGCTGAAATAGACTTTGTAATTTCCCCAATCCTAAACTTATATTAAGCAATTTGATTGCCATGGAGGACAGGCGAGCATCCCGGCTGGTCGACGACATCACCTCTTGCCAGCATGGAAAGTGAAAGTGCCAGGGGATGAACAAGCAGAAGCCAGAGGCCAGGAGCAGTTCCATCGACCATACGTTAGATGGCAGTGGTCTGATGGGGGCCTCCCAGTATGGATACCCAGAGGGGTTCTTGGGATTGGAGTCCAGAATTGCAGCCCATTCGGGTGTCTGAGTGCTGCTAGGATGTGTTATCAGAGGAGGACTGCCCTGGTTCTCCTACAACCTGGATGTGCTCCTCACAAGTCATGCTGGGTCACCAGAAGCCTTTCTGGGTCCATCCTTAAAGGAGCTGGCTGCCATACCTTGGGGAGTCAGAGTCAGGAGGCAGTGGGCAACACTGGAGGTGGAAGGAGAGGAAAGAGTTTCATGGTTTTACGTGACAGTTTGCTGTGCTTATTTTTATAAAGTGCTTGGTGGGTTAAACATTCATTATTTGAACCTGTGACTGATTGGGTCTGGAGCTTGGTGCCGCCCCCTACTGGTTACAGCAGATGCAGTCAATAGATGGACAGATATTTTTAATATTTCATTTGCTTGTAAGGGTCACTATAGATCAAATCCCACCATAAAATGGACACCCCAAGCAAACACTCACTTTAATGAGCTGAGTGATGTGCAAGGAGAGGTCTTTTGGCACATCACGTAAAGGTGCTGCCAAAGAGCACTTGAACCTGTGCTTTGCAAATGGAGTTTTCATCTTCCTCTACAAGTTGAATGAGTTTGCTCTAAGTGTCCAAACAGGTTCCAGTCCATCAACGTTTCCATTTGATGGGAGCTACAGTATATTGTATAATATTTGTGATTTATGAAGGTCTATGATGTATGAGTAAATAAGGCATTATATTTAGAATGCTGCAGTGTAAGGAAAGATTCAAACATTGATTTTTTTTAGTTGATGCTGAGATTGTTAACTGTGAAAGGAGCTATATGAAAATGCATTGCTAGATTTCTCCTAAAGGCATTATGCAGTGCATATCAGCCAATAGTTTTCTGATATGGCTTAATTCGCTTTTACGGTTGAGTGGGGCACAACATTCCGCATCATCTCTGCAATCTGAAAGCAACAGCATTCACAGAAAGTGCTTTCACAGATCACTCATCCACCCATCCCTTAATTTAACTTAAAGGCGCAATATTAGAATATCATGTGTGTTTCTTTTCTTAGGTTTTATATGGGACTGTATGTGTTAAAATTTGTTTTAACCTCTAGGAGGCACCACTGAGCCCCAAATCGCAGACACAGCAATACACAACACTATTCCAGGTTCAAATAAATTATTTTTATTTGACAGAATGCCTTCCACATATAATTACCATACAAATAAACCATTCTCAGTTCCTCCCTCCTCCAAAAGAACGTTACCTACCCACTGCCACCTGACCGTGACTCGAGCTGAGTGAGGCAGTAGGCTTCCTTTTAAACTATATCTAAGACCTACTTTCGGTCAGCTGTCCAGATCATCCAGAGCATTTCCAGGTCTTGTGGAAACCAGGCCAATATTAAGACATAAAGAGCAGGCAAAAGCAATGCCTTGAATTTAAAAAAAAAAACTAGGGGGCTTTGCCCCCTGCTCACTTCGTTCACCAACCCCCGCACCAGCCAGTGCTATGCACAAGCCACTTCATGTCTCATACGCTCGTGTTGTGAAGAGCGGTGCTGAACACACCCCAAGGAGATGTGGTCGTTCCTCCGACACCCCCTTTTAAATGGTGATACAATGGGAAACAAACAGTTTTTATTTACCTCCTCTTTGCTCGATCAGCTGCTGGCTTGCTGCTGCTGCCGTGCCTCGTGATCGGCATCTCGCATGGTGCACTTCTGTCATATCACCTATGTCCATACTGTATATTCAAATTCTTTTCGCTTTTACCTTTTCATCAATATCCCATTGAATTTTGATTCCATGTTTGGAATTACATTGTGACAATGCAACGTATAACTGCCCGTGATTGAATATCATTTCTTTCTACAAAAAAATGTGTCTGACAATAGCACTCACACAAATGAGAAATGATTTCTCTCGCGGGATTTCACTTTCACCAAACAACAAATCTTTTAATTCTCATGAATACGCCTCTTCATTGGGGAGAAACAATACTTTTTTTTTTTCCCTGATGGCAACACGAATTAGACGATCTACAAGTCTCTGACTTAAAGTTTAAATCCTAACAATATATTCAATCTCTTTTCGCTGTTCCATTATTTCACCAAGTAATAATTTCCACTTGTTTCTGCTAATACGATCTTTACTATCCTTTATTTGAGTCTTTCACGTTTTCGTACTTCCATTGTCTCTAACCTGCTCTGCATGTGTACTGCGCCAACATTTTTAAATTCTTTACGATGTTCTACTTTATTATCTACTCTTTGTTATATTTCCGGTCCCGGGCATGGTAAAATCTCTTGGCAGAAGACTTGTCTTGCGGGACGTGAAAGTGTCTTTCTGAGAAAGTCACGTCTCGTCTCCTTCCAACCTTTTTTTTTTATAATAGAGAGATATTGGGTGTTTTTCTAATGAGTCGTACCACAGACTATCATCCACCCATCATTTTTATGAGTTTTATGGTTGTGCAGGAGCTTTCAGCCAATAAAGAAAAAAAACAGAAGCCCAGGATGGATTCCTGACCTGCACACTACATTTTTAAATAGGGTCACATATGGCGCTAACCCCTAAATTCCTGATGTCTCTTTCCTTTTTTATAAAATAAATAACTCAGAGCTGTTGTCTGCTCTGTAGCCAGTGTGGCCAACAACGACTCTGATTTCATGACTCAGAACTGCGTCAATACAAATTATACAGGGCCATGGTGGACAGAACAGTCTGAATGTGACAACAGGCCACAACAAGGGGCCACTCACACCCACACCTGACCAATATGCACTTGCCAATTGAGTGAACCTGCACTTTTTATGGACATGGAAAGAAAACTGTAGCACCTGGAGGAAAAGCCTACACAGACATTTAGAGAGAGACGTAGAGAACATTTAGTCCATCAAGTCAGTTTGTTTAGCTAATAGCTAAGCTTTTCAAATAGCTCATTAAAGACAGGAAGAATGTGCCAACTCCATAGAGAAAGTGTCAGGCTTCAAACCCAGGGATGTGGATCTGTAAGGCAGCAGCACTAATCACCGGCTTACCTTAAAGTTGGAAGCATGCTCTGATAGCACATTGCTGCACCCACCACACGATGAACCACCTGGATTGGGACTTAAGTGCAGTGGGTGAAACCTCAACAGCAAACTGGAACAGCGGGGTTTGCCAATCCTGCCATCAAACCCCAGAGCTGGATGCAGATTAACGTCATACCCTAGACAGAGCAATTGCAGATCAAGGGCCTTGCTGAAGGGCCCAACATAGTAGAGTCACTTCTGGAGGTTGTGGGATTTGAACTGGCAACCTTCTGATTGGTGGCGCAGATCTCTAGCCTCAGAGCCACCACTCTGCCCACTACATTAAAATACACAAGAAATACCAGCATTGATTAACATATAGCACCTTTCACAGCAAATATTGCCACAGTCAAAATAAACTGTTTCTATAATGTGCTTATACAAAGCTAAGCACCTTGAGCATGGAAATAGTGCTATATAAATAAAATGTATTGTTATTATCTATCCATTCATCCATCCATTATCCAACTTGCTATATCCTAACTACAGGGTCACGGGGGTCTGCTGGAGCCAATCCCAGCCAACACAGGGCACATTATTATTATTATTATTATTATTATTATTATTATTATTATTATTATTAATAGTAGTAGTAGTAGTAGTAGTAATTGTGCAGAAACCAGGGCAGCCCTCCCTATGACACATATTCTGAAAGGCGCTATATGATAAAGATTGCATTATTGCATTTGATTCCCCTTTTAGGTACTAGTGCATCTGATGATGTTTGCTGTCAATGGTACTTGTAATGCAATTCTGCTGCAGTGTCTCTCATCATCCTGACATAGGGTGGACTGTGCTAGCACTTGTGAAAGTGAAAGGCGCTATATTGAAAGGTGGCTGTGTTGCTCTTTAATGATTTTTTAAGTGTTGCATTTGCTGTGTTGCTTTAAAAGTTTGCAGAATGTCTTCTTATTTGTGATGTATGCTGATCTGCGAGGAATATTCTTCATGGTTTCTTTGTAAGGTGCTTTCTGTCATTATTTTAGCATTCTGATTGGATACAAGAATGACAGCTCACTGAAATATGACAATGTGGGGCACCAACCTGGTTCTTCCATTTATTGTCCAAAGCAAACAAAAAAGAAACGCTCTTCAGTGTGCGCTTCTCATTTGGTCTGCGTAGCTAACGTTACAGTGCGAGTGGAGCTCCTTCTAGTGGGTCACTCCTGCCAGATATGACGTCTCCGTCTGCTGGGCTTGGTTTTTTTATGGAGGGCGGAACCAGAAGGGGTGGAGTCAGAGGCCCACACTGGGTGGTTTCTTGACACTGCGGGGAAAGAAAGGGATGGCGGTGTTGGTGATTGCAGTGCAGAATTACATACAGAGCCTGTGAGAAGGTCCACCGATACACATACGTGACAGCATATTTTCAAAGTTGCAGAATTGTGTCTAATATTTCAGTTCGATAATCTGTAATGAGACAGGCTTCCTGTTAACTGCATTGAAATAAAAAATAGCAATCAATTGGTGAATGATGGCATGGATGGAAGGACTGATTGATTGATTAATTGATTAGCTGATTAGTTGGTTACATTTATGGATGAATTGATTTTTTTTGTCTTTCCTTCAGTAATATTTTCTGTCATTTCAAAATTCCATGCAGGCAGCCCTTAACAAATTGTCTCTTATTTCCTCAGGGCATGGATTGCAATTGCCAGCTTTTGCATTTTGTGGTTCTGCTGAAAATCAAATAAATAAAAATAAATCCCTCGCTGATGATCTTTAATCTGCGTGGCATTCACTCGATAGTCTGATGGAATCTGCTAGCAGATGACAATCAGTCTGCTTATTTACCAGATGCGGTTTCAGTCTTTACAGCAAGCATTTCTCCTCCATCTCTCATCATCGATTTTGCTCTTCTGAGAAGAAAAAAAAAATTAGGAGCTCAATCATCCTGGTCAAATATTGACTTTTATTATTTTTTTTTTCCTTTTTTATTTTAAATGGAAAAGGCCAACAGAATGCATCTGTTCATTTGTGATGGTGGGTAGTGGTCAGTCTGGCGTGGCTAGCTGTTAAATATTAATGCCGTGATACAACTGCTGGACTTGGCGCCGACCGTCTGCATCTGCTGCTTCTTTTTTGTCTGTTCTGGCTTTTTTCTCACATTGAAATGAACACCTGGACAATGAATAGCTCAGCTCCCTAAGGTCACTCACCTGTCCATTTGTAATATTTTAGTTATAAAAGAGAACACTTGGCTCAGCTCCTAAGTAATATTCACCTGTCCAGCTGAGACAGCTTATTTACAGTATAAGTGGGACACAGAACTGCTTAGATCCTTACAATCACTCCTCTGTCCATAAGTAAAATAGTTTTGTAAAGACAGAATACCTGGACGTTGAAATGCTCAGATCCAAATGGTCACTAGTATGTTTAAGTACATTGAAATCATTACACTATGGCAGAACACCTCAGCATAGAATGGCTTAGAACTTTAGAGTTATTTTAATGTCCAGGTAAGACATTCTTCTTTTGACAGAACAGCGGGTCACAGAATGGTTCAAACCTTTAGGGTCATTTTATTGTCCAGGTAAGACGTTCTTGTTATGACAGAACACCTAAGCATAGAATGGCTTAGATTTTTAGAGTCTCCAGGTAAGACATTCTTGTTATGACAGAACATTAGGTCATAAAATGGATCAGACCTTTAGGTTCATTTTAATGTCTGGTGTAATGGACAGCACACATGACTGGCATCTTGACTGGGATTGAACAAGAGGCCAGTACAGTGGAAGGACTAGGGGAGGTGAGCACAGATAAATATTTTCTCCCATCAATACAGTAGGGGGCAGCCTCTTTGGGTTGGGATCCCCATACAGATGCTAGCTGGATGTCCAGATGGGACATTCGTGTTATGAGGGAACACCTGGGCATAGCACTGCTCAGATCCTTAGAGTCACTCACCTGTCCAGTTAAGGACACAGAATGGCTCAGTTCCTTGGTATCAATCATCTGTCTAGGAAAGACAGCATTTAATAAGTGAAAACTTTGCCAAGTGCTCAGCTGCTTAGCATCACTTACCTGTCCAGTGAAGATATTTATTTCATTAAGAGAAGGCCTGGACACAGAAAATCTGAGTCATATTGCTCTTCACTTGACCAGATAGGACAGTTTATTGTGAAAGAATAGCTGAACATGGAACTGCTAAGGGACCCTTTGTGTCACTTATCTGTCCATGTGAGGCTTTCTTGAGGGAGAATGCTGGGACACCAAATTGTTGTTCACCTGTCCATGCAGGACATGTTTTTTGCTATAAAACAATAACTGAACCTGGAACTGCTCAGATCCTTAGTGGCACTCATCTGGCAAGTTAAGAGATTCTTGCTATCAACGTTTGGACAAAAAATATATAGATCCTTAGGGACACTCACCTGCACAGGTAGAAAATATTTCTTATGACGAAACACCTGGATATGCAATCCCTAGAAAAATTGTTCACCTCCTTTAGAGTTTACACATTTTATTGTTACACAACATTGGATCACAGTGGTTTGAATTTGGCTTTTTTTGACACTGATGTCAAGATGAAAACAGATGCCTGCAACGTGGTCTACATTCATTAAAAATATAAAACACAAAATAATTGATTGCATAAAGTATTCACACCCTTCAATATGACACCCCTCCTTTTTTATTCAGGAGTTTATTAATTGTAGACTCAAAACAGACTTTTAATGAAAAACAGAAGCCATCAGTAAAATATTGAAAGTGTGCTCCCCTCGACTTTCTCGTATACTGAGATAGAGGAGGAAAAGGTCATAAGAACCACTTCCAGTTGCACAACATTTCTCAAATACCACATCTCTTTGTTTCTCATCATAACTAATTAGTAATATCGATACACAATCATTTATGTCTATTTATAATCAAACTTGATATTTTTTATTATTTTCGCACTTAGGAGGTCAAAAACAGTTTTGGAATTTTTTCATGATTACATATTCATTACCTAGATTACGTGCAAAGTAGAAAGAGTTATATTCACCTAAAAACATAGAAAAAGTGTTAGTATCTTTGTATATAATATGTTACTGTGTCTGTTCATTTGTTTGTCCAAGATTTTAAATCACCTGTAGTTCACAAACCATTTGAACTATTGGCCTGAAATTTGGTATACATATATTACGTGACGTCTACTATCCGCTTTTCGGTGCTGATTGACCTCCAAGGTTATTCCTTTTTTATTTTATTTTATTGTACAATAAACTCTTGGCAGCGGCCAGCAGGGCGGCCGTGCAGCGTATGTGTAGGGGTTCCGTTCTCATCCCTATCACCTTCGTGGTCACTTCCCTTACCTCTTCATATCTCAAATCATTCTTGAGGTAGATTGAACACTCTATGCCTGCTTAAGTGAAAAATTAAGAAAAACGTAATTGCAACACAAACGCGAAAAGATGCTGACTGAAGAAGAGAATAAGTGGGCCACTAGCGTGGAGAAAACAAGAGCTGCTCAGGAAGCAGCAAGCGCATCAACCTCTGAGCAAATGAATGCTAAACAGAGACAGAGAAAGAGGATGAAAACTAGGAATGCTCAAGTCAAGTGCATTCACTGCACGTTATCGTGCACTGCATCGTTACTGGTTATATAATATTTGTTGCAATAATTTGTTATAGGTAAAACGGCATTTACCTACATTTAATTATGATAATGGTGGCAGAAATAAAAAAAAAATCAAAAATTAAATGTATTACCAGGAACATGACAGGGACATAGCAGCTTATTCTTCCCATTACATCTTTATAATTACCTAACATGTTCGATGTTAACACATTATTGTTACACTGATGATGTACTGTATATCCATCCATCCATTATCCAACCCGCTATATCCTAACTACAAGGTCACGGGGGTCTGCTGGAACCAATCCCAGCCAACACAGGGCGCAAGGCAGGAAACAAACCCTGGGCAGGGTGCCAGCCCACCACAGGGGGCGCACACACACACACACACCAAGCACACAGTAGGGACAATTTAGAATCACCCATGCACCTAACCTGAAAATTAATAACAGTTGCTGAAAGAATTTGTGTTATATTAAATACAGTTTTTAATATTGTGTACACATTTATATTTCCGTGACTCCAAAAATTTGGATGGTTGTTTAAATAAAATACTACTTCTGGTTGAGTAATTTTCCTCAAATTTCATATCTGTTTGCTTTTTATCATTATAAATAACTATACAAAATTTGAACCATCTATCTGTAATTATAACCATACTTTACTTGGAAATATGCGAAAGTATTCAGTTAAATTACCACTTCCAGTTGCCGGAAGTGGCTTAAAAGTTGATAGGCTTTCTTATTCTTGATATAAAACAAGTGAACAAAATCTCATTGTCCAGGTCAAAGCGTTTTCGAATTATCATGTTTACACACAGACGCACAGATAGACATAAATTCAAAAATAGTACTTTTGGACTCAGGAAGGTCTAAAACGTCAAGATTCATCAAAATCTCAAGGTGGAATTTTTTCATGATTCCTATACTTTCTCTATACTATACATACAAGAAAGTAAAAAGTGACAGCAGCACCTCTACTGTCTAAGAAAGCGGAGTCTTTTTAACATGAGGTCACACTTTTATAAGTCTTTTATTGAGCCTGTTTTTATTGGTGTTCTGTTGACCTGGTATGGAAATCATAATATCAGCAACAGTACTGTAAATGCAGTTATACAATTTTCTTCTTCTTCTGCTTTTGGCTGCTCTTATTATTATTATTATCTGACACAGCAGATCATCTTTCAGTCCCCTCCATCTTGCTCTGTCACACCCATCGCCTGCATGTCCTTTCTCACCACATCCATAAACCTCCTCTTAGGTCTTCCTCTTTTCCTCTTGTCTGGCAGCTCTTAACAAGAACTCAGCCATCAGATCTGGCAGGCACGTTTACTAAGCAAGTAGTACGGCAGGACTCACCACCTACATTCTCAGTTCAGTTGCTGCCATCAGGTCATTCGTTCAAGGTTCCATGGATAAAAAGCAGCCAGTTCAAACTGCTATTAGTCTTCTGAATAAGTTAATCTTTTATTAAATATCCACAGGCTTATATCATGGGATGAACAGCCATCGTTTGTTTCAATCATTAGCCGAGCCTAAATGTTGGTGTCATTTTTATATGTAATATGTCTGACATACCGCCGAGTCAAAATTGTTCACTGCTGTGTTATATACATTTATACACAGTTTATGTTTGTCTTATCTTATCTTTCTTAATGTTACGTCATGGTCTCTCTCTGTAAAACCTGCTGAAAAACCACATTTCCTTTTTGGGACAATAAAACTGAGTTCAATTGAATTAAACCAATCCATCCCTCACTTTTCTGAAAGTATAAGGGTCCCGAGAAGCTGAACCCTAATTTTAGCAGCATCTGGTTCAAGCCAGGGACCAGATAATTACCCAGTGCACCTTTATTGCTTATTATTTGACTGGTGACTTTCAACATTTGAGATACAACTTATTACATTTCTTTTGTTTTTGCAATTATAGCAGCAGCAGGCGAAGTGACTTGCTCATTTGAACATTAGAACATTAGAAAGATTTAGATGAGAACAGGCAATTCAGCCTAACAAAGCTCGCCAGTCCTAGCCACTTAATTCTTCGACAATAACATCAAGTCAAGTTTTAAATGTCCCTAAAGGCCTGCTGTCTACCTGTCTAAGTGTCTGTGGTTCTTAGTGTAAAGAAAATTTCCTAATGTTTGTGCAAAATTTACCTTTAACAAGCTTCCAACTGTGTCCCCGTGTTCTTGATGAACTCATTTTGAAGACACAGTCTCGATCCACTGGACTAATTCCCTTCATCATTTTAACACTTCATTCATGTCTCCTCTTAATCTCCTTTTGCTTAAATTGAAAAGGCTCAGCTCTTTTATCTTTCCTCATGATTCACCCCCTGTAGTCCTGTAATCATCCTAGTCGCTCTTCTCCTGACTTTTTCTATTGCCGCTATGTCCGTTTTGTAGCCTGAAGACCACACCTGTACACAGTACTCCAAATGAGGTCTCACCAGTGCACTATAAAGCTTCAGCACAACACTCATGGTCACCCAAAGCCGATAGCAGGACTCGAACACACATCCTCTGGGTCTGCAGTCCTGGTTCCAAAGTCTTAACCACGACACACTTATGGTGGCTCGATTTAGACATGTGCTTCAGATATGGGAGGAAGCCAGAGTACCTGGAGACAATGTATGTGGAGACAAGGAGAACGTGCTAAATCCACACAGGCAGTGCTCCACCCGGAGCTGTGGATCAGCACTGTTAACCAATAAAGGGTCTGAGTGAGTGAGTGAGTGAGTGAGTGAGTGAGTGAGTGAGTGAGCTATAGAAAGTGAGCATTTAGATAGGTTTGGTTCTGGGTTTGATTCCTAACCTGGTCAGTCAGCTATCTAAGGGATCCCATTAACAATGCTGCATGTGATAATACTTACTCTTAGCCAACGGCAATAATTCTCTCAAAACCATGCTGGAAATGGGCTTTCATAGCTTTTGTGGCGTGAAAATTTGTATTGCCAGATGCAGGCGAAATCTTCATTTTTTTTTAGGCACCATTTGACAGGGTGTAAAATAAACAATAGTGAAAAATTAATAAAGAAATGATAAACATGGATAAGGACTCCATTAGACCTTTACAGCATAATAGAATTTTTTGCAGTTGATGGAGCACCTCATGTGAGACAGGTGGGATTTACTCGCCTACTCTGGTGCAGCATCAGCAGCACAAGCCGTCGCCAGCATTTGATGCTCTGCTGGCATTGCAGGCAAATGAGATTACAACGGGAATGTAATTTACTCACTCTGCTGACAGATTTACAGATCCCTGCTGGATATAACATGGAGCAGAGACTGTAAAACCCATCATCTGTGAGGTAAATTACACACAGCCTGGAACAACGTGTTTATTTTAGGCAATCTCACCAACTTCCCAAGATTTACTTTTTTCTCCGCTTCCTTGTATTTGTTTTCCAAGGGCAGAAAGTGTTAAGATACTGGCTTTGAGGGAAAGCTTGGGAAGATGGAGAAAAAGAGGATAAGAATCGAGTCGGCAAAGCCCCACTATTAACAGTCTACTAGAATTAAATAAATAGGGCATAAATTCAAGGGGAAAATATTTTAAAAAATGTTAAAAACTTTTTCTGTTTACTGATAACTAGGGGGCTTTGCCCCCAGCTTGCTTCGCTCGGCAACAAAAGCCTGTGCTATTCACTGTTGTAAATACGGGGGCTGAACGCACCCCAGGGTAATGCAGTCGCTGCTCTGAAACCCCCTCATAAATGCTGATACAATGGGACACAAACACAGGGTTTTTTTACCTCCTCTTTGCTCAGTCAGCTGCAGGCTTGCTGCTGCTGCCATGCCGCATGATCTGCATCTCGTGCGGCGCTTTGAACATTTCAAAGCCTGTACAGCAGCTGTCTTTTTGTCTTACTGCCTTGTCTCTCTTCTCCCCCAGACATCCTCAAACACTATTTGATCTTTTTTTGCTGTTCCATTATTTCACTGAGTAATATTTTGGATTTGTTTGCGCTAATGCGATCTTTATTAACTTTTGTTTTGAGACTTTTGAATTTTCCTACTTCCATTATCTCTAACCTGCTCTGTATGTGAATTGTTTACGACGTCCTACCTTGTCTTTTTCTGGCAAAGTCTCCGCGGGACTGTCTGATTATTACTTTCTTTATTTTCAGAATTTGCACATAGATTATTTTTGTTCTTTTTTGCACTCTTTTCTCTCCAATGCTTTTGGGTCTCTTTTTGAGGTGCTGCTCTTTCTTCTTCACTTAGTCATTGACGTGTCATCTAGAACGTAATAGATTTTTTAAGAGCTGAGAGCACAGGAAGTGTGTCTGCTAAAAGCATTCGAACAACTGAGAGATTAGATGCCAGTGGCCTTGTTTGAAAAGGGTTGTAAGTAGGGCATGACTTGCTTCCAAAGGTTGTAAGTATGACGTGACTTGACCGGCTCACGGGACGTGAAAGTGTCTCGCTGTCTTACTTCAAAAGATCACGTCTCGTTGCAGGAAAAAAGTCTTCTCTTGTCTAAAGATTTTTTTTATAACAGAGAGATTTAAATGTAGAAACGTTTTTATTTTAAACAATAAGCACAGTTTTAAAATGGCAGACTGACCTTGTTGCTTAGCTTTAATTTTTCCAATCTGTGATTTCAAAGGCACTGCATGCATACATTCTCAAACTGGCCTAAATTTTTGTTTTGATGTTAGGGTGATTAAAATAAAAACCTTAAAATTACATTCCATTATCAGGCAAGGTGGCAACATCATTAGCAATGATATTAGGAGTGTCCAGTAGTTGGAAGCACTGTGTGGATGAGCTACGTGACCTCAAAGTAGCAGTATAAAGATGGCCGCCCTATTGGAAATATGCACCACAGAGGGCCAGCGTTCAGTCATCCACTTTTAAAGCAGTGTAGGGGTGACACCTGTCAATATTCATCAGATTCAGTACGGTGATGCATGTCTGTCACTCCAGCAAGTGTATAAGCGGAGTAGGAGCCTTGTGACAGACTCTCCTTGACCGGGTCAGACGCACCGACTAGTGACACCTGAATCGAATGCAGAAGCTGAACGTAATCTGGCGGAAAATTGTCGAGTGACTGTGAATAAAAGATCCCACATTTCTGCACCTCAGTCATGGTTCAGCATGTCACATCATCCACGATGTCTTCCATTTCCACAAAGTGTCTGGAAGTGTTGATGCCAGTTAACAACTTCTGGGAGGTTTTGAAACAGAAGGTGATGGCTTTCTAGCAAGAATTGTCACTGGAGAGGAAACCTGAGTCCCCTATCAGCAGCTGAAGCCAAGAGAGCAAAATGTTTTGCTTTACCAGAACAAATCAAGGAAGACCAAGATCAAGGTCTTAGCCCTACTAGTCTGTGAGCAACCGCATGACAGATGGACACAACACTTATAATTTAAAGTATATATTTAGAGAGAGAGAGACAGATAAATTATTAGACATAAGATGAACGTCACTATTATAGTGTGGGTTGGAGAAAAAAGGTGTAAAGTTAAAATAATTGTCTAATTTTTGTGTTATTGCTATTTATTATTATTATAAATTGTTGTTTGCCAACAAGGCCTTCTGGTACCTGTAAACTACAAGGTCACTAGCTAATCTGAGAATTTTTATTATCACTATAATCATTATTATTATTATGCTCACTAGAAGGTAAGGTACTGGGTTGATGTGACAGCACTCTATTATTTCAGAATTCATTATGAGTTAATGAATGGGGTTCAAATGACAGATTTATTTTTCTTCCCTCCCTTGTTTTTCTAATTTGTGAGTTATTACTTTTATTATTGTGCTGTGACGTTTGCCTGTATACCACAAGGTCGCTGGTTCAGTTTCACTCACTGATTCACTCCACAAATTGTTTTATCTGCCAATTGTTCATTTGTTAATGTTAAGATTCAGACAAAAATATATAGAATTTTTTGCTCTTTATAAATTTTGTTTCAGGGTCGTTTTGACATTTTGGAAGGTTGTGGACATCAGAGAATCCTTGTATGGTTATTTTTATAATCTTTGTCTATTGGCATATGTCAATGCTGGATTTATTCTCATTATCTTTGTTCTATTGTGTCGCCTCCCATGATTTCTTCTCAGGCTCAAGTTTTTCTTACTTTTTTCCTTGTGTTTATTTATTTTTGTTTTTATCATTTTATAGTATATTTATTATTTATTTTTAAAACTGTATTTTGTAAGATTTGTTTGCTTTCGGCCACTGCTTTTTTGAGGTAGCCATTTTGTCTCTTTTGCTGCCATAGAAAGTGGTTCCATATATTTTGTGAATTACATCATCAGTGCAACAATTTATTTATTGTTTACTAGCTGTCCCCCTTGGCTTCGCCTGCGTAGAAGTGAAGCAGGACAGCAAGGAGGGCCTTTTCTGGCTCCCTACTCCTGATGTCATGCTTCCCCTCCCCTCGGCCTGCAACCTCTGGATTAGCGCAAATATATCACTCCTACAAGTGAACTATGATTCTTAGCATGATGAGAGAAGTCGCAAAATCAACCAGAATGTTCAAGCAAATTCTGGATAAAAGCCTGATCTAAATCCTTTAAGTAGTTCTCTCGTTCTTTAGCTATGCGGATGTAGGATATGTCCCGAGGCTGGCGCATGAGTGAGGAGGACCCCGCCCCCCTCCCCTCGACCCGCAGCGTATCTCTCAGATTCATGCAAATAAATTGGTACCACAAGCGAACTATGATACTTAGTGCAATGAGAAAAGTTGCAAAATCAACCACAATGTTCAAGCAAATTCTAGAAAAAAGCCCGATCTAAATCCATTAAGTAGTTCTCTCGTGAAAAGCAGACAGCCAGACTTTGTATTTTACATATATTGCGAAAATGAATAGCCTTATGGGGGAGCCACCCATATTCTTAATCCTGGCTGCAAAAGGAAAATATGTTGCACAGATGTGTACAGATTTGAGTCCAAAACAGAACTGAATAGAAATGGAGGTTGTTTTGCTTTTAAAGCTGGTGGGTGGAAGTGATGTTCTTGGGACAGAAACAGAAATTATGTCATTGGAATCAGACAGAATTTCCTGTGTCTGGTCTGCAGAAATAAAAGAAAAAGTTTTACTGCACCCCACCACCCCCTGGCCTGGCATGGAATTACCTTCTTTTGGTCCTTCTAGCTGCCTCCCATGTGCACGTGTGTGACAATATATATGTATATTTTTATTTTTTTAATAAATATATATAAATATTATATATATATATATATATATATTTATTTTTTTTTTTTTTTTTTTGAAAACCAGAACAATCGCGTCCTACTCAATCACACATACTCCATAATAATAGCTTAACAGGTATAATCATTGGCTTCAAAATATAAAGGAAACAAAAGAAAAATAGAAATACAAAGGAAAACAAACTTAAAACAAAGCAAAACAAGGCAGTTTAAAGATTGGTGTGACAGAACCTTAACTATCCAAGTTTGATAAATTCTGAATAAGCATTTGCATGTTTTCTTTCCTAAATCATTCCAAAGATCCCTTTGTTTCTGAGTTTTGCTGTACATTATTCTACTGTGATATTGGGTAACGTTTTGGGTTTGACTGTCTTTCTAATAGCCTTCTGGTTCTGATCTCCGGCATGTTTTACAACTCTTCTGCTGGTCATTACATTCATTTCGACTGCATTTCAGTATCAACCTTAACAGTGCCATGCACTTTGAATAGCTGTTGCTAGGACATTGGTCCCTGTTGCTAGGCCACACCTCAGGAAGTGATGTCACGTGATTGATACACTTTGACTAACTGTTGCTTGTACATTGGTCCCTGTTGCTAGGCCACACCTCAGGCAGTGATGTCACATGATTGCCATGCACTTTGAATAGTTGTTGCTAGGACATTTGTCCCTGTTGCTAGGCCACACCCCAGGAAGTGATGTCACATGATTGCCATGCACTTTGAATAGCTGTTGCTCGGACATTGGTCTCTGTTGCTAGGCCACACCTCAGGAAGTGATGTCACATGATGTCGTTCGTACAGCACTTTATGGTGTGTTCATGTGCTCTTTGACATACAATAGATACAACTTTCTGACCACAGTATTCCACCGGAATGCTTTACAAACTTAGACCGCTGTGATGAAGCTTTGGAAAAAACAAAGCTGTCTGAATTTTCCAAGTTGTACCCCTGACCATTCACTTTACTCAGCTAATTAAAACTCCAATAGAATGTGAGTACAGCATTTGAAGCCAGCCACACTTGCTCAGTGATATTTGAGATTCATGTTAATTGTCTCCAGTGTGTTTGCTTCATTTAATGATCTTCAGGTTAAGAATTATAGCACGCCATTTTTTGGCTCTGAATTTTGCTAAGCATTTCTGGAATTGGTGCTTGGTTATCTTGACTTTCTAGTTTTGACTTTTGCCTTGTTCATGGATGTGATCCATCTCCTCATCTCTTTTTGTAGTAGGGTTTAAAAAAGCAAGAAGGTTTTGCCTATACGGTGAGCCCGCTGAACCTCTAGCTCTTCATTCTAGCTTTTCTTTATTTTTTTTCCCTCTAGTTAATGCTTTAAGAATTGCTATCTATAGAAGGATTGTCAGTCATTTTGTTAGTCCTGAACAGGTTTGTGGGGGGAGCTGGAGCTGCAGTCTAACCCAGCCAGCATAGGGCGCAAGGCAGGAACAAATCAGTCCATTGCAGGGTGAACACACAACAAACTAACACAATTTAGTAACGCCAATCCATCTAACCAGTCTTTGGACTCTGGTCCCCCTAATGTGAGGCAGCAGTGCTACCACTGCACCACCATGCTACCTAGAAGGTTTGTGGTAACATTGCTAGTATTAAATATTTGAAAAATTAAAATTAAATTTAAAAAAAATACTTGAGTCAGAGGTGAAACCCCAGCTCAAACAAACGTTTTCCTAAAGACGTTTCGGACTATGGTATTCAATCTGAGCAAAAGTCACCAGACAAAATTAGCTTTTATTCCTGTCCTCTTATTGTTATCATCCTGTAGTAATAGCGAAAAGAGTAAGATCACGAGTGCCAGTTGCCAAAAGGAGAGCTCTGGGTGCCCTGCAGAAGCATTGTCTCAGCGGATTGATGGGAGTCAGTTGAGGGGATTTTTAGCGCCACCTGCAGTGGAGTCCCAGACACAACACCCTCATGGGACTGGACTGGACACTGAAGAGAGAAGTGATGTGAAGTGAAGTATAAGATCCAGCATGGCCATACAGTATTAGCCATCCACAGTGTGAGTCAGAGAAATAAGCTTTAGACCAGAGACATACTTCATCCCTCCCCTTATTTTTTTCTAATTCGGACGCAATTATTCATTTATTATTATTATTTGATTGAAGCTACTGCACTCCATGATTGCAATCTTGGTTTTGAGCCAGAGGCATCATTTGAAAAGCATAGATTTATGCTTTCCTTTTTTACTTTTTGTGGCCTGCAGGAAAAGATTTTATAATTTGTAAAGTGTCATTATTTTTCCCTGTTTTAGTTAAAAACCTGAAGTTATATAAAAAAAAAATTATGCGTAAATTATTTATAATATCTGTTCCATTGTGTTGTATGTTTATTTTAAAATAACTAAAAGAAATTGGTCTTTATTTTAATATATTGGAAAGAAAAAGTTCACAAAATGGATGGAGTAAAATAAGTTATTAATGATAGTATATGGAGTAACTGAAATGAATATTCATTCTGGCTGGTAATGAATTAAGAAATGCATGGTGGTGCTCTTGCATCCTAAAGCCAACTTTAAATTTGCTGTGCCTGAGTAAACTCTGTATTTGCATCAATTGTCTTTGGGTTTTCCTCAGGTCACTCTGGCAATTTGTATTTGGATGTCGGGGCTCCCTGTACTGGACTGGGGCCCTGGTCTGGTTTGGCTCTTGCTTTGGTTCCTGTGTTGACAGAATAAGCTTTGGCCCAACAAAGCCCTAAACTGGGTTAAGTAGGCTTCAGAATGTTATTTTAAATAGCATCTTTTACAGTGTACAACCCTATCAGGCACTATATGAGGCAAGAAATATCATTAGTAACAAAATTTTAAGAGTTTCTTTCTGCTGACCCAAGCATTTTAAAAAAACATTCTCTTCTTCCTGGTTGTGGTAGAAGAATGAACCATGAAAATAATGAGGAATAGTGCAGACATACATGAAAATGGAATTGATTTACTGCTTGGTGTGGTGAGTCACACCTCAGCTCTTTGGTGAAAATGTATTATTATTATTATTATTATTATTATTATTATTATTATTATTATTA
>JANRMT010062802.1:29011499-29026500 GCA_026402145.1 Polypterus bichir lapradei | reverse complement strand
TTTCTTTCTTTCTTTCTTTCTTTCTTTCTTTCTTTCTTTCTTTCTTTTATGATAGTTCCTGAAGTTGCAGGGCTGCAGATGCACCACCGTGACAACTACTCCACAGGCCATTTATTTGCACACAATACTGTATATTCCTATATGATCAGAATAGGCTTTATGCTGTTACTGTTGAGGTTTAAATCAAAGATCAGTATGCCTTGTTATTGGTTTTAGAACTATTGATTATTAAAAGGAGATGCTTGACATCTTTTTTAAGTGGCTTGGACAGGCACTATTATTTTACAGGCCACTGGTTTTGTTTTTAACGTGGCCTGCTTGCTTTTCACTTGCCTTGTTCTTTATGAACCAAAGGATGCTGTGTCTTTTAGGGAACTGAGTAAACAAGCTTTTGTTTTGGGACATGGCGGCTCTGCTGGGCCTTCTGGCTGACTAAAGACCAAACATGTTTTTGCAAACACTCAAGGATCTTAAACTTAAAAAAAAACTAAGTAAACTTGCATGCTAGCGCATAAACACTTTAAACATATAAACATTTTTAAAATGGAATTTAATTTTATATTTTAAGGCTTAGGAATATTCTAAATCAGGGATAATCAATGTCAGTACTGGAGGGCTGCAGTGGCTGCAGGTTTTCATTCCAACCCAATTGCTTAATTAGAAACCAATCCTTGCAAATTGCAGACCTTATTAATTTTATGGCTCGTTAGTCTGCAATGTTAGGTTCTTATATTGTAGATCTTTTCCTTTTCAAGGATATCATCCAAATGATTTGAAGCCTAAAACATATGATTTTCAGTCTGTCACATTTTTCTATTAAGTGTTTTATTAAATCAAACAGTGCATGATGAACACACACAGTTGAAAATAGAAACAAGCTAGAAGGATAACTGCTGGCTGCTTTGTCATTTATATCTTATTGCTAATAAGGAGCCATTAAAACAGTGAACGCAGCTGTTTAAGATTGAAATAAGCAATTAAGGGTGGCACGGTGGCACAGTGGTAGCGCTGCTGCCTCGCAGTTAGGAGACCTGGGTTCGCTTCCCGGGTCCTCCCTGCGTGGAGTTTGCATGTTCTCCCCGTATCTGTGTGGGTTTCCTCTGGGTACTCTGGTTTCCTCCCACAATCCAAAGACATGCAGGTTAGGTGCATTGGCGATCCTAAATTGTCCTTGGTGTGTGTGTGTGTGTGTGTGTGTGTGTGTGTGTGCCCTGTGGTGGACTGGCATCCTGCTGGGGGTTTGTTTCCTTGCACCCTGTGTTGGCTGGGACTGGCTCCAGCAGATCCCCATGACCCTGTGGTTAGGATATAGTGGGTTGGATAATGGATGAATAAGCAATTAAGGCTGGGGACCCTTAACAAGCAAGACCACTAAAATAAAGAATCAAAATGTCACATAAGCAACAAGTGCTTCATCAGCAATAATTGACTTCTCATTAAGAAGGTGGGTTGGAACAAAAACCTGCAGCCACTGCGGCTCTCCAGGACTGACATTGCCCACCCCTGTTCTAGATGATCGAGTTGAAAGCAAACTGCATTATGTTAGCTAAGATTGAGCTATACAGGAGTTTAAGAGTTGACAATCGAAACAGCCATCTGCATTCAGCTCCAGTAGCTCAGCCCTTATCAGTGACGCTGCGTGCTGCGCTTACCTGCACAGCTGCCTATGATTTTAGTCTTACTGGATGCTGGTTTGGCAGTACAGTGGCGCAGTGGTAGTAAGGAGACCTGGGTTCACTTCTCAGGTGTTCTCCCCATGTCGGTGTGGGTTTCCTCCAGGTGCTCTGGTTTCCTCCCACAGTCCAAAGACATGCAGGTTAGGTGCATTGGTGGTCCTAAACTGTCCCTAGTGTGTGTTTGGTGTGTGGGTGTGTGTGTGCCCTGCGGCGGACTGGCCTCCTGCCCAGGATTTTTTTCCTGCCTTGCACCTGTGTTGGCTGGAATTGGCTCCAGCAGACCCCCGTGACCCTGTAGTTAGGATATAGCAGGTTGGATAATAACTGACTGGATGCTGGTTCCAACTCAGTGATAAGGACTGATCAATTAAAAGGCCTCCAGTTTTTATTAGCTCAAGATCAGGAATGTGAGAAGTGTACAGTAAAATATGATCAGATGATGGTTATCCCCGGGTCAGGCGACAAGTATGACCTTCGAGTCCTAATAATTGTTATGAAAAGATTGATGATTATTAAGGGAAGGATTTTACAAGGCAAGGTAATTATAATGAAAACAGATACAGCAGGAGGTCATTATTACGAAGATCACATATAAAGTGGATGATGAGAAATATGTACGAAATGGGGATGTTTTGTGATTAGAACTGAAATAAAAGCGAGGCACGCCTAAACCACTGAGCTCATTTCATTTATGTGCTCTGCAGTTGTTTCCTATGCTATTTAATAAAGCCTGACTTCTGACTGCCTCTGCTCGTTTTTTCTGAAGATTTCTCCACAACATTACTTTCAGTTCTCCCTGTATTTATACCCCCTTTTCATTTTATTATTTTTTAATAATGGTCTCTTTGGTGCATTTCTGGGCACAAGGATGCCTCAAGAACACTCTCTCTTCCAGCTAATATGGCATTCATATATGATGCAGTTCAGAACAGGCTTGCTAGAGTGCATCTGTTAGTGACTTGTGACACAATCAGAGTCTTTGTGACATAGCAGTCAGTGACTAGGACATGTATTATAGACGCCCCTGTTCTAATGCGTTGACAAGGGTGCTTTGTAAGGCTAATCAAGAACAAATAACGCTTTTATTAAGGCCTTGTAACATAGCACTAGCTGATCGATTGATGCCCTGTAAGAAGTCCCCATTCTAAAGTGTCATTGGTGCGTCTTTCAGTCTTATTTAACTAAGCACAGGGTTTATGGTCAAGAAGAAATAAAGCCTTTGTTAAGGTGTTTTTATGTAGCAGTAACTGACTAATAAAGGTGCTATAGGTACCGTAAGATGCAAGATACCTTTATTTTCACTGTATAATACAATTAAATATCTTTTGGAGCAAGCTTATAGGTGCCTTAGATAACAGTATACTGTTTAAGAGTAGACAATAAACTACTGTAAGTAAACATTAAACTCTGAGAAGCACAGTTAGTATTAACAGTTCTACATATACTCAGAGTAAAAGTAAAGGTAAACACGTGTGAGCATAAATAGATAAATAATAAATGCAGTCACAGTGAAGATTACAATTAGTGTGATGGTCTGGAGTCCCACATGGGTTCTATGTCAGTGTGTGACTATCTGTGGTTGAAGCAGATGTTCAGTTCAATCAGCGGTGGTGTCTGATATAGGAAGGGGCAATGATCGCTGTACATTTAATAGGATGATTGCTTTGGGGTGAAAGCTGTTCTACAGCCTGGTAGTGCGGGCATGCTGGGCACTGAAGCGCTTCCCAGAAGGGCCGAGGAATAAAAATGCTATGGCCGGGATGGGTTAGACCTTCACAAATGTTCTTTGCTTTTCTGAAGATATCATTCAATGATGATAGCTGAGTGCCAGTAATCCTCTGAGCCAGTTTGATGATATGCTGGAGGGTACTGTAGGTGCCCTCTATTCTAGTGTCTTATTAAGACGGTGGTTTTGTTAGATTGTAGTAACTGGTGATTAGAGGCACTGTATATTGCAAATGTTCTTCAGTGTTGTGATAAACCCCAGGGCGTCAGCGAGCCCCAAACCCCAATATGAACACACTTATACAGTCCCGGGTTCAAACAATCAAAGGTTTTATTTTAAATACCTCCAAATGTGACACAAGCACAAGCAAAATACAGGTCTTCCTCTCATAATATCTCCTTCCTACTGCACTACTCTCCTCCACTCAAGCACTGCTTCACTACCTTCCAGCGCCGACTTGCCTGAAAAAGTGAGTGCGTCCCCTTTTATTCAACACCCGGGAGTAATACTGATTAAAGCACTGTCGGGTCACACGGAATAGGGTTTTTCTCCCTACAGCACCCTCTCATGGCACCCAGTGACCCCAGCAGAGCTGCTCTGCCGGACTACATATCTCGGCATGCCTTGTTGGTTCCCTACTGTGCACCCTTCAGAGCTGCTGCCATCTAGTGTGTTGGGGGAATAAAAAACCTCCATTAACATCTTATGGTTTTCATGGGCTGTCCGTCCACCTTTTCAGGTCCTTCCTTCCAGGTCTGCTCCCTTTCCTGGCCGGGATGTCCATCCAGCCCGTGTGGCATCTACAGTGTTCACTGATGTGTTGTCTTATTATGATCAAACCAAGCCTTCTTTGTAGTAGTAAAGAACTGGAACCATACAGTGGGTTCAGAAAGTATTGAGATTCGTTCATTTTCTGCACATTTTATTGTCCAGGAGATTTCTTTTTAAATAGACACATTTGCCATGTTTCTCTTTCAGTATACACTGAATAACTCATAATGACAAAGTGACAACATGTTTTCAAAATGTTTTGCAAATTTATTAAAGGTTAACAACTGAAATCTCTCCTTCATATAAGTATTCAGAGCCTAAATTCAGTACTTTGTAGAAGTTCCTTTGGCAGCAGTTATAACTTCATGTCTTCTTGGGAAAGTCCCTACAAGCTTTGCACATCTGGGCAGTTTATCTCATTTTTCCTTGACATGATCCTCACAAGATCCATTAGATTGGATGGGAAGCGTCTGTAAACTGCCATCTTCAGGTCTCTGCACAGCTTTTCCTTGGAGTTGAAATCAGGGCAACTCAAGGACAGTCAGAGATGTGTCCTGAAGCCACACCAGTGTTGTCTTGGCTGTATGCTTCAGGTGTTTGCCACGCTAAAAGGTCAATTCTTCTGCCCAGACGGAGGCCACCTGCTCTTCTGGAGCAGGTTTTCTTCAAGGACATCTCTATATTTGGTTGCATTCATCCTTTCCTAAATTCTGACCCATCTCCCTCTCCCTGCTCACCCACAGCATGATGCTGCTACCACCGTGATTCACCATAGGGTTGGTATTATGCAGGAGAAGAGCAGTGACTGGTCTTAATCAGGCATAGAGATAGGGGTTCTGCACAAAGAGTTCAAACCAGAGAAAATTTTACCTCATGCATTCAGAGACCTTAAAATGCCATCATATGCCTTTTACTCAAGAGTAGCATCCATCTAGAAGCTCTATCGTAAATGCCTGATTGATGGAGTGCTGTTGAGAAGGCCGTCCTTCTGACAGGTTCTCCCATCTCAACAGAATTCTAAAGCTCTGTTCTAGTTACCTCAGGCTTCTTGGTCATCTTCCCAACCAACCTCCTTCCAGCCCAGTTTCTCAGTTTGGCTGGATGGCCAACTCTAGTAGAGTCCTGATGGTTCCAAACTTCTTCCATTTCACAATTATTGAGGCTACAAACACTCAGATCTTTAGAATTGGTTCTCTCCCCTTGCCCTGATCTATGCCTCACCACAATTTCATTATAAAGGTCTCCAGAGAGTTCCTTGAGCTTTATGATATGCAGTGTGAACTGTGGACCTTCTTGTACATGAGTGTGTGCCTTTCTAAATGATACCAAATCTGTTCTGTTTAGTGGACTCCAATGAAGTTCTCGAGGAGAATAAAGCAAACAAGATGCACCTGAACACAACTTGGAGTGCCACACTGAAAGATGTGAATACTTCTATGAATAAAAGATTTCAGTTTTTGATTTTTAAATCATTTGCAATCCTTTCTTAAATTTTTTTTTTTACTTTGCCATTATGAGTTACTGAGTGTAGATCAATGAGCAAAAGTGTGCGAACGCTAAGTGGCACAGTTGACCCTTTAAACCCAACAGTCAGACACTCAGGTAAAAGCACAAAGAAGTATTTTTAATTCTTTTGTTCTCCAACTGTACTCCCCAAGCACATTAAATAGGCAAATAATTACAAAATAATAATTATCACAATTTTCTCTCTCTCTATTTTCTCCTCCATAACTTTCAGCAAGCTTTGTCCACCTTCACCCAACTCTGGCTCGCATGCTGGGTTCACAGCAGTCCTTTATATAGTGTCCGACCCGGAAGTGGTTCTGTTCTTCCATCCATGTGACTTGCCAGCACTTCCGGGTCAGATGGAGAACTTGCGTTTTCTTCAGCCCGGAAGTACTTGTGGATTTCCATCCTTGTGTCTCACTAGTACTTCCAGGCTATGAGGGAAACACAACTCCCCAGGTCCTCCTGTAATTTCTCCTGGCTGGCACCCACGGTACACAGCAAAGCTGTGAAACTGAACTCCAAATCCCATAATGCCCTGCGGGAATCTGGGGCACCGCTATAGCTGCAGGGAAGTCCCCATCTAGCGTCTTGGGGGAGGCAGTGTCTAAAAGTAATTGCCTTTCCCCATCCTTCCCATCTCGGGGCATCCCAGCTGGGTTCAGCTGCCGGCCATCCCTTACAAGTGACACATTTATCCATTTAAATTAAATCTACACCACCACATAGTTTACCAAAAGTGAAGGGATCTGAATACTTTCTGAATCCACTGTAGATGCACCTCGATAGCCCACTACTGCTTCATTGTAATGACTTTTTAAGACTTGTTAAGAACAAAGTGTTCTAATAAATACTTATAAATGTACCTGCAAGATGTCTGCCCTTTTCTCAAATAAGCCTTTCATATTGTAAAGGCTAGGGGGCAACATAGAGCCCCAAGCACAAACACACAAATACAGTCCCGGGTTCAAATAAAGTGATGTTTATTACAAAATACCTTGTATAGTAATGATTAAGCTGGGTGTTTCTTCTCGTCTCCTTCTGTTTCTCTCTCTCAGTTGAGTGTTGCCTTTGTCCGCTTCCAACTCCGACTCAGTGAGCTATGTCAACAAGCTCCTTTTATGTTGGATTCCAAAGCACTTCTGGTGATGAGGATGTACTTCTGCATCATGAGAAAGCCAGGGAGGTCCTCCCCAGGCAGCACCTTCTATTGTCCACCAGGGACCGCTACAGGGCTGCATATCTGGACTCCAACTCTCATGCAGCCCTGCAGGCATCCAAACTGGGACTCTTTATGAGGGACACTGCCACCTATTATAGTGAGGGATGACCTGCTCCCTGCCATCCTCTCTTGCTGGTCCCTGTAACCTTCGGGCATCCCAATCAGGATGGAAATCATAAGGCGTCCAGGCTGGATATTGCCCCCATTTAGTTTATCCTTCCATTATGACTTCTCAGATGAGTACAGTTTTTACTTCCTTCCTGAGCAGGACGCCCAGCCGTACTCTGGGGCATCTGCAATATTTACACCGTACTGTACACATTAGCTCATTTTATACACATTATTTTAGTATGCATCCTCCACTGTGTATTTTACGAGAAATCCATGTACATCAATAATACGTGCACCTTGCACACTTATGTATACCAACCTTTTCCATTCATCTCCCAAACTGTTTCATCCAGTTCAAAGCTATTCGAGTAGCATCAGGCAGGACCAGCCTTGGATTACTTGTCAGATCATAGCTGCCAGTTAACCCAACAGCCATTCGGGTTGTAGGTGAAGATTTACACAGGCATGGGGGAATGTGCACATACAGCAACTGAGCTGGCATGAGAAATTGGCAGTGCAGAACTTTGAGGATGTAACGCCAACCACAGTGCCAGCAAAAGTTACCATTGCAGGCCCACATAGCATAAGGTCAGCAGCAGAATGGCATCTTTGTGTCTTCTGCTGGTACTGAGTGGTCCTGTCACATTCCTATATCTTTCTATTCTGTAGGTCATTTATCTGCTGTGGCTTAGTCGCTAAGCCACTGGACTTAAACCTCAAGGCTGTTGATTCAATCTTGACCTGCGACTCCCTGGGTCACATTAAGTAAGTCCCTTAACCTACTTAAAAGCAGCTGTGATGTGACCTGGTCTTGAAAGTGTCATGACTTCAGTCTAACACATAACAATTTAATAATCTTACAGAGAATTTGATTATTATTCCATTGGAGTGGATTAGTAACAGCAATAACAGAATGAGCACAAGAGCTTTGTCAGACTTATCAATACCATTAATACTGTGCTTTTACTTCTTTAATTCATATTAGAAGCTTTAAAAACCTTATTGACACAAAAATGAATAAACCCGTTCATCTGCAACATTTAATAACTCTATATGATGTTTATAGACTGATGTTTATGCCATTTTCTTTTTGAGCTTTACCCTGGGTTGTATTTGTAATTGTGAACAGTGCTTGTCCAGTGTTGCCCCAAGTGTGACTGGGATGGGCACTCCTAAATCGAATTAAACGAACTTGAGAATGTTAGGTTATGCTAATGCCTGATGGGCATTTTATAAAATAACTGAAGGCGTCAGAAGGCTGATTTCTTCCTTTCATTTGCACTGAGTAATGATTGTCTCAGCATAAATCAAGTCATGCAGTGAAGTTCACGCATACACAGTGGCCTTGTTTTTGAGTTACTATTGCAGGCCCACATAGCATAAGGTCAGCAGCAGAATGGCATCTTTGTGTCTTCTGCTGGTACTGAGTGGTCCTGTCACATTCCTATATCTTTATCAGAAGCTGAGGGAGCCACAGTGTCTTTCTGGCATTATACTTAGATTGTTACTCATGTCCTTCAGTGTAAAAGGCTTTGCATTTCATATAAAGAAAAAATGATCTGCATCGGTGAAAATTCCCTATCATCTACAGATCCTTCTGACATCCTTCTGACCATCGTGGTTTGGGCAGATAGACATATTAACTCAAAGGAAGGTCTGCAGCATTCATGAAGGTCCTTCATTCAGTCAATCAGCCTTTATTTCTCCTCTCAAGTATTTCAGCGCTGAGTCACATTTGACCCAGAGTCACTCCCAGCAACAGCAGGGACAAAGTAGGAGCAAGCCATGGATGAAGAGCCAGTGTCACATCCATACCTTTTAGGATCACCCAACAAACTATCCTGGTCAGTTATGGGTTGTGGGAGGAAACTGGAGAGCCATTAGAATGTTTAAATGGACTGAAAGAGCCAGTTCATCGCATGGTAAACTCCCAAATACAAAACAATTTGATAAATACAGTAAATGGTGCTTCACACTCAGAGAAATTTCTGCAATTACCACATGCATTTGTATCTAATCTGCAACTTTCATTTTTGCAGAAATGCATGGCACAGTTTATTCTAGTGTAGAGCACAGAAAGGGGGATGCAAATAGGGAGTACACACCATCAGCACTGTGCAAGGGTTTCTTGTTTGCTCAGATACATTGGCCTGGGCAGATGGCTGCTGGCGAATCTCTGGGAGGATCCTGACGTGGATCAGTGTACAGTTTTGGAGAAAGTGAGCAAAGATGATATTACCTCTGACCACAAATGTGTCGTGATCTGGAAGTCCTGAAAGCTCAGGTATCAAAAACAATTTCAAGTTTACCCACTAGAGGGAGGAAACGCGATCAAAGAGCACAAGGAGATGCCTGAAAAGCAAGGCGATACAGAGTAAACAAAGTGCCAATCGAAAAATCGTGGTCAAAACAGAGCAGAGGATCAAAAATAGCAATAATCACAGTCCCAAAATGAAATCCAAAGACAACGTTGAAAAACAAAGCACAGTCTCGAAAATCTGGAAAACACAAGCAGTAGCAATAGCATTAATACAGAAACTCGCCAAAACTCTCCACTCCCAAGGAACTGTGGGAGGCCCCCCCTTAAATAGGTTGAAGGGCCAGTTCTTGGCGGTGATTGGTAGGTGACCCTGCCCCTTGTGGAGCCACCCACAAAACACAAGGGTTATAACCTAGACCACGCCCCTTTCGCAACACACACACAGAGAAAAATGTACAAAAGAAACATTTATACATATAATTGATAAAAAAATTAAACAAAACAGACAAGAAACACAACTGTGAACACCAACCAGGGGGAATATGCTGGCTGAAACACGACAAATGAATGGTATGATGCATAGCCTGTTTGTGAATGTGCAGGCAGTGCACAAGGCTGATGAGAGTGCATGGAGCTACATGAAAGATTAAGGAAGTGGCAGCAGTACTGGAGGGTGATCAAGGAAAGGTGCATTTGCCATGGCATTTCCCTTAGGGAGCACTATTCCTTGCTTTCCACCCCAAAACAACTTTAAACACAATCAATCAATTTTTGGTTTCACCATTACAAAGCTGTATGCAAAGCAAGTTGTACGGACAATTTCATGAAACTTTATTAAACTAAATGCTTCTGTTTATCTCATCACAGTTCATTACTGAGTTTATTTGTCAGTACTGTAAACAACACAATTATGAAAATGAATCAATTGTGTTTAGAAGAAGGATAGATGGACTGATGACTTCAGCTCAAGTATTGTTAAAACAGAAGAGTAAAACAAAATCTTTGAAACTTTAATTTACTATTAATAAAACATAATATTTTCAAGTCCACTTTATTTAATTCAGAGTCGAAGGTGTAGAAGGTTTTGAAACTGTGCAGAGGAGAGCAACCAAGTGCATCACAGTTTTTCAGAACTTGTCGTACTCTGACAGGTTCAGACAATATAACCGGTTTAATCTAGAGCAGAGGAGACTGCTGGGGACCTAATCCTGGTGTTCAAACTCCTTAAAGGAATTGATAAAGTGGAATTCTTTACTGTGAGTCACATACTCGATAATACCAGTGGAAGTTAAGAGGAATTGCATTTAAAAATGAATCTAGGGAGAACTTCTGTGTTCAAAGAGTTGTGGGAATCTGAAACAAACTACCAAACCATGTAACTGAAGAAGAAACCGTGACAACCTTTACGAATATCTGGATGAGATATTGGGATAGTTTAGCTATTAGTTAAACAAACCAGCCTGATGGATAGAATGGTCTCTTCTTGTTTGTCAAATTTATTATCTTCATATGATTCCCAATAACAGTGGGTAGAAGAAGGGAATAAACCTGGGATGGGGTGTCATTGAATGGAATAACAAAGTTGACAAAATGGGGGTCTACAAAAGAAGTTACACGTGCAGGACCTTCACTGGCCAGCCCAGAAGGGGCTCACCCAGTCCCCCTTTCTCCCAGCTACAACAATAGGCCTCAGCCTGACTAAGCCTAACAATGGGAAAGCTGAATTAAACAAATAAATTTAATGCTCAAAAAATGCGCAATTTGCACTCATAAGAGGGAGAAACAGAGTCCAGTTTGTTACTGAAAGGCAACAAAGATTCTTTATAAAATGAATACAGGTCAAATCTCGTTATAACGAATACCAAAGTAACAGAGTATTCAGAATAATGAATATTTTTTGTTGGCCCAAATTTTTTCATTTTAACAAAATGTAAATTTCAGTATAACGAATATTATTTTGACCAAAAATGGCCACCAAGATAATAATGTGATACAAAAAAAAATTAATGCCGCTCCTACACTTTTGCTGTATCTCAGAAACCTTGCATCAGGTTGTCTCTTCCTTGTTAGACCAAAAAACAGTGAGTCTGTTGCAAAATGTTCAAACTTAGGCAGTCTTGGCAAGGCTCAGCGAGAGTATAGGTACGACATCATATAGGTATAGCCAAATTCTGAGTCAGTTCTCCACCAAGCATCTGCATTCTATAGTCATATCTGTATTTCTATTAAAAAAGTTGCATCTAGCGTCTCATATTTTTTGCAGTTTAAGAACCACTGTTTTTTATACAGGTATTGTCAAGCTTGGGTCACTGAGTTGCACAAGATACAGGAAGGTGAGTCCAGGTTTCCAAGGAAAATACTGGTACTTTATTACTGTACATGTACAGTCTCAAGACTTCATTCAAAATAGAAGTTGTTACTTCAGTAATCAAGCACACGAGATAGGAGCCACGATACAGGGGCAATCGTCCTGCTTTAGCGCACATCTTCAGATTAGAAGAACTCCAGCTGCTTGAAATCACCACTGTGGCAAACATGATTTAGAGAAGAGAGATCAGAAGAGTGCAAGGAAGAGCCAGTTTAAGCCCAGTGTTAAATGCTATGAACATTGTGCTACAAGCACATTATGTAGTAAGCCCGATCCCGCAGAGGACAACCAGTTACTCTTCCCTTGGTGTACTGTTTACCAGACACAGCAGAGTAGCTACCGAGATGTCCTTGCACCGCTGCCATTAGAGATGGCGAATTGCCTGTGATTCTGGTCACAACACAGGTATATGTATTTTCCCCATATTCATTATAACAAATTTTCAGTATAACAAAATATTTTTATGGTTCCATGAATTTTGTTACAATGGGTTTCCACCTGTATTTATTTAAACAAAAAAGGAATAACAAAGGCTGTACAAAAGAGCAAGAATTAATTGTGAAAAGGCAATCCTGAAGCTAGCAATTCCCAATACAAGTTTCAGAAAATGAGATCCAAAAGCCAGTGCTGCAAATGATTGAAAACCTAAAAATGCATACAAAAGAAACTCAGTACTTATTAACTCAACAAGACTTCAACGAAAACGCTGCTGAGGCCTCCTATTGGGTGAAATTTATAGATGGGAGTGGTCCGAGGAGCTGTCCCGCCTATTAGGGAACCACCAACAAAGCACAAGGAACATTAGTACATTTAACAGTTATAGCGTGTGTCAGGGGCTTCCCCGGGATGCTAGATGGCAGCCCCCCTGGGTTGCAGTGGTGCCTCGGACTACCGCAGGGCTTCATGGGAGTTGGAGTGTAGTGCAGCCCTGTCGGGATTTACAGGCGCCACCAGAGGGTGCTGCAGCAGGAGCTGCTGGGCCCTTTTGGGCAGTTCTGCTGCCACACCCGAAAGTGCTGCTGGAAACGAGTAATCAAGCACCTGGAGCACTGCCGAGCGTGCGTTATAAAAGGAGCCAGCAGCCACTACTCAAAGAGCCAGAGTCGGGAGGAGGAAGACGAAGCTTGACCAGAGGAGTGGAGGAGAAGGAAAAGAGTGGAGAAGGAGTATTGTTTGTGTGTTGTGCTTGGACTGAGTTATACTTGTGGGGAACGGGGAAGGCGTTTCCCACAAGGGAAAAAAGAAAATAAACCATGTGTGCCTTGAACTTGTGTCCCACGCTTGTCTGTGTCAGATTTAGCTGGCACTGCCAGCCTGGTGGGCCACTCAGTACACAATTAATAAACCAGAAATAACAAAATATGAAAAAATTATAATTGAAAAAAAATAACACTAAAACACATGAAGACACTTTGATGCATAATAAGGTGCCCGTTCACTGCAGGGGCCAACTACATGCTCACTCACAGGGAATTTGAAATTACCAATTTATATCAACATGACATATCCTGGATTATGGGAGGAAAAATCGAAGTCGTCAGATGACAACTCTTAAAGACAAAGGGAGAACATGCAAACACACACACAACAACCAGTCTTGAGACTGAAACCCATAACGCTGGATCTGTGAGTCAAGAATGCCAACCATTATGCCACCCAATGTTGAAATAAGCGGGACAAAACCCAAAAAATTTACAAAAACACAACTCTGTAAATACCATCATTATATAAATCATTTGGGCACAGTTTAAAGCTCTTTATCACAATTTATAGGTCAGGAAACCTCACTGATAGCCACAGCAGAAAGAAATGCCAGTCAGGGAGCTATCTCTGTGATAGAGCCATGTTGCAGCTCACTGTGCTTTTCATGTAAGTGCAGTTCAGTAAATGTCAGCTGAAAAGCGAAGAAATAAGAATCTGCTATTACTGCTTGTGTAAATTATTCATGAGAATACAGAGATAGGAATATCTTCTGAATGCTGTTATGTCCATGGAAATGTCAAATTTGGCTGTAGTTTATTACAAGTTAACTGGTCCAAGCAAGCTGAATGTGTAAGAAAAATGTAAACAGCAATAATATTATCAGTCAAACTTCAATATTCTGAGTCCTAACTTTTGCCCAGTAGTGCTGGAATATGCACCACACTTCACCATCTGGACCAGAGTTAAGCATGTTTAGCTGCTGATAAATAGATTGGTTAATTTATTTAATTATCTGGTATATTCATCAGTTAATCCAGAATTCCAAATATAACTGTAGACTTCCGCTTTAAGCATTGGCCTCCATTTATGATTATCACAGGGCATACTCATGCATATACACACCCATTCTCACTCACACAAGACCAGTTTAGAGTCGCTGGTCATCCCATCCTGCACATAAACAAAATATGGACAGACTACTAGTAAATCTTTACAGTCAATGGATAATTGTTTTTTAAACTTGCTACACAATAGATCATAACACAACTTGCTTGAATCTGCTTAATCCAGTTTAGGGTTATGGCAGGATGGAGCTTATCTGGGCAGCACTGGGTATAAGGCAGGAAAGATCTCTGGGCCAGGTGCCAGTCACACCCATGCTCAGTGAGTCCAGTTGAAAATGCCATTTAATCTCACATAAATTTATTAATCTATTGACTAATACATATATAGGAATCGCTTGAAGGTCATGGAGGGCTGGAATCTATTCAATTTACATTGGGCAATGCAGACAACAATCCAGAGCAGGGTGGCAGTCCACCAGGGGACACACACACACAAGAACAATATGATACACCAGTCAATCAAATATAAGTCCAGGTCACTAAAACCCCCAACATTCAAGGTTAATTTTGTGATGAATTCTTTTAAGAAGATGGAGGGTTTACATCTAACAAGATGTACCAACTTCTTCATGTAAAATTTTGGACTTGGGAATTGTTTGGACCTTCTGCCCATTAAGCACGGAAAGGCAGTGTCCACATTTCTCAGAATAATTTTTCTCTTAAATCACAGGCACGTAGTGCAAGGTTGTCAGGCAGAAATTTGCAGGATCGCATAGAAAATGTAATTTCTATACCAAAGCAGTCGTGTAGCACCTTTCACAAGGGATCTGCTACCGAGAGATGATCCAAATACATTTAAGCTGCTGTTAGTGCTACTTACCTGTTGTGTTATAGCGCCGTTAAAATGTACTTTACCCAAAAGCACTCCAGTACTGCTCAATGTATCTTTACTTCTTACATGTCAATATTTTACTGTTTAATAATTTATATACTACATTTTATTTTTTTACCTTGCACTCAGTGAGCAAAGCCACTGGGTAATCAGCTAGTATATATATATATATATATATATATATATATATATATATATATAT
>JANRMT010062802.1:28992958-29006876 GCA_026402145.1 Polypterus bichir lapradei | reverse complement strand
TAGATAGATAGATAGATAGATAGATAGATAGATAGATAGATAGATAGATAGATAGATAGATAGATAATTACATTTGTATACTGCTTTTCATGGTACTCAAGCATTTTAATAGTGGGAAGTCACTTCCACCACCACCAACAATATGCAATATCCACCTGGGTGATGCAACAACAGCAATCCTTGCACCAGTAAGCTCACCAAATATTAGCTATTAGGAGGTAGATGGGTGAGAGAGAGATAGGGTGGTCCAGATCTAATTATTCAACTTTTAATGCAATGCAGTAAAACAATACAAGACAAAAGAATTGTTTGAAATATCTTGTAAAAAACGAAAATGGACTTACATTGAATTAATTCACTGATTTTCCATGTAATGTCCCACTTGTCCTCCATTCAGTTGGATACAGGCTCGGAGTAATAAACTTAATAAGTTATAGCGTAATGAAAATTGCATAATTAGATCTGGACCACCCTGTATTTAGCCAGTTTCACACAGCGGATCATTAAGGAGCCAGAAAGGACATGGTTATGGTGCTCATCTTCGTCAGCACATCAGAGAACACTCTTCTCTTTACTGAAGACTCTTTTATGACCACAGAGGCTCAGAGCCTCACTTTGACATCTCATCTGAAGGATGGCACCATTTTTCTCTGCACTGGGGTCTGGGGATCTACACACCAAGACCAAATGGTAAGCACCCCCTGAGGGTTTCACCAACACCTCTTCCAGCAGCAGCCCAAGGTTTTTCCTAGATGGTCTTCCATTCAAGTACTGGCTGGGCCCAAACATATTTAGCTTCAGGTGGATTACCAGTTGTGAGGTGCAGGTGGTATTGCCCGTAGCAGGAATTCATGCAAACTGATGGACAAACAGACAGATTGATCTTTATACATCCTAAGATGGAAAATTAGCTTTTCAAAGAAGCTCAATAAAGATTTTATCAAACAATAATAACACAAGTATGCACCAAAACTAATAAAAAGAAAGAAAACTTGTGACTTGGGTAATGATAAATGAGCAGTCAGGTTGAGGAATAATAAAGGCTTGTTGCTGTTGGTAGCATTTCTTGACACACTGCTTCAGAATAATTTGTTGCCTGAAAGTCCTCAGAGCTGGTGTGTCACAAAGAGAAAGTGCAGTACTGTTTAAAATGGCCATCAGTTTTGTTTTTCTTCTCTCCTCCATTACTACCTCCAGGGGGTCCAGACTGCGTCTCATAACTGAGCCTGCCTACTTAATCAGTTTGTTGATTCAATGGGTCTGAAGCCCACTCAAAAGACTACAGTATGATTAATTTAGAAAAGTGCACTAAAAAATGAAAGAGGAATCCAGTCATAATACCCTACAGCCACAAAACGAAGAAGTCCTGGTTTAGCAAAACTCTGCAGTGCTGGGGTGCTTGTCGTGCATCATTCGCTTCACATGCCTACCAATGGAAGCTAAAATGTGTGGAAAAAGGCAATTAAAATAATGTGTGCCAAAGATGTAAAAGTAAATAAAATTGATTGTAGGCCACCCGCAATCAGCAGTTTCATATATATACAGAAAAAAAAATTCCATATTAAACATCCGTGACAGAAAAAAGCTCTTAATGGTGCATCCTTTTTCTAAGGGGTAATTATCTTCTACTAAGAATGCCACCTTAATTACAAAAAATGCACCTCACAAAAATAAGGTGTTACTGGAGAGGCCAACATGTGACAGCTCCAGCTGCTTTAATCATTGCAGGATACCATAAAATCCTTCCAAGCTGCAATATGTTTTATTAAACTATGATTATATAGAGACATAATGATCTTTGAAGCAATAAGGTGCTGCCTGGCAGCAGATGTTGCGTATCAAACGATCTATTACCCAAGGATTCCAGTAGACTTGGAAAGGCATGACGCTTGACAATCTGCTTTCCTCCTCCTCATCTCTCTTATTCTTTCTCTTCGCTGCTTCTGCGTGCTCACATAATTGGCAATGCCCAGTGTGCCCTCAGGGTTAATTTGGCTGCTGCCTAGTGCCCGGTCTTGACTAGTTTTCCAAGCTTTTACTTTTGCCTGAAGCAGTTTTTTATTCTTGCTTTTGCTGTTCCCTTCTTACTGGGGACCTTACTTTGCCCCTTGAACTCTATACTGACACCAGCAGTATTGGTAATTGAGGGACCTTTATCTTGAAGCTTAAAGAGAAGCTTAAAGAGAAGAAGGAGTACCTTTGAAAAGACACACGCTAAAACAAAGAAAGACCAGCGCAGACCTTCTAATTCTGATGTCAATGTCGTTTTTACTTAAGGAGCGTCTGTTTAATTTTACTGTAGCTCTTCCTACCTTCTGTATTTTCTGTCTCTCTGACTCTCTTTTGCTTTCTACATTTGTACACCTTTCCTTGAAACTCACTGTGACCCATGTTGTCACGTTGACTGAGCCTATCCTGGCAGTACTGGGTGTAAGGTAGGAATCAACTCTGGACAGGATGCTGGTCCTTTGCACATAAGAACAGATAACCCACCTGACCTCAAGCATATTAGGGCCTGGCCAGTACTTCAAATGGAGACAAACTAAGGAAATCTGGAATTACTGGTGAAAGAGGTGTTGGTGAGGCCATCGGGGTTGCTTGACCTGTGGTCTTTATGTTGGTCTCTATTGCAGTGACTGGGACACTGTGCTGTAAACATTGGCACCATCTGGCACCAGATGGGATATAAAACCAAAGTTCTGACTCTCTGTGGTCATCCCTGTGTCCTGGCTGAATTGTTCACCATGGCCTCAACCATTTTGGCCTCTAATCAACTTTGTCTCATATTGTCTCTCTCTCTCTGTCTCACTCCTTTATCACCTAACAGCTAATGTGCGTTGAGCATACTGGCTGCTGGTGTGATGAGAATGGCTGCCGTCGCAATCATCTGGATGGATGCTACACATTGGTGGTGGTTGAAGAAGTTCCCTCTGTCTATGTAAAACACTTTAAGTCATTATAAAACCATTATGTAAATTTAAATAATTATTATAATAAATTATTAAATGATTGTAAGGCAGTGGATGGTGATACAGGTTCAATCTTCGGTGAAAGACTTCTCCTGGATTTGCTTCATGGATGAATGGATTCCAACGTCATTTGAAAATCTGTTCATTAGCTCAGATGCATGCAGGTCTATCAGGTAGCACACCTCCTTGTAATGTTCAACTTAACTCTTTTACTCCTTTGTACCACACAGGATTATCTTAAGTGACGTGATATGAGATATGATATGATATGATATGATATGATATGATATGATATGATATGATATGATATGATATGATATGATATGACAAAACAATACATAGTGGAGTAAATGGCAGGCAACAAAGACAGGGAAAAGGATCAGGAGATAAAAGCTTATTATTAAACTAACAAGGGGCAAAACCAGAAGGACTAATAATCTTTTCACCAAAATTAAAGTCAAATACACCCAAGCAGAAGTGGGGGAATCAAAGAGTCTTGGTGAAACACACAACAAAGTGTGCAACACTCCTCGTAAAGGTGGTCTTATCATGGTGACAAAAACACAGAATGGCAACAGAAAAAAATTCAATAAATACTAGGGGGTTCCACCCCCTGCTCGCTTTACTCGCCCACCCCCGGGCTTGGTTTACCGGATATATAATTTAAAGAGATTGTTATTTTCATGGGAATTGTTACATATGCATTATTTTCACTTTTACTCTAAAACTTTTGTAAAAACAATACTTCTCCTTTATTTCTGGCCCCAGGCGTGGTTAAATCTTCTGTTGTGAAGAAGACAAGTTCACAGACATCTAACCAAGCAGTTGTTGGAATGCTTTTGGCAGGCAGACATCATGTGCTCCCAGCTCTTAAAACAATGACAAGCGACAAGCCAAACACGCAGCTTGACAGGAGCAGCAGCAAGAAGCCAGCAGATGATCCAACTGCTGGTTTACCGGATATACCGGGGCGGCTGAACGCACGCTAAGGAGATGCTGTCGAATCGTCTGCTTTCTTTCTGCTGCTGGTGAGCTGCGTTTTCTTTTAGTCGTGCTGCACGTCGATCATTTAAAAGTCTGTACAGCAGTTGTCCTTTTGCCACTTCGTGTCTCTGACGCTCGCGTTTGAAGAAGAGCTGAATGCACGCTAAGAAGTTGTAGTCGGATCATCTGCTGGCTTGTTGCAGCTGTTGAGCTGCATTTTCTGCTTGTTGCGCTTTGCGTCGATCATTTCAAAGCCTGTACAGGAGCTGTCGTTTTGCCACTTCGCGTCTCTGCCATTCGCGTTGTGAAGGAGTGGGGGGATGCTGAACGCACAATAAGGAGAAGCAGTTGGATCATCTGCTGGCTTCCTGCTGCTGCTCCTGTCAAGCTGCGTGTTTGGCTTGTCGCTTGTCATTGTTTTAAGAGCTGGGAGCACATGATGTCTGCCTGCCAAAAGCATTCCAACAACTGCTTGGTTAGATGTCTGTGAACTTGTATTAAATGTTGTCTCACTGCCTTGTCTCACATGACGTTAAAGTGTCTCTTGTGGGACATCAAATTGTTTTCTGAGAAGATCACGTCTCGTCTCCCCAGTCTCCCTTCCAAGATTTTTTTTTTTATAATAGATAGAAAATATAAAGCATCACATCCAAAACCTTGCCCCAGAAACAAAATGCAAATAAAATAACAATTCAGATTTCCTGAGGTACAAGGCAGAAACCACAGAAACACACACACCTGCCTCCACATTTGGGCTGGTTTAGAGTTGAAAATATACATTACGTGTGTTGTGTTGTCAAAGCAGACACAATATGAGAATTTCAGATTGCAACAAGGGGATGAAACATAAGTCAAAAACTAGCCTATTCTGAAATTGGAAGTCTATTTTATCTTTCTTCAAAGAATTGCAACCAAAATGGTAATTGGAGAATCAAAGGCAGGGATCTACTAAGCAAGGATTCTAATTGTACAACATGTCACTGCAAAAAGACTTTATTTATCCATAAATCTCGGATGATCTGGAAATCGAATGTCCTGACCTTTGTATATTCTCGCGCATGTTCTCCCATGTCGTGCGTTGTGCATTGGTTACCATAACAACTGATAAACATCATGCATCTCTCCCATACAACAAAATAGACTAGCATCAGAAACATTCATAAAATATAAACCTCACAAACTGAACTGCAACTACTAAAGAAGAAGTTAAAAAGAAAGCAAATCATAACAACAATTAAAACTGAGCAACTGGAGGAAAGTGTCGACTTCACACAGACAATGATGGGATGCAGGATTTGAACCCGGCACATTTGCTAAGCACTGCACCACACCAAGTAAAGAAGACTGGACAAATAACAGATTCATATACAGAGGTTCATTATTATAAAACACACAGCCATGGAAACAAATCATTTTCCACTAAAGTCCTCACTTGAAAATTCTTTTCAGCATAATATTTATCCAACTAGTGCATTTCTAATTTCTGGTTTAAATATCTCTTTTAATCCCTTTGTGTTTTAAGTGCTGACATGAACCCATTGCTTTCACTCTGCATTAGATGACCAAAGGGTAAGTCCATGAAATATTGTCTACAGATTCAACATCATGTGAAAGGGTACAAACTAACCTTGTCATTCTACTATTTTAATTCCCTTTAATGTCTGCCAAATTGATTATAGAATGGATGCCATTATATGCATTTTTTTAAATTAATGCCCAGTTTTTAATAATCAAGTATACTTTAATGGAAAAAAAGGAAAAAAATATATATATATATCCTTTAGAATGCATGCCAAAAGAACAAACCTGCAACCTGCATATTTAATTTTAAAAGGCTTCTTGAATTGTGTGCACCTATTTAAAATCCTCCAAAGTAAAAGCCTAGAAGGTTAACCTTGAAATAATACAAATATGTAAAAAGAGTCTAATCATTCCAAAATAAAAACAACCCAATTAGCTTTAAATTTCTTATATTACTCCAGAGATGGCAGCCTTGGAATGATTAACCGTTCTATTACAGAATACAAATACACACACATTGGGGATGGCTAGGGGGGTCCACTCTCAGGTAACTCACAAAATTCAGGTGGGTTTCAACTGGTACTCCGATCTTCTTTCCACATCCCATAGACATTGCTTTTAGACTTAATGGCAGCTCTTCTTTGGCCAGTGTAAATTAATTAGTGAATGAGTTATGTAGACTCTGGTACCCACCACCAACCACATCTGGAAATGGAAAAATGGTCTTTTAAAAATGTGGCAATTGCTAATCTACTTCCCATCATATCACTGATTCAAGCCATTTCTTGATAAAATCTTCCGATAGAGCAGACAGCTTCTAAAGAGTAGATTCTGTGGTTAAGGCCCAAATGGAAAGACCAAAAAACAATAGAAACATCTTGACATACTGACAGTATTTATGAAAAGGATGTTACAGTATAGGTCTATGCATATACGATAAATAATGAACTCAATCGGAACTCATGAAAAAGTAACTCTGCTAAAAATGTAAAGAAACTGTTAATTACTTTATTTTTACTGGCAACATAACAAAAAGACTCCATTTGAATCGGAGTCCTTGCAGCGTGGCACCCTGCAGAGTACAGGCTTAGAAGCAAATGTGCTGTAAATATAACATTGCCCGTGTACTGCTGTCCTGGCAGTCGTGACAAGCCTTGTGATGAAGAAACACCTTCGGGGCGGCCCTCCGCATCAGTACCAGTGTCTACAGGTTTCACATCATCCAATTAATTGTCATTATCTTGCTCATTTTTGTTATCATCAACATCTCTATACATATAAAATCCAGCATCTGTCTGTCTGTCTGTACAGTATGTATGTCTCTCGCAAGAGAACTACTTAACGGATTTAAATCGTTTTTTTTTGTTTTTTTACCGTGTCCTGTTCGGCTGTGAAGCAATCAGAATTGATGTCTGAATGCTGGCGACTAGCCTTACAGTTTTTCTCTCAGGTGGAGCGTTACAGCTTCTGCTGACGTCACGCCTGATACCAAAACTTTATTAGAAATATTTTCAGATGTTTTTAAGATTCGAACCGGACACGGAGACAAAAATCAAAGAAAAAGAAGAGAGAAAAGGAGGAGATGGAGGTAAAGGGGGAAGGGGGGATTTTCGTATAGAATAAACAATAAATGAACCAGAATCCGCTTCTAGACCTGCAGAAAGAGAGGGGAAAAAAAAAAAAAAAAAAACCACAAGACAAAAACATTGCTGCATCAGCTACATGAAGATATATAAAAGTAAAAATGTTTGCTAACAATCACACAGTAATTATTACTAAGGCATTTAGGGCCAACCACAGCCTTAGGTCATGTGCTGAAGATGTCCAAGTCATACCTATGAAAGCACCATGTGAGCACCTGTGTGCGTACGCACGCTTGTATGTGTAAGGTTTCTCTATAGGAGCGTCCAATAGTGAGTGTGAAGGGCCACAGACCTGCCCCCAAAAACGTGCAGAAGATGGAGGGAGTTCCAAGCCCAGAAATCCAGTGGTCACCCCAGAGCGAGGAGACCCCAGGGAGACCGTCACCAGAGAAGCCCCAACCCCCCCCTCGAGAGGCGCAGAGGATCACCCCGGGGGGCCACAACCAGCAGCCAGCAGAGCCCCGGGAGACATCAACGGCTAGCCCACAGGCCCGCCCGCAACCGCTCACCCCGGAGCCGGGGCCGGAACCCAGCATCCCGGGACCCAAAGGCGACCCACCCCGCCGAGGACCCAACAGAGCCCAAGGACCCAGATCCCACCAGGCAGCCACCGGGAGCGACCAGACAGATGTTTAAAAAAAAAAAAAAAAAATGTGGCAGGGGGAAGGTAGGCGAAGATGTTGTAGCATGATCGTTTTTTTTCTATAATTTGCTTGAACATTCCAATTGATTTTGTGACTTCTCTCATTGCGCTGTTCTATAGTTCGGAAGCATCACCGATTTATTCGTGCAAATCCAAAAGACAGGCTGCGGGCCGAGGAGAGGGGAAGCCGGGACCTCAAAAGCAGTTAGCCGGACGGGGCCATCCTCACTCATGTGCCCGCCTCCATTCAAGTTGAGTCTGTATGTCTGTCCACTTTTCACGAGAGAACTACTTAATGGATTTAGATCATTTCTTTTTTTTTTGATAATTTCCTTGAACATTCTGGTTGATTTTGTGACTTCTCTCATTATGCTAAGCATCACAGATCACTTGTGGCAGTGAATAATAAGCATGAATCGAAGAAAGAGGCTGCAGGCAGAGGGGAGGGAGAGGCGGGACCTCAGGTGTAGGGAGCTGGGTGTGTCCATCCTCACTCACACACCAGCCTCAATTCGAGTCGGGTCTGTATGTCTGTCCACTTTTCACAAGAGAACTACTTCACGGATTTAGATCGTTTTTTTTTTATATAATTCGCTTAAACATTCCGGTTGATTTTGTGACTTCTCTCATCGAGCTAAGTATCATAGTTCGCTTGCAGCAGCGATTTATATACACAAAGCAATGAGAGAGGCTGTGGGCCAAGGGAATGGGAGGCACAAAATTAATCAATTTGTACTCAAATTATTTGACATGCTGTCTCAGACATACACTTCTTCAGTAAATGCTGTTTCAGAGCACAACGATTCAATTCATTATCTTACAGAATTTTTAAATTCCATTAATCCTCCTGGCATGCTGCCCCACAATTTAGCATTGAAGTTGGAGAACCGATTTTGAGAAACCAGAGCCCACCTAAACTTTGCAATGGTACCTGTCTCCAGGTCTGTCAGCTTCAGAATAACATCATAGAGGCCATAATCATCACTGGATATGGCACTGGCAAAAGGGTTTTAATCCCTCGAATTCCTCTGATAGCGATGGACATGCCCTTTCAATTCAAGAGATTACAGTTCCCTGTGAAGCTTTGCTTTGCTATGTCAATTAACAAGGCCCAGGGACAGACACTCAAGTTGGCAGGGGTTGATCTTAGCTTACCATGGTTCTCGCATGATAAGCTTTACGTTGCTTTCTCCCGGGTTATTTCTCCAAGAAACATATACAGTATGTCTGCACCCCTGATAACAAAACCAAAAATATTATATATCAAGAGGCCCTTGGATAGGAAACCTATCAATATAAATTGTTCTCAATACAAATCACATTTTAAAAAAAAAATTTGTATTGATTTTTAAAGTTTGTCCTATTTCACTACTACGCAGGCAGAGCCGCAGGGGACAGCTAATGTAAACTGTGTGGAAGTCTTTCTTCTGTGATTTAGTGCCATATTTGTGGGCCTGAATGTTTCTTGATTGGGTTCCTTACAGAATGATTTGATGTTTAGGTTGCACACCCATTTGGAGTTGACTAGTTATTTTTCCCACATTTAATAGAACTGCATATTTTCACAATACTACATCTGGACATCATCACTTTTCACAAGGCTCCTGCTCAGACTTTATTCTGAATTTCTAGGCTCTGTGGCCATCCTGAGAATGTTGTGAATGCCCAGGTACTGGCTAACTGTTTAAAGTGGCTAAGCATCATCTTGCGTGTTTGCACATTACCGATATGCAGTGAGTGTTCTGAGATGAGGCAGAGGTTACAAAAATCCCCATGGGAGGCCTACAAGCTCTTCCTTACTGCAAGGCTCAGTTCTCGTGATTATTGTGCTTCCATTTTCTAATGTTAGTGCCAGGAAGCACTGCCTCCTTTCTTACAATGTTATTATAAAGGGGCTATAAAAACTACAGAGCCGACACTCATTAAATTTCATAAGCCGTTGTAAATTACAGCTCTCGTTTACAGTGTATTGCTCTGCAAGAGGCAGGAGCTCTGCATTGTAATAGTGGCTCTGCTGCCACATTATATATATATCAGGAGTGAAATAAAGCGCCTTGACACAAAACAAAGGTTTGGGGCAGCCACCCGTGTACTTGACCTTGGCTGCAAAGCAATCAAAATATTCAGCACAACAATGTACAGAACGGAGTCCAAAACAGAACTGATCAACAGAGGAAGGGAGTGGGGTTTTATAGGGAGGTTTGCGGAAGTGATGTCGTCCTCGGGGCCAGGACAAGAAGTGATGTAGTCATTGGGGCCGGGACAAGAAGTGATTCATCCTCAGGGCTAGGACAGGAAGTGACATCTTTGTATTTAGGTGGAATTTCCCGTGTCTGTTCTGCGGGGACAAAATAAGGGAGTTGAATGCACCCCACCACCCCCTGGCTGGCATGGAATTCCTTTCTTTTTGGTCCCTGTGACTGGCTCCCATGCACACGTGTGTGACACAGGTCACCAGTGACTGTACTTTTTAGGCCTCTTGAGCAAGGCCCTTAACCTGCAGTTGCTCCGTCCCGGGTATGATGTTAATCTGCATCCAGCCCTGCATGTAGGCCCTCCAACCTGCAGGGAAAAACCTGGGGGTTGGTGGCAGAATTGGCACTCCAGCCACCATTAAAAAAAAAACCTCACACTGTTCCACTCCATCTGAACTAGTGTGGTTCTGAGGTGTCACCCGTTGCATGGCTGCACTCGGGTCCTAATCTGGGATCCTGAGTTGATTTGTCATGTCGTGGGTGCTGCAATGTACTGTATCAGTGTGTGCTCCTAACCTCTCTCTATTAATCCCTGCCCCTGCCCCAGTCTCTTGGTTTGCTGTATAGTGCTGTTGACATCAACGGCACTTCCCCATAAAGTGATTTAATAAGCACTGTGATGTAATTCATTCTCATTTTGAACATTGCAGAGTGGCCAGTGATCATCAGTTTTTTACCCAGAAGTTGTGTTTTCTCGTCTGATATATTCAACCTGTATATAAAGAAATTAGAAGTATCTCAGGCGCCATAATAGATGGATATGAACTGAGCAGACAACATGGTGCTGATATACACTTCCAAAGAGAAACTCTAGGAAAAGTTAGAAAGAAAAAATAGAGGTGACAAAGACATAAGAAATGTGAATAGGATAAATTGAGTCTCGCAGAAGATAAGGAAGATCATGGTGAGATCAATAGCATGCGATTCTGTAAGATGATCGGGAACACTACATAGCCATGGCTAGCTTCAGTATAAGTGTTACTTTACGAGGCGTTTCCTGTGGCTATAACAGCGGGAAGGTGGTTCTTCAGAAAGTGTGGCTGTAGATCATTCATTGTCAAATAAATAAGCTTGTTATTGGGCTGAACTCTCATTTAATTTGTGTGTCTTGGTGTTCATTACTGTATTAATCTTGATGTTTTTGAGAAGGGTTAGGGTTAGGCTTAGGGTTAGGGGTTAGGGTTATGTGCAGCTTAGCAAAATATCTGATCCTTCTTTTCATATGACTTTAAATGTTTTAATTATTATTACTTCTTTTGTGGTGAAGAATTAGCTTTAGTATAAAAACACTACAAAACATTATCATAAGCACCACTTTGTCATAAAATCTGGTAGTCATTCACTTTGAAACGTGGCCTCCTACTCCTTGCTGGGAGTGTGAGTTAGATGCTTCGTAAATAGTTCTCATGTTCTACCCTAAGGTAGGACAAATTCTTCTCCTAGTCAGACTTTTAGTGCAATCCCTAAGAGTAATTCTGAGATACATTGGTCTCCTAAGACAAAACACTGCAATTCAGTGGCACCCAGTTATTTAAACCATGGGAAGAAAGTTACATGAGGCAGCAATGAGGTGACGTCAGTGGTGCATTGGGAGAGCTGCCATCTCTGTTGTAGACAGGAGGCATGAAGCCAAAACAGAAGAGTTCCATGAAAATTCAGTAAAAAACTGCCCAGGAGAACTATTAGAAATGGAATCAGGGAGGAATAAACTTTAATGGCCCCTGAATTATACTGTTCTTTTTAATTTATATGTGTAAATTCCCTGTTCTATTACAGCAGCAAATCGACAGCCCACTACATATGCAAGACTAATACAAGAACATTCTGCCGGAAATTAAAATTAAATACTGTCAAGCAGTCTGCATTTGTCAAACTCTCTGAGAAAAAGGCCTAGAGAGGGATTTTTTAAAATTTATTAACAAAAAAGTTCATTTCCTTTATGTTGTTCTGTGACAAGCGCACCAGGCTCACAACTCAGTCTTAACTGTCAATTTATTAATTAAGAAGCTGGATTCAAAATTAAAATTGGAGTTGGCAGTCATTAGTAATGTTTATAATGATATATTTAGTTTCATTTAAAAAAATATTTCTAAGTAATTAGCAAAATGATTTAAATTGCTCGCTATTATTTTTCCCCCACGTCATGGGGTCTCAGCGGTATCTTATGTAATCATTTTGGCGGCTCTCTAAAGAGACCACATAATTGTGCTGCTTCACGTTTCTGTTGTTGATACTTGTCGCTCGGAAGTCCCTGCAGTCTTTTTATTTGCATTACCATTTTTTGGCTGTTTTGACAGCATTAGTCTCAACTTGTCATTTATTTATATCACAGCTGCTGTATGCTCAAAGCGGAGTGGTCAATGGTGGGCAAACTGAATTTAATTAAAACTTGAAATGTGTCAAAGTGGATAAAGACTGAACCCCAAGTGTTTTGCCTGCTTTTGGTGTCCTTATTAAGCATCAAGGGACAGCTGTGCACCCACTGAAGATGTGCGGTCTTCATTTTAATTTCATTATATGAATACCAAGTACTTTAAAGAGTTTAACTGATCAAGCTGGGACCATGTAAATGGAACTGTGTTAAATGTCCCCCCTGTGACTCTGTAGACCCCGTGTTGTTCAATAATTCACAATTGTAGTTAGCCAACATAAGCCATGAATGAACCTACCCTATTGTACAGTACTCCATGGTGCCCATTATGCCTTAAAAATTCAAACGTACTTGCTTTTCTTTTGACTGACGCACATTTCTAACTTATAATGAAATTCCAACAGAGGTCTTCTTGTTTCATAAGTGCCTCAGAAAAACTGTGATGAATGGAGACATTATGATACAATAGAAGATTTATTTCATGCTGCAATATTCTGCCAAATATTCAGTTGAGAATACTAATTGAAGTGGGCATCAGTATGGGTAGGGCCCACCTCTTTTATTTTATAATATTACACTGACAGATTAATGCTGCTGATTATAGTTTAATGCTGCTATCCCACAGCTTCTGAGAGTCACGGTCTTCCAGAGTCCATGTGTCTTTCTCTGGTTTCCTTCCAAATCCCAAACATACTGTATGTATGTTAATTGGCTAAGTGAGAGTAGGTGTGGCTTATAGCGAACTGACATCCTATCACGGTTTGTTGCCTGCCTTGTACCTGAGCTTCTGGGATTGGCTCCAGCTAACTTCCAACACACTGCTGAAATAAGCAGCTTCAGAAAACTAACTAGATTAAGGTAGGTCCAGTGTGACCTGAGACGAACTGGCATCCCATTAAGTGGCTCACTTGTACCTGATGCTGATGGGATAATTCCCAACTAACCCTTAAAGTCATTCTGGAATGAGCAGAATCAGATCATGAACTGAATTTATAAACTGAATGTGACTGTGTCTTCAGCTGACCTCCAACAATCTATTGGAATAAGCAGGAACAGAAAGTTAAGCAATTTATTTTAGATTAAATTATTTGGCCCAACTTGAGTAGGCCTGACCTGTGGAGTAGCATTTTATCCAGGCTTGTTTACCACCTTGCACCTAATACGGCTAGATTGTCAACAATATAGTTTAGAAAATTACCCATGATAAGTTAGCTTAATTGTCTCAGTGTGAGTGAGTTTGATCTGTGATGACCTGCCATCTCATGCACAGTCTGCACCTTACTGGCACCTGAAGATAATGTAATTAGCTGTGGGTAACCCCCAACACTTCTGGATTAAGCAGCATCATAAAAATAATTGAATGAATAAATGAATGTGAATGTGGTCTGTGATGGACTATACCTCCCCCTGCACTCAGATATTGGCCCCTCAATGAGATTAAGCTTTTCAAAAAGTGTTTGATATGGTCTTAGACCAAAGATTAATAAGAAAGAAAGAAAGAAAGAAAGAAAGAAAGAAAGAAAGAAAGAAAG
>JANRMT010062802.1:28980443-28992948 GCA_026402145.1 Polypterus bichir lapradei | reverse complement strand
AAGAAAGAAAGAAAGAAAGAAAGAAAGAAAGAAAGAAAGAAAGAAAGAAAGAAAGAAAGAAAGAACAAGCAAGCAAATGAACAAACAAACAAACTTTATTTGTCCCCAGGGTGAAGTTTGAAACTAAATGCTGTAGGCATCAGAAGTAACCTGCAAAATGGGATCTCAAGTTGATTAGCCAACAGGAGGTAAAGAGTGTAGCTAAGAGAAGAATGCTTTTCACGTGGTGATGTCGTCATTGGAGTCCTTCAGGAATCTGTCTTTGTAAAATTACTTTGTCTGATGTGTATAAAAATTATTTTGCACAAACATTAGGAAGTTTTTCTTAACACAAAGAATGACAGACACTTGGAATAAGCTACGAAGTAGTGTGGTAGACAGTAAGACGTTAGGGACTCTCAAAACTCGACTTGATGTTTTTTTGGAAGAAATAAGTGGATAGGATAAGTAAGCTTTATTGGGCTGAATGGCCTGTTCTCATCTAGAGTGTTCTAATATTCTAAATGATGCAAAGTTTACTATAGTTGAGGAACTTGTGAAATTCACAGACGACACTTGGAGGAATAGCAGATCCTGAGGAGGCAGCAACAACAATTCAAACAGACCCAGACACACTTCAGAAGTGTGCTAACAATTGGAAAATCTATATATATAATTCACTAAGGCAAGACACCCATGGAGAGCACGCCAGAAGGGGCGTGGATTCACTAAGCCGCCGACAAGTAAGACACCAATGGCGCACGCAGGAAGGAGCCACGCCTATCAATTCCAAGACCATTGGATACGACGACAACTCGCAGAGCCACGCCCACCATCTCGGACACGACGACACAGAAAAACCGGCGTCATTTATATTCGTCTGTCGTAGAGGCCACATGCACTTCCGAGCCACGTTGACTGTTCATAGAGGCATGTTTCTCGCGGAGGTGAATCGCCATATGCAGCGTGTAAAACGGTTTGCAAGGGGTATCCTATGGGATCCTTAAAACGATCCTTTACAACTGAGGTTAAAACACAATGAAGTAAGCAGTCTTTAAAAACTGAGTTTTCGGTTACAACGCACGACCGCGTGCACCATAGCAAACTGTTTTACACGCTACATACAGCAATTTGCATCCGCGACAAACATGCGTCTTCTTAGATGCTCCTGCAGGAACACGAAAGACGTTTCCCTGCCCACCAACACTCCTTTTTCACCGGCCCGCGTCTACCCTCGCTCTCTAGGCATTCACACTGCCTGCCATGTGCAAAAACTCACCGACCACCCAGTTAGTCCCTTTCGTCTGTGCTAAGAGTCCACATGCACATCTGAGCCACGTTGACTTTTCATTATTCTTCTCGGTTTCGACACCCGACCGCGTCCACCATGAAAAACCATGCGAAAGGAACAACAAAGCCCCACCTCGCTACTACCGTGGTTGGGTGTCTTGGTGGATTATATAGAAAAAAGCAGCCACAACCGCACAGAGCAATCAAAAGTCTACGTGAGTCACAGGTGCATCTGGACTGTGCAAAGACGACAACGACTCAAGTGCCGAGTTGGAGGTGGGCACATGAGCAGGCAGTGCATACTGAACGAGAAATTCAGTCATGGACGATTGTGTGTTGGTTCGTTCCGTGCATTGTTACAATGTTGCTTTTCTTGCTGATTTATTACATTACTGATTTTTCAAATGTTAATTTTCTCCCTGTACTTAAAAATCATTAAAAAACCGGCCTGATTATGCGGCGTATGGTACGGCGCGGGTTGGCTAGTACAGTTTAATGTACAAAATTGCAATGTGCTACATATGGATGAAAGGAACATTGGTTATAAATAAAAGATCGGAGAAACTGTCCTATAGGGAGCAACCTCTAAAAAGAATTTAGAGGTTTATGTTGACACATTTTTATCATCTAAGCAATGTGAAGAAGCAATTAAAAAGGCAAATAAAATGGTAGGTTATATAGTGAAAACTGTTAAATATAAATGAAGAGATGTTATGCTTGACCTACAACCTCAAATCAGAAAAAGTTGGGACAGTATGGAAAATGCAAAAAACAAAAAAAAAAAACTAAAACAAGACAGTGATTCTTAAATTTACTTTGACTTTTGTTTAATAGATATGTCATGTTTTGTCTGGTTAATTTAATTTCATTTGTTAATATACATTCACAGGCATTAAATTAAACCAGTGCTGTGCCTGGTCAGTCTGTCACAATTAGGAGGAAAACTGCTATGCTATTAAAGTATGAAACATTTTGAGAACCCAATGTTATTGTTTACTTCTTTCAAATCAAATACTGAACATTGTTATTTCTATTTGGATCTGGGACTGTCAGGCGGCTCAGCACATCTTTGTTAATCAGCTTATGGTCATCTACAATGGGAAGAGGTGAGCAAAGGGGACAAGGAGAAGAGGTCCGTCCTGTTGAGTTTGCTGCGACGTTTGACTTGCCTATTGTACAGTAATCTCCCGTTAGGACTCTGCAGTAGTAGCAGCTCACCAGTTCTGTCTTCCATTGTTGATGTAAGCATTATTGTTATCTTAGGTATAATTTGGCAAAAGCTGGTTGTGCCAATTGCTTGCTTTGAGCAGCACTTATTTATTTTTTGTCTTCTCATGGCGCAACTCTTTGTTGTCTGCTCGCTAACTTCAGCAGATTTCATGCATTACCAAGCCCATCCGTCAACCCCTCTGATGCAGCTAATGTCATGTGATGCGACACTGCAGCTTCTCACTGTTTTGTTTAACCTACAAATGTATAAATATTTTTTCTGTTTTCCAAAATGAAATATGCACTCACCGGCCGCTTTCTTAGGTACACCTTGCTAGTACCGGGTTGGACCCCCTCTTGCCTTCAGAACTTCCATAATTCTTCATGGCATTGATTCAACAAGGTGCTGGAAACATTTCTCACAGATACTGGTCCATATTGACATGACAGCGTCACGCAATTTTTCCAGATTTGTCAGTTGCACATCCATAATGCAAATCTCCCGTTCCACCACATCCCAAAGGTGCTCTATTGGATTGAGGTCTGGTCACTGTGGAGGCCATTTGAATACAGTGAACTCATTGTCATGTTAAAAAAAAACAGTTTCAGATGATAGTCAGCAACAATACTCAGGTATGCTGTGGAATTTAAACAATGCTCAATTGGTACAAAGGAGCCCAAAGTGTGCCAAGAAAATATCAAACACACCATTACGCCACCACCACCAACCTGAACCATTGATACAAGGCAGGATGGATCATTGCTTTCATGTTGTTGATGCCACATTCAGACCCTTCTATCCGAATGTCACAGCAGAAATCGAGACCCATAAGACCAGGCAACGTTTTTCCAGTCTTCTGTTGTCCAATTTTGGTGAGACTGTGTGAACTGTAGCCTTAGTTGCCTGTTCTTAGCTGATAGGAGTGGCACCAAATTTGGTCTTCTGCTGCTGTAATTTATCCAAGTGTTGTGCATTCAGAGATGCTCTTTTGTGTACCTCGGTTGTAGTGGGTGGTTATTTGAGTTACTGCTGCCATTTTATGAGCTTGAACCAGTCTAAACATTCTCTTCTGACCTTTGGGATCGACAAGACATTTTCGGCCAGACAACTGCAGCTCACTGGATATTTTTCCTTTTTCAGACCATTCTCTGTAAACCCTAGAGATAGTTGCGCGTGAAAATTCCAGTAGATCAGCAGTTTCTGAAATACTCAGACCAGCTCATCTGGCACCAATACCCATGCTACATTCAAAGTCACTTAAATCCCCTTTCTTCCCCATTCTGATGCTTGGTTTGAACTTTAGCAGATCATCTTGACAATGTCTACATGTCTAAATGCATTGAGTTGCTGAAATGATTGGCCGATTAGATATTTGTGTTAACAAGCAGTTGAACATATATTCTTGTGGCTTGCTTTGTGGAGGTCTGATGAAGCCCTTTGGGGGTGGATGCCCTTCAGCCTGCCTTGCAGGGTCTGCAGGGGCATCCACTACACCTCTGGCCTGAAGTCAGGAAGCACTTCTTGATTCAGGGTGTTGCAGGAATCTGGAACAAACTACTGCACAGTCCCTTTTAAATTTTAGTGTATGTTTTTAAATGTCCAATGTTAATGTTATTCATCTCTTTACTGACTGGCCATCCAATCACAAATGTTACCTGGTAGGTAACCACCTAAATTATCAAACTACGATTCAGAACTAAGAATGTAATACTGTACTCCAGTCTTCACCCTGTTAAATAAGCAAATCAGCTGCTGACGTCTAAGGTTTGGTCACAATGTCTCTGTGAAGTCGGTTAAAGGAACTCGATGACTGGATGTTAGACCACAGATTGGATTTCTCTAACCTGGAGGATAGCAATTGTAATCAGGAAAGTCCCCTTACTTCCCTGGAATTCCTGTTTAGTACTGTTTTACTTTTCTAAACTTCTGCTCACTCTTGCACAATGCTGCAGGTTTTTCTCCAGTTCACCCACTCTTCACACGGAGGTTGCTATCATGTTTGAGATTATAACTGTTTGTTTGCATCAGGGGTTCTTAACCTGACGTCTGTGGATCCCTAGGGGGTCCATGGATGGGTGTCAGAGGGTCCATGAGTGTCAGATAAAAATTAACATTTATATTCACTATACAGCCTGGTACTGTTGATTTAGAGTAGATGTAATAGTAGTAGTAGTAATGGTAGTAGAAAACATAGTAGTAATAGATCTGTTTTAATTTGCACAGGAGGATTGTATTTCATAATTATAATGAGTGGCCATTACTTTTTGCATAAAAAGGATTAGATAGTTTCCTTTAAAGTTTAATAATACTTGGTGTATGTCATTAATTTATGAGACAATCAAATCTTGATAAATAAAGCACAATAAATTCATTGCATGCAAAGTTGTGTTAATGTGAATATTTCTGGGAAAAGGGGTCCATAGCTTTCATCAGATTCTTAAAGGGGTCCATGACTCAAAAAAGGTTCAGAATCACCGCTTTACATGCTCCAAGCTCTTGGCCACACCTACTTGATTATGTTGCATCAGACAGAATGAGGCATTGGCTCCACCCGGGTCCCTCCTCTCGCTTCCTGTTGGCTGCTCTCCCCATTAGCTTCTGCCTCTGTTGCCAGGTAACACAAATTATGCAGCAGCCATATGATGGGAGGGGCAGAGGTAATTAAAATGGAGTGCTGACTCAGTTCAGTGCACTTTAATTCTTGTCGTCGGTTTTGTGTTTAGATTTTACAGTTCTCTTGTTTTGACCTTTTGCTTGCCTTTTAGGATTCTTTCTTTTGTTTAGCTTTCATTATTGCTTTTTCAAACCTTTCCATGCACTTTAATTACTATTTTAAGATAATGTACTTAAATACAATTTAATTTAGCCTTCTACCTGGCTTGTTATGTCCCCCCATTGGTTTGCACTGCCAGTCTCAGTGCTGCAGGCCATAATTTCACTTTCCACTTTTTTGGCTCAATTTCCACACTACAGAAGCCGATGTCTAGAGATTGACCCAAGTGAGTGGTTACTTTTGTAGACTTGGTTGGTCGGTGAACACCTGACAACCGACATCTAACTAAACATTAGGCAGTCATGTGATGGGGAAGCTAAGGGAGTGTAAATGAAAACACTCTAATCTTGCCCTAGGCAGCCATTGTGTTACTGGCTTATGAGATTTAATGAAGAACTGTCAGTCTTTTGAATTTCTGGTGTTTTTGGTCCCTTGGCACCCTTGCCTGCTGTGCTGCCATTATACAGAGCTTACTATACACAATTGTAATGCATGGATTGATATTAAAGATATTTTATATAGCTGATCATTGACTTCAAAGCACTATTAACTATGGCTTGCCTTTTAGAATTCACTCCCATAAGTCCTTCTAAGTTCACCTGTTTTACAAGCCCTCAGGTAAGGTAAAACAATGCACTGTTTCTTGCTTATTCCTTTGAGCTCAGTTTCAGCTCCTCTGGAGTCAACTTCACCTAAAGGTCCCGCTGGGTCAGTGTTATTTGGTGTCTGCATGGACTTTGCCTTTATATTTCAGAATTCATCCTAAACCTAAAAAATCTACATGTTAAGTTGATAAGTAATTCCTGTGAATGGATGTATGTCAGTGTGCCATCAAATGGTGTGGCATCCCATCCAAGTTTGGGCCCAGCATTCTATGCTTCAACACCCTTAACTTTGATTTGTATATGAATGGATGGTCTTCTAGAAATGTTGCAGTCACTGATCTGTTTCAACATGACTCAAGTCAGCTCTTGTTCAAAGTTTCCAATATGGCAGACAGTTTCTGTATTTCAAGCAACAGTGAGTGATTATTTTAATTAAGACTGGTCGCTCACATTGTCCATTTATTATAAGTGGCAAGCCTTTTACCGCATATGTGCTCTGGTTCAAGTTGTGCATTTTAAATATAGTCTGGTAATCTCAAAAACATTATAACTCTACAGTAATGTTAAAGAAAAAGCCGAAATGTAATCTCCAAGGATGTTCTGCATAAAGCAAATGTTAAACAGTTGGTAGAATTTGGTAAGATGTTCTTTTAGAGGCTCAAAGGAGCTACACATTGTCAGTCTGACTCATTAAAAAGTAAAGGAAACAATTTCATACATACAAACATAGATAAAGGTGTTAAATGTTAAAACACAAGATAGCTGCTTCACTCCCTGCTTCCACCTCCTTGTCTCTCTGAGTAAATCAATTAAATCGTAAAACAAAATAACAGTGAACTATGGGGCTTATTTTAGGACACTATCATTACTCATTTCTTTAGCCATCAACCATATGGAATGTGTCTGTTCTCACTCTCTTTTGTTCTCACATCTAACTGACTTTAAGAATCATTCATCACATTACTTTTATATTGTGTTTTACCTACCATTGTTCATGCAATTAAAAATAAAAACATAAATAAGGCACGGCTTTTGAAAGATAATAGAGATTTAATTAATAAATGAGGAGCAATGAATGACTCTAAAATCAAGAAAGACTAGGAAATAAAAATGCACATTGGCTAATTGCAATGTTTGATGGGTGTAAAAGTGAGAAGTTGATGGAATCTTAAAATAAACACTTATCTGATAATTACAGTGAAATCTGGTTTGTTCATTGGAATCAAGGCATTTCTAGGGTAAATGTAATAATAAAAAAAATAATAACAGTAATAATAATAATAATAATAATAATAATAATAATAATAATCTCTCTATTATTTAAAAAAAATCCTGGGACGAGACAAGACTTTTTCAGAGAGATAATTTCAAGTCCCGCGAAATGAGACTTTGTGCAAAGAGATTTAACCACGCCCACAGTCCACTCACCTCTCATTCATGTGAATGCTATTGTCAGACACAGTTCCTGTGCTCTCAGCCCTTATAAATTATGAAAGTACTAAAATTTAAAAGTCTCAATAAACTGATAGTAAAGATCGCATTAACACTAACAAATGGAAATTATTACTCAGTGAAATAACGGAACAGTGAAAAGAGATTGAATATATGGACAAAAATGATATGACAGAAGTATGTAGATATTGTTCGGCATTAAAGTTTAAGTCGGAGACTTGTAGATTGTCTAATTTATGTTGCCTTCAGGGAAAAGTAATGTTACTTCCCAATGAAGGTGAAAGTGAAATCCACAAACACTACAGGCAAATATCCGAATCTACAATAATCTGTTCGTGTTTGATTCATTCAATGCTCAAAACATAGATTTACACAATTCAGGACCATACGCTATGGGAATCTGTGGTCTCGCATCAATTAAAGCTACTAGATGTTTAATTGCAAAGAAACTACAATTCGGTCAGGTTTATACAGGGTGACACAGAAAAACAGGAACTTTTGAAAAACCCAATAAAAAATAGAAGAAATCTAACAAAAAAAAATTATTGACAGCAATTGAACCACTACAACTTGCCTTTTAAGAGACAGTAATCCAAGTTATCAATGTCTGAAAATTACGTCCTGTAAATGGTGTCCTCCTGTACGTATGCTTCCTTCCAATCTGCTGTTGAGATTCCCCATTGATCGGTGCAACATCTCAGCTGGGATACCACGAACTTTGTCTTGAATTCTTTGTTTCAACTCATTCAGTGTCCTTGGCCGAGTCGTGTAGACCCGACTCTTAAGGTAGCCCCATAAGAAAAAAATCACAAACGGACAAATCCAGTGATCTTGAGGGCCAGGGAATGTCACCGAATCTTGAGATGACACGGTTACCGAACAATTCTCGCACAGCTGCCATTGATTGCCTTGCAATTGATTACTAATTTACTAAATGGCGAGATTGTTTACAGCTCAAGGTCCCTGTTCCGCAGTGCTGCCAACTGTACATGGCTGCCACTACGCATTTCAAAAGTTCCCGTTTTTCTTTGTCACCCTGTATTTATGATCACGGAGAAGCGATGCAACATAGAATCGAAAGAGTTAAACGATCGGATATATTAGAAATTCTACAGCCAATAATGGATACAAATCCATACGTTCAAAAGTATTACAATTTACACGAAGTGTATCTGAAAAACACAGACAAAGAAGTTTTCTTGGATTTCTATATGAATCCGAAAGATCACCCTCACATACATAATAAACCAGCATGTGACAAATTGTCAGTGATTATACTGTAGTTTGGAAAGACGGAGATATCAAAGACAGAGTTGATATTTGTGTTTATCCAAAAGCACAGCACGATTTATCGCAATCGGTAGATATGGAACATGACGAGTGCTTATACACAGGGATTTGCGAGTGAAGCGAGCAGGGGGAAGAGCCCTCTATTAATAATAATAATCACCTTCTTCCTCTTTATCTTTTCCAAATTTTAAGTGGGGTCAATGTGCTTGATCAACCTTCACCATACAGCTTGGTCCTGCCCTTCCTCGCCCATCAAGTCTTCTTTTACTTTATCCATTCAGTTCAACTGTTGCCTTTCTCACTTTCTCTTCCCCTGTACTTCCTCTCCTCATCACAAGTCCATACCACTTCAGCCTACTTTCCTGTACTTTCTTAGCTATCTCTCCCACTTTGTTGTACCCCTGATTTTCTCATGTGTTATTCTGTCCTTTTTTGTAACTCCACACATCCACTTCAACATTTTCATTTCTGCCACTACTTCTCCTACCAAAGTTCCAAAGAAAAACATGAGCACCACTCACAAAATACAAACATCACTACCACAAATCAGTCAGGGAATGACTCACACTTCCACGTGCTGAGGGAAGAAGGGGTCTCGTAGATACAATTGATTTACACAGTACACAGGTTAATAATTTAAGCAAATTCTTTTACACAAAACAGTATAAATCCACATTACACGAATAGTTCAAGGAGACATAAACTACACATCACTTAACCTGCAGAACACAGCCAACATTGCAAAGTTCATAACAACCACACAACTTAAAACACAAGGATTAATCCAGAAAACGTTACATACAGTTATGCTTGAAAGTTTGTGGACCCTTTAGAATTTTTTATATTTCTGCATAAATATGACCTAAAACATCATCAGATTTTCACTCAAGTCCTAAAAGTAGATAAAGAGAAACCAGTTAAACAAATGAGACAAAAATATTATACTTGGTCATTTATTTATTAAGGAAAATGATTGAATATTACATATTTGTAAGTGGCAAAAGTATGTGAACCTCTAGTATTAGCAGTTAGTTTGAAGGTGAAATTCGATTCCGGTGTTTTCAATCAATGGGATGACAATCAGGTGTGAGTGGGCACCCTGTATTATTTAAAGAACAGGGATCTATCAAAGTCTGCTCTTCACAACATATGTTTGTGGAAATGTATCATGGCACGAACAAAGGAGATTTCTGAGGACCTCAGGAAAAGAGTTGTTGATGCTCATCAGGCTGGAAAAGGTTACAAAACCATCTCTAAAGAGTTTGGACTCCACCAATCTACAGTCAGACAGATTGTGTACAAATGGAGGAAATTCAAGACCATTGTTACCCTCCCCAGGAGTGGTCGACCAACAAAGATCACTCCAAGAGCAAGGCGTGTAATAGTCGGTCGAGGTCACAAAGGACCCCAGGGTAACTTCTAAGCAACTGAAGGCCTCTGTCACATTGGCTAATGTTCATGTTCATGAGTCCACCATCAGGAGAACACTGAACAACAAAGGTGTGCATGGCAGGGTTGCAAGGAGAAAGCCACTGCTCTCCAAAAAAAAATTGCTGCTCGTCTGCAGTTTGCTAAAGATCACGTGGACAAACCAGAAGGCTATTGGAAGAATGTTTTGTGGACAGATGAAGCCAAAATAGAACTTTTTGGTTTAAATGAAAAACGTTATGTTTGGAGAAAGGAAAACACTGCATTCCAGCATAAGAACCTTATCCCATCTGTGAAACATGGTGGTGGTAGTATCATGGTTTGGGCCTGTTTTGCTGCATCTGAGCCAGGACGGCTTGCCTTCATTGATGGAACGATGAATTCTGAATTATATCAGAGAATTCTAAAGGAAAATGTCAGGACATCTGTCCATGAACTGAATCTCAAGAGAAGGTGGGTCATGCAGCAATACAACGACCCTAAGCACACAAGTCGTTCTACCAAAGAATGGTTAAAGAAGAATAAAGTTAATGTTTTAAAATGGCCAAGTCAAAGTCCTGACCTTAATCCAATCGAAATGTTGTGGAAGGACCTGAAGCGAACAGTTAATGTGGGGAAACCCACCAACATCCCAGAATTGAATCTGTTCTGTATGGAGGAATGGGCTAAAATTCCTCCAATCCGGTGTGCAGGAATGACAAGAGTTACCGGAAACGTTTAGTTGCAGTTATTGCTGCAAAGGGGGGTCACACCAGATACTGAAAGCAAAGGTTCACATACTTTTGCCACTCACAAATATGTAATATTCGATCATTTTCCTCAATAAATAAATGACCAAGTATAACATTTTTGTCTCATTTGTTTAACTGGTTTCTCTTTATCTATTTTTAGGACTTGAGTGAAAATCTGATGATGTTTTAGGTCATATTTATGCAGAAATATAGAAAATTCTAAAGGGTTCACAAACTTTCAAGCACAACTGTAGCAGACATCCTCATGAACCTGATCAGCTTTGTGTTGATAAGATTGCATCAGATGGCTGGCTAAGCCGTAGTGATATGTTTGGCGAGACTGAAGGGTTTATGCCAGAAATACAGGACCAAGTTATAAGAAAATAAAATAACCACAGAAAATAAATTCTTAAAAATGCTAACATTACAGACAGTATATGCAGGTACTGCCACAAGGAACAAGAAGCAACCTAATATGTCACAATAGGTTGTAAACTGCTGACAGAGACAGACAACATGCACAGACACAACCAGAAGGCAAACATCTGAGATCAAGAAACGGTACTACAACACAAACCAGCAGACACATACAAACCATATTATAAGTACATTCTGTATCCCACAGGGGGTGCTGGTTCCCCCTGAAATGTGTTCTTTCTTGCTGCAGAATAAACTAGAGCCAATACCCATTCCTTTTATAACTCTGGTGGAAATAATCAGATAAGAGAAGTATAGTACAAAAAGTGATATATGTATTTAACTTACTTTAAAATGTAATTTCTGCCCCCAAAAATATAATGTGTCATTCATTTATACCTACATATCCAGGCTGGAAAGAAGCCAATGAAACATACAGTCAGTCCTCAGTGGGGAATGATGACAGCTATATGAATTGATCCAGCAAGCAGCATTGGTCAGCTTCTGGCTTTGTGATGGATCTTCTTCATTATAACCACTATACCCAATTAACAACTTCTCCTGTTCTCATGGCTTCTACAGGCAGTAGCCATCGGTTGCTTTGGCTATATATTGTTTCAGCAAATGTCAGTGTTTTAAAATAACCTACCTGGATTGTCTTTCACATGTTTCTGACCATCTTCCTAACCAGCTTCACCCTGACTGCTAGTTTGTGTGGCTATTCTTTGGAATCAAAGAATATTTTTTATAAACTAATGTGTTTGTAATAAACCTCAAAAATCACAGTGGCACACTTAAAACATCTGCCTACAAATCCCCATTACAGGACTAGAAAAGGCCACACATCAGCTGCACTTGGGCAGAAGAACAATGGCAGACAAGATTATCCGCTATAAGAGACCAGAAGCAACACTGGTAGAAGAACAAAACAAAACTACAGATATTATTGACATTTCTATACCAAACACACACAACTTACAAAATACACACACAGATAACATGAAGAAGTACACAGAACTGAAAGAAGAACTGGAGAATGAATAAGGTGAGCATTGTGCCCATTGTTCTAACCACCAATGGTATAATTCCACATATACTACACAAAAGCCTACAGACGTTACATATAAACCGATACACACACACAAAACTACAGAAGGCAGCCATTTTAAATACATGTCACAAAGCGAGGAAGTTCCTTAACACAAACACAATCTCCAAAATTGCTTAACATGCATACACAATACATAAAAATTCCCATGAACTGGATTAGGTGGAGCTGAGAATATTATTATTATTATTATTATTATTATTATTATTATTATTATTATTA
>JANRMT010062802.1:28923238-28975278 GCA_026402145.1 Polypterus bichir lapradei | reverse complement strand
ATAGATAGATAGATAGATAGATAGATAGATAGATAGATAGATAGATAAAATACAGGCTCAGTTTTTGCAGCTTTTGCCCTTCTTTTCCAGACTTGTTTTTAAAGAGCATGAAAAAGTTTGTGGTGCGTGTTTAATTTCACGCTTCTAGTAAATTACATTAGAGATAAAATGAATAATTAAGAAACTGCCTTATTCATGAGATTTAGGCTGTTTCCTATTTCTGAGAATTTTTTTTTTTATGGAAGTCATTACAGTTTGCACACAACATTAACATCTCCAATCAGAATACCCTTTTCTGTCATCCTCATAAAACAGTAGGAGACCCAATCACATCTTTATTGTTATTATTTTAGTTTATTGCTATAGAAAAAAGAGAACCAATCAGAACTCCATTTTGATTATTTTATCTCAATGGGAGCACTGGGAGAACAAATCAGTGCTTATTTGTTTATGGTAAATTAAAGTACTTGCAGACTGAAGAGACATTGCAATTTGAGCCCTTTGCTTAATTAGCTTAGAATAATGAGATTGTGATTAATGCATCTTGTTTTGTATCATTTATATATATACTGTAAATATATATATATATATACATATATATACAGTACATAGGATTGCTACATTTGTCTTTAATGTTTTCGTATGAAGAATCTTTCCATCTCTGCCTGCCTTACCTGAACACACAGCTCCATTTAATGCATCTCTTCCTAACCACAGGATGTCTGACAATGGCTCCTCTCCAGTTTCCAGCTTCTTTCCCGCTCCTTCCCTCCTGTTCACTGTCCCATTGCTTGTAGAAGTGGTAAAAAATGGAAGTCTGCTCCCTCCGCACTGTACTTTATATTCCAGAAGCTTTGGCTATTTTAAGAGCCTGTGACAGAACAAGGCTGCCTAGGGTTAGTGATCATGCATTATGTCAGCTCTGCAAGTTCTAATTGTGGAGGTCTGAGGTTCTGTTTCTATTGTTAATTACTTTCTTGATTTATTATTCTCTTATCATTTAATGTGTATCTGCGCCTGGCATGAAAAATGAGGGAATAGTACAGTTGCTCTGCGTGCAGATTGAGGACTGTGACTGTCTCACTAGCCTATAATCTGTCATTTTTCATATCATAAGTAGAAGTAAAAATAAATAATTATTGATCACATATATGATTTTGATTTTAAAAGAGTCTCTTATGTAATACTCACACAAATACAAACAGTGATGATTTATTCCATAACTGGTGGTCATTTGCTTTCATAATTTTCAGCTTTGGCAGCTGACTTGCATTTATAACAGCAGTATAGGACTTGTTTAGCATGTGCCCGGTTTCCCATTGTTTCATGCTTCTATGGAGGCTGGGTTCAAATGCTGGCCTGTTCACTGTCTGCGTGGGAGTTTCTCTTGATATTTCAGCTTTCCTCCCACATCCCAAGCAAGTGTGTATTTTACAGCAGTTGGTTGATTCTAAGCTCTCCACCTGAGAGTATCCTGTGCTTGATTGGTGCCTTGTCCAGGGTTTGCTAGTTCCTGCCATGTACCTGATGCCTCCATGAAAAGCTCTGGCACACTTTGATCTTATACCTGATTTAAGAAGGTTTAAACAATGGATGGATGATTATAGCTACGGTGGGCTGGCAACCTGCCCGGGGTTTGTTTTCTGCCTTGCGCCCTGTGTTGGCTGGGATTGGCTCCAGCAGACCCCCGTGACTCTGTAGTTAGGATATAGCAGGTTGGATAATGGATGGATGGATGATTATAGGATACAAAAAGACACTCCTTACTTTGAATGATGCTAAACTGTGCAAAGCATATCCGATTGAGTGGTTTATTATAGGGCGGCACGGTGGCACAGTGGTAGCGCTGCTGCCTCGCAGTTAGGAGATTCGGGTTTGCTTCCTGGGTCCTCCCTGCGTGGAGTTTGCATGTTCTCCCCGTGTCTGCGTGGGTTTCCTCTGGGCGCTCCGGTTTCCTCCCACAGTCCAAAAGACATGCAGGTTAGGTGGATTGGCGATTCTAAATTGGCCTTAGGGTGTGTGGGTGTGTTTGCGTGTGTCCTGCGGTGGGTTGGCACCCTGCCCGGGATTAGTTCCTGCCTTGTGCCCTGTGTTGGCTGGGATCATCTCCAGCAGACCCCCGTGACCCTTTGTTCAGATTCAGCGGGTTGGATAATGAATGGATGGATGGATGGATGGATGGTTTATTATAAACCAGTAACACGTGAGGCATAAACAGAGGGAGAAGCACAAAGTAGTAGATGAACAGTGCTGAATGAAAACTCCACAGACCCGCTCTGGGCCTGCTTACCCAGGTTCAAGAACTTCTGGATCTTCTCATTCATTTGCCCACTTCAGTACTACATATTTCCACCTCCCAGTATTCTCTTTCTTACAACCTGAGCTTGGCCTATCTTCCCACCGCCAGTTGACCTGCCAACTCTGCAGTTATGGCTATGAGGTAGCCTAAAATCCAACCCCTTTATCATTTACAATCAAGTCTCTAAAGTTTAGGGTTAGGGCTACAACCACACTGCTACACTTTCACATAATGGCATTTTGATTCACAACATTTATGAAAGCATCTCTGCTTTTTCTAAAACAACCAAAACTGCATATAACGTTATCACTTGCCTGCACTGGCCATTTGCGCATGGAACAGTGGAAACAGGAAGAAGAATTGTTTTCCTTGAAAGAATGGTTATGCTTTAGCTACAGGATTTATCGCAAAATTGGAGTTAGACTGTACAAAATGCAATTGAGATGCATACAGGTAAACAACACAGCAGGTGCTATTGAAAGCAACTCCTCTATATTAGAACATGGTTTTATTCCATGAAGGGTGACCTGTCAGGGAATGAGAAGTGGTAGTGAGCAGGATCCAATCTAGGAGCAGCCACATAATAAGCACAGATTACAGTCTGTGTTTCCAAAACTTGATGTTTTCACCAATACACACTGAAATATGTTGCTCTTGAGAGTGTTTACAAAAGCATTGATTTTCATGGGTTAAAGCATTGGAAGAATGTCATTTTTGCATCTTTAAACAAAGATGTAGTGTGAATGTAGCCTGAATTGCTCCAGGGGCCTAAATCAGGCTGCCTCTGCCCCAGATACAAGACCACTGGTGTCCTTCAAGACCCCCATCTCCAAGGAAGCCTTCTGGTTGCCCATTCCCTCAGAGAGACCACCTTGAACTATATGCCATCAAGAGGATGAACAGGAGAGTCATGGTCACATCCCAGACTAGAAATGGACAACCTGCCAGTAGATATGTGCTGCCATTTTTCAGCTAGTAGGTCCCAGGGTCTTTTGCCTCCCATCTAAGGTTCTTTACTTATTGTATTTTATTTATAAAGGTTCAGATATCAACAACAGCTACTGGTCAACTACCCTCTTGTGTTCTAGTCTAGCAATAGCATGCCTTAGGTAACATCTATCTACTGTATATTCTACAGAGTGCACATGCTGAACAGGATCAGAGGAGCAGCTTCAGCGACAGACTGCTGTCACCGTCCTGCTCCACTGACAGACTGAAGAGATCGTTCCTCCCCCACACTATGCGACTCTTCAATTCCACCTGGGTTGGGGGGTGGGGGGGTGGGGTTAAACGTTAACATTATGCTGCTGGATTATGTGAATTTCCCCTTGGGGTTAATAAAGTATCTATCTATCTATCTATCTATCTATCTATCTATCTATCTATCTAATGCATACCATTTCATAGCGAAAGTACCATTTTTGAAGCATATTTGGAGACCTAGGCAGGGTGGATGGGCGTTGCCCCCATTGTCCATTGCAAGTATTATTAGACTTTGATGACTTGTTGGGGGGGTCCTCCTTGGGGTCCGGAGCCCGTGACACATCAGTATCACAAAGAGCTACCCTTTGCATACACAATTTTACTTTCATAAATGGTGCCCAGCGGGTAACAGCCCCCACTCAGTATCATGAGAGTGTGATGACCGGGATAGGGTACTTTCTTGTTTCCTCCCTCGAACCCATTAAGTTTTCTAAATGGTATCCCTCAGATGACTGCACACTAAGCGTCTACCTGTCTCGCCTAATAGACTGATGGGCACTGCATTGTGGCCAGTGCCTTTCTGCACTGCCATCTCGTTGTTTCATTGGGACTTTTTGTCTGGACTGGTGGCTCACCTGACTTCTGTGGTTTCTTCAAAGTGATGGCTGGCTTTCTTGTTCTCTTACCAGTCTACGTCTTGCTTGGGTGCAGAGTTTTAATGGATGGCCTTCTTTACATAGACAATGGGGAACGTGAAAAACACCTTCCACTTTGTGATCATGGACCCCGTAGTGCTCACTGGGACATCCAAGAGCTTTGATATTTATGTACGCTGTCTGACTTGTACATTTATATCTCTTTACTTCTTACTTCTGTGGTCTATTCTTTAGTCTTCATTTTCTCAGTGGGTTCACTGACTGGCTAATCTGATATTTCTATTTAGGAAATATGACCTTTACTATAATTACTCAGTAGTAGAAACTAATTATTCATTTTTATCCAAATGAGAAGCAAATGTGTCTTGTTTGGTGAACTTAAGGTCCTCTAGCCATCCTTCCATTATACAGATTGCTCATGGTGAGCTTCAGACCATTTCAGTGTTTTATTGAAATGTACTTCACAAACTCAGATGCTATTCAACTGACATTGCTATGTCAATTAAACGGAGTGAAGTTTGTCTTGATCCTAGTCAACTGTAAATATGATTCTGTGAGTTTTCTTAGGACAGCTCGTCTAAGGTGTTGCCATCACAGGGCGCTGAGTGACTTTGTGCGTGTGATGCTCTGTTGGACTCCTTACGTTTTCCATTCAGCCGTGTGTCAAAGCTTCTTTAAAGCAGCCCACTACAGGGAGTGTCATTTTTGACAGTAATGAAGGCTTCTTTTATGTCCCTTGTTTTGTCATAGTTGTTGATTTTGGACTTTTATTTTTGTTGTTTTTTGACTTGAAAGGCTTGGTTGACTGAAAGCCAACCTCATAGACATAGTAAAATAATAAAAATAAAGATATATATTTTTTATGTGGGCAAGTGGCTTGTCTGAAAAGAATGTAATTGTCAATCAAAGAGGAAAATAAAGCCTGCTGATGGAAAAAAAAACGAGAAAAGAACAGCACGCAAGAAAAGTGCCGCGCACAATCACCTCCGAAAGAACAGAAAGCAAGCAAATCATTTGGAGCTCAACGCTGACAGATCCTTTTGTACAAAAATCGCAAGTTTCCTTCCTGATGGCGCGTAATGATAGTCACTTGAACATCTCAATGTGGAACAATTATAGGTCATCAGGTAAAAGAGGAGGCCGGAATTCACTCTCGATTTAGAGCTGCCCCTAGGAGCCAGTCGTCAGGAACATGCAGCATTCTGAAAAGGAAATGCGTAGTGTTGGCAGGTTAGAGCGTAGCGGGAATGCAGGCCAGTTAGATCCGTGTTTGAGTAGATGTTGCCTGCGATGGTTCCTCGCAGCAAGAAGCTCTTCTCTTTTAAGGATGGCCTTGGCTTCTTCAAGAGAGGCTTAATTATGTGGGGTTTGAGGGCGGCACGGTGGCGCAGTGGGTAGCACTGCTGCCTCGCAGTTAGGAGACCTGGGTTCGCTTCCTGGGTCCTCCCTGCATGCAGTTTGCATGTTCTCCCCGTGTCTGCGTGTGTTTCCTCCGACAGTTCAAAGACCTGCAGGTTAGGTGCATTGGCAATCCTAAATTGTCCCTAGTGTGTGTACCCTGCCCAGGGTTTGTTTTCTGCCTTGCGCCCTGGGATTGGCTTCAGCAGACCCCTGTGACCCTGTAGTTAGGATATAGCGGGTTGGATAATGGATGGATGTGGGGTTTGCAGATTTTATGGGTGTGGGTGAATTTGGGAGACACTGATCTTATAGAAGAAGTGTTCTGTCAGTAAACACTCTTCAGTTCAACAGTTGTGCAAAATGAAGCACTTCTAGTACTAAAGAGTACCCACTCTTAACAACGAGGTTGAGCTCTTTAACCCCATCATTCCTTCCTTTTCAACAACTGGATTTTCATTCCTTTCTATTTGTTGCGTGTTAGAATATCAGCTTAATGCATGTCATTATACTAAACATCTTTTTATTAGATTATATTATATGAGATTAGTTTAGATTAGATCAACTTTATTAATCCCATGGGGAAATTCAGATGCATACAGCACAAGAAACATTTAAAACAATGGTGTGGACTCACAGGACAAATAATACAGGCAATCAATCAATCAATCAATAAATAAATGAATATGTCGAGATGAAGCATTGAGTTGCCTAATAGCAGTGGGCAGAAAAGTTCCCCAGAGGTGCTTCTTTGCACGCCATGGTGGAATGAGCCTATGGCTATCAGTGCTCCAAAAACTCACCTCCTGGAGGGGATGAAGAGGATTTTTCATGACAATATCCAATTTTGCCACCATCCTCTTTTCCACAACAGTTTCCAGTGTGTCCAGGGCTCGCCCCGTGCTGGAGCAGGCTTTCCGGATAAATTTGTTCAGGCGTTTGTGCTTCTTTTGAGTTCAAGAGACTACAGCATAGAGCACTACACTGGCTACTATGGACTGATAGAACTTTTCTAGAAGCTTGGCTGCACACGTCACATCCCTTCCTGTTCATGTTTCACAGCCTGCTTGTAGCCAGTGATAGCCCTCAACCCTTTCCGCACTTTCTTCACATCGTTTTGTTGTAATTTGTGCTCACATTTGTCTCTGTAGTGGGCTTTCCTCTCACAGAGCTGCTTCTTCATTTCTGACTGCACCTGCTTGATTTCATCCTTATCTCCAGACAAGAAGGCTCTCTTCTTCACATTCAGCAGAGCTTATAGGTCTTTTAGTTGGCTTTATTTGTTTCATGGCTTGTTGTTGGGAAAACAGTGCACTGTCTGAAAGAGACATCTGTTAGTTATTTAGGTTATGTTACATTGATGGAAGTATATTCTTAGTTATGTTCAAATGTTTGCCTATATATTTGTGGATAGTCTATGTGAGGTTCTATTATAACCCAGCACAAGCAAACTGAAAATGGAATATTCTAATTATTTCTTGTCATTCTGACTGCAGATTAGTCCCAGTTTAAAACAGTTTCAAACCGGGCCATACTGAATGTGCCATGCCATAAAGCTTATATAAGTTTGCCATAGATAAATAACTCAGTCTTTAAGTATAGAAAGCAACTGTAGCTGTCGCAAAATATAAGTGTGTGTATATATGTAAATTTGATGTTTGAATTTGTAAAATATATTTTGTAAATTATATTGTCTTCTTAAATAATACGCTACCGTGGCTGTCTTTTTGTCTGTCCAGGATTTTAAATCATATGTAGCTCACAAACCATTTGAACTATTGACGTGAAATTTGGTACACATATACTACGTAACGTCTACTATCCAATTTCGGGGTGATGATTGACCTCCAAGTTTATTCTTCTTTTTATTTTTATTTAATTTTATTGCAGAATCAACTCTCAGCAGCAGCCAGCAGGGAGGCCATAAGGCGCATGTGTACGGGTGTCGTTCTCATCCCTACCACCTTCGCCGTCACTCCCCCTTCCTCTTTATATCTTAAATCATTCTTGAGGCAGATTGAAGACTTAAGTGCCAGCTTAAGTGAAAAATTAAAGAAAACGTACTAAGTAATTGCAACACAAACATTGACTTAATCAGTTTTAACGTGAAAAGATGCCAGTGAAAGAAGAGAAGAAGCAGGCCACTAGGGTTGAGAAAAGAAGAGCTGCTGAGGAAGTGCATCAACCTCTGAGCAAATAAATGATAAACATACAGAGAAAGAGGATGAAAACTAGGAATGCTCAAGTCACGTTATCATGCAGTGCGTCATTACTGGTATATTATAATAGTTGTGGTGCAATCTTATTGTTGATAATATTTTCTTTTCTAATTGTAATTTTATTTATTTTTGATCTCAATGTATTTGTACACAAGTATACAAAGTAGGTCTAAACGGATGGTTGCTGTGATAAGGTTCATCGGTGAAGCGTAAATGCACATATTGAGACACTTAATGGATGCTAAGCCAAAAAAAGGTGTTTTATTTTAATAAGATGGAAATGAGTGCGGTATCAGAAAAATTGTGATAAAAACTTTCGAATTTCTGGTCAGAAGGTGCAAACGGTATGTTTTAACTTTGTTATCCCTACACCTGTGTAACTCATTATTGTTTAATTTACTAGCTTCATTTTATTTTAGTTTTTCATGGTGTTTGAGAGCTGTAAAAACAGAGAGAGAGAGAGCAAATAAATACTCTTCAAACATCAGTCGGAGCGTAGTCTCATCTGTACCAGGAGAAAACTCGCAGGAGCAGCTACAGCAACTAAAGTTTAACAAGTAAAAGTTAAATCAGTAGAAGAAACATTTTTCCTGTTCCTGTCCTTTTCCTGCTTTTATTCTGCGTGTGTAATAACCTTTTTTTCTCTATTTTGTGTGAGCTGTTTGGTTTTGAGTTTCCACTAAACCCTTTTTAAACTGAACTTCATTGGACTGAGAAATTTCTGTGTTTGACTCATGCTGATCCTGCCTTACCAACTCAGTTGATGTTCAATTTTGAGACTCTGGAAAGAAACACCTACATTGTCTTTGTGGGGGCTGTGTTGTCTACACAAAACTTGACATAGTCATTGAAAGAGTGGTTGAGTCCCTCAGGGTTGTCACCATGTGACTCACAAAGCTTATCCCAGTCACTGTTCTCAAAGATATCCTTCAGAGCCTCCTCTGCCCCTGTTATCCATCCCTGCATGGTCAGTGGTGGTGGTTGGCAGCCGTTGGACAATAGGTTTATATGCGGGGTTGAGTTGCACTAAGTTATGGTCCAATTGGCCTAAAGGTTTAATTTAAATAAAGCTTTTATTATTTTTATTATAAACTAGTGAAACATGCAAGCCTACAGTCCTCAAATGAAGGTGGTTCATACACAGCAATCTGAACTACTCCAGTCTGGTAACACATTCTTTGGTTTTCATCATACAAAACACCACACCACAGCAAGAACATTGGTGATGTAACTTTCCAAAGTAGTGCTTATTTGTCAGTATGCACTTCTGTCTTGTTTCTCGCTCTTTCATTCTGTGTCCTGGATTTTGTCTTGCGTACCAATTAGCCATGATGTCTGCCTGCTGCTCAAGATAGATAGCAGACATTTTCAATGATTCAAGACTTGAGTTGTTTCAGTCATTGTAATTCAGATTTGCTAGCCCTGCTTCATCATTCTTTTATTTTCAGCCAAGCAGTGTGCTTAGAACATTTCAAATTTTTCTCACTTCTTTGGTACCCTGTCACCCTCTTGACACTTATGCAGTTTCCTTAACTCCTAAATCCACAACTGTAGCCTCTCTCTTCATGCTTCTGTGTGCCTTCCTGTAAACTCCTTTCTTTTTCCACCTTTGGGTCCTGTGATTTTCTTTCCCATACAAAAGGGTTCTGGAATTCTCTATTTGTAAATGTTATAAACTCATCGAAAAAACAGCAATCACCACCACACTGTCTTTAAAATTAAACACAGTTTAACTTCTGAACCCCTGAAATCACCATTTAAAGGGTCTGGCTACAGACCCACTTTCACCACTCTCTCTGTTCCTTAACCGCACCTTCTTCCACATATTCTGGCAGTGACGCCCAGTTGCTTTTCTATGGTCCTATGTGACAAAATCTCTCCCCTCAATTCTTTCTGTGCAGGTTGCCTTGTCACTTTTGGATTTCTCTACTCTCTCCCTCTTGTGCTATAGGAGAAGATAATTGCTCAAGTTACTACAACTGGATGCCTGCTGGATATCATCTGACTCGGTCACTTTGGCCCATTCTTCTGTAACATGGCCTGCATCACAGACTGTCAGGTTTTCCAGTTGTATAATTCAGAAATGGCATAGTGCAGTTCAGTTGGGCAAGGAGATGGGTAGGAGTCGCCCCATGGTGGAGATTCCTTGCTCATTTTTAATGTTTTTCCATCTTCTCTGTTTGCTGACCAACTGTTGCATTCTTGTGTTTTTCTAGCTTTATTACCTTTAATTAAGATTCATCATTGCTCATGGCTGGGATGGTGGATAGAAAATGGGGTATTTTATTGGTTTGCTTTTTTCTATCATTAGTAACATCAACAACACTTTCTTATGTATATTTAATGGATGTTTAATAGAAATTTGTTTGCAAAGTAAAAAATGTCATTTTGTCGGACGATACCAAAGTTTCCACAGTAACTCATATAGACGTTTTTTAATAGACCAACACTAACAGACAAGTTGTAGACAAAAAAAGAGACAAGATATGAAATTAAAGAATTTGTGAAGAACTAGAAATGCATCCACTTGTGGAAAACATTGAAATTAAACAGCAACAGTGGTAGGGACATACCGTATAATAAAAATGAGTGAAACAAGGTATCCTATAAAGTTGTTCAGAATAATCTGTGAAGGAAAAGACCTTTGGGAAGACCTAGAAGGGTACAGGAGAAGGGATTGCTATGGAAAAAATGAAGATCCTGACAAAGGGTAGAAAAAAATCTAATCATTGAATCATGGCCACAACACTGGAAAGTATAATCGGAGAAGATAAATTACAGTAAGTAAAACTAGCAGTTTGTTCCAGATACTCACAATCCTTTATTCAAAGAAGTGCTTTCTGGTAAAACACCATCATTCCCACTTTCAAAATAGCTTCTGTCCCCAGGCAAAGCGCTCCTCCTCCTCAAACCCAATCATGTCACCATCCTCCTTCCTGCCTTCAACCTCCTACCTCAAACAAAACAGAAAAATACAAGCTGGCCACTTCAGAAGGGGGCGTGGTAACCATAAATCATTTTTACAATGACAGCAGTTAACCCGCCCAACTTTTGAACACCTGGCCAATTATTAGATAGGAGATACACTTCTGTTAATCATTACTTCAAGTTGCACAGTCTCTCTTTGTATTTATGTAGGCGGCCAATCGTGGTCATCCCCTGTAAACTTTCTCTTTGAAACAATCGCACGCCGTATCATCATTATGGCTTATAGTGTTTTGCTTACATAATGTTGTTTGAAATCTGCAGCTTTAAATCTGACCTTCTCCCTTATCTTAAAGATGTGTACGTGTAGTTGTTTGGCGACTCAAAAGTAGTCCTGTTTTAAAATCACATAACATCAAATCAAATTTTATTTATAAATGTATTTATCAGTTACAATTATACACATTACAATATGTAGTTAAATAATAGTTGGACAACTTCAAGAGTGTGCATTAGAATAATACAAAAAGATAATAAATAGTAAATATCAATATGTACAATTACAGCATTATATTATATTATATAATATTATCCATCCATCCATCCATCCTCTTCCGCTTATCCGAGGTCAGGTCGCGGGGGCAGCAGATTGAGCAGAGATGCCCAGACTTCCCTCTCCCCGGCCACTTTTTCTAGCCCTTCCGGGGGAATCCCAAGGCATTCCCAGGCCAGCTGGGACACATGTCCCTCCAGCGTGTCCTGGGTCTTCCTCGGGGCCTCCTCCCGGTTAGACGTGCCCGGAACACCTCCCCAGGGAGGCGTCCAGGAGGCTTTCTGATCAGATGCCCGAGCCACCTCATCTGACTCCTCTCGATGTGGAGGAGCAGCGGCTCTACTCTGAGCCCCTCCTGGATGACTGAGCTTCTCACCCTATCTTTAAGGGAAAGCCCAGACACCCTGCAGAGGAAACTCATTTCAGCCGCTTGTATTCGCGATCTCGTTCTTTTGGTCACTACCCATAGCTTATGACCATAGGTGAGGGTAGGAACATAGATCGACTGGTAAATTGAGAGCTTTGCCTTACGGCTCAGCTCCTTTTTCACCACGACAGACCGATGCAAGGTCCACATCACTGCAGATGCCGCACAGATCCGCCTGTCGATCTCACGCTCCATTCTTCCCTCACTCGTGAACAAGACCCTGAGATACTTGAACTCCTCCACTTGGGGCAGGATCTCGCTCCCAACCCTGAGAGGGCACTCCACCCTTTTCCGGCTGAGGACCATGGTCTTGGATTTGGAGATGCTGATTCTCATTCCAGCCGCTTCACACTCAGCTCCAAACTGATCCAGAGAGAGCTGAAGATCGCGGCCTGATGAAGCAAATAGGACAACATTATTTGCAAAAAGCAGTGACCCAATCCTGAGTCCATCCAAACCGGACCCCCTCAACACCCTGGCTCTGCCTAGAAATTCTGTCCATAAAAGTTATGAACAGAATCGGTGACAAAGGGCAGCTCTGTCGGAGTCCAACTCTCGCTGGAAATGGGTTTGACTTACTGCTGGCAGTGCGGACCAAGCTCTGACACCGGTTGTACAGGGACCCAACAGCCCTTATCGGGGGCCCGGTACCCTATACTCTCAGAGTACCCCTCACAGGATTCCCCAAGGGCCACGGTCGAATGCCTTTTCCAAGTCCACAAAACACATGCAGACTGGTTGGGCAAACTCCCATGCACCCTCCCCGACCTTGCTAAGGGTGTAGAGCTGGGCCACTGTTCTGCGACAAGGATGAAAACCACACTGTTCCTCCTGAATCTGAGGTTCGACTGTCTGACGAACCCTCCTCTCCTGGACCCCCGAATAGACTTTTCCAGGGAGGCTGAGAAGTGTGATCTCTCTGTAGTTGGAACACACCCTCTGGTCCCCCTTCAATCCAGAGGCACTGTCCCCGATGTCCATGTGATGTTGCAGAGGCTTGTCAACCAAGACAGTCCTACAACATCCAGAGCCTTGAGGAACTCCGGGCATATCTCATCCACCCCTGAGGCCCTGCCACCAAGGAGTTTTTTGACCACCTCGGTGACCTCAGTCCCAGAGATGGGGGAGCCCACCTTTGAGTCCCCAGGCTCTGCTTCCTCATTGGAAGGCATGTTAGTGGGATTGAGGAGGTCTTCGAGGTACTTCCCCTACCGACCCACAACGTCCCGAGTCGAGGTCAGCAGCACACCATCCCCACCATATACACTGCTTCCCCTTAGATGCCGGATGATGGACCAGAATCTCCTCGAAGCCGAGGAGTGCCTTTATTGTATTATATTAAATTAAATTACAATCTATAATAAATGACTTCATAACTTAAAATAGGAGAATTACAATAAGGCATTGTTAAGTCTAAGCAAGGGTCTATCAAAAGGTGTGACCACCTGCCAGTTAACACCAGGAACTGCCCTTTGTCAATTAAAACCAGAGGGTCTCCCACAGTACCTGGTGGTTCATTTCAAATGTGCTGAGGAGTGATGAATTTACATGTGTTTATTGCTATTTCTTTGAATTATTGGATCTCTGGATTTTCAACTTTTTGTTCTGTTATTTTAGCTTGCCTTGGATTTTTTTATTGGGATTTTGTTCGACTTTGCCATTTGTGCTGTACAGGCATGGCTACTCGGAATCTCGGTTCGGTTTTGGTTCGAATCCCGTAAATGCCAGAAGTGATTCTGCTCGGTTGGGCCCTTGAGCAAGGCCCTTAACCTGCATTTGCTCCATCCTGGGTAGGACGTTAACCTGCATCCAGCCCTGCAGCAGGTCCTCCAACGTGCAAGGGAAAATTTGTGAGTTGGTGGCAGGATTGGCACTCCAGCCACTGTAAAACAAACTCACACTGTCCCATTTCATTCAAACTAGTGTGGTGCTGAAGTGTCATTCATTGCACATATGCACTTCGGTCCTAAATTGATGTGATTCATCATGTGGTGGATGTGGCAATGCGCTGGATCAGTGCATGATCCCAACCTCTCTCTCTCTCTCTCTGCATGTGCCCTAAATACTAGAGTGGGTTTGATGATGATATCTCCCTCCAGTGGGCATTTTTTCAAGTGCTTATGAAACTTTTAGAGACTGTTTAGTGCTTTGGGACTCCTAGTCCATTACAGGCATCATGTAGCCCAAGGCACTGTCAACCTCTAGGATGCGAATGAATTGTATAAAGGCACTCCTCCTCAGTCTCACTGAACTGATCTTTAGGCACTGGTAGAATTTCCATGACCACAGCACAGAAAGAGACCATTGTTGAGATGGCTTGAATCTCTGATAATATCTTTGGTCTTGGTCTGCATCACTTGGTATCCTGGCAGTTAGAGAGTGCCCACCCAGTGATCTGTTCAGCACACTGCAACATTCTCCTTCTCTGTGCCATTTCTAAACCAGGCAGCAATACTTTCTACCAGGATACGTTTGATAGTGAATTTATAAAAGATTTTTAGCATCTGTGAGGGCAGTCAAAAAATCCCTGAGGTGTCTGAGTTGGGAAAGACGTTATTCCGCCTTCTTCATTAAAGTGTCAATCTGCTTGGACCAGGTTTGGTCCTCTGTGATGTGATACTGCAATATCTGAAGCTGTCCACACTCTCCACTGGAGTGCTGTTAATACTGAGGGGGTGGTGCCTCTGCTGCTTCTCTCAAAAAGACTCTTTGTTTTGCTGACATTCAGAAGAAGATTGTTGTTCTGATTACAGAATGGCAAACTCTCCATTTGATCCAGGTAAACCTGCTAATTGTTATTAGAGATCAGGCCTACTAGAGCTGTGTCATCAGCAAACCTAACAATGATGTCAGTATCATTTGCAGCCATGCAGTCTTATGTGTAGAGGGGGCATAGCTGAGGACTCAGCACACAGCCCTGTGGAGCCTCTGTGTTGGGGATGAAGGATTATGGAGTGTGACCTGGATTCTGCCTGCGTTTGTATGAGTGAACCCCACAACACAAGTCTTCCCATCCTTGAGAGGACTGTTCCTTGTACCCAGTTCTGCCAGCATTGGCCTGTCACAACCCTAATTTGAATTAAGCATCTATGAGAGTATTATGCTATTTGTTATTTTTCTTTGTTTTTGTATAGTATGGTATGGGATTCTCCACTGCAAAAGGCACCATATAACATGGACATTAACTTAATGTATTTACAATGCCATCTGTCTGCTTCTAGATGGCAAAAGTGTGTTCTCCTTTAAAATTTAAATGGCTTGTAATGCTTATGTGATAGTAATCGACTGCAGTTCACATTTACAGATAAAAGCAACCTAGCATCTCCCCTCAGTCAAACAGCTTGCCTTTCACCTAAATCCACTAAGCAGAGCCCTCCTACGTATGTTGTTAAAAGAGAGACCAAAATATCATATAATTAAGAAGATGTTAATAACAATTAATGACGTGTTAGCCACATGGCTATCACCATTAATGACTCTTCATAAATTATTTCTAATTGTGTTTATATGCAAATGTCAGTTATTTATCATCACACAGAACTACAGATGACATTAAAAAGGAGCTGATGTGTTATTTTAATTATTAAATATACTCTTATCGTGCCAGGCAATCACTCTCACTCTCTGATTGCAGATCTACTTGATAATCAGTGTCAATTGTGTTTTATTTTCAGGAAAAAGTGCACTTAGCATTCTTGCAACATAGTCTGCAGGCAGCTTATCCCAATATTCCGGCCATTAATTTTATCGAGATGTGGCTGCTGTGTGTTTTAATTACAAAGTTTGCTGCAGCCACTATGTAAAAGCATTCCATCAAGCTTGATTGACTTGAAAGCTCCACACAAAATAAAGGTAGCCGCAGCACAGTCTTCCGTTTTTAATTTTAATTGGCTTTTAGTGATCCTTGCAATCCCCGTGTGAGAAGTGAGTTTATTGTTGGATGCTTTTATAGACAGGAATAAAATCTGCAAAAGATACTTAGGGCTGACACTCAGCATAGAAGCACTGAATCGAGGTAAGGAGCATGAAAGAACGTTTTTTAATAGACCTGGCGTAGGTGTATATTATGGTGCCAAAAGACTGCAGTGAGAGGGAATGTAATTAACACGAGGCTTAAAAGAAACAAATAGCAAATGGAAAGGAAATATGAAATTTCAGCCCAGTTAGAAACACAAGTGTGTGGAGAAAAAGTTGGAATATGAGCTCATCTATCTATCTATCTATAATAATACTCAGGCGCCCACAACTAGTCCCCAATGTGTTCCCTTCTGAGCCTGGCTCTCTTCTGTAGGTCTCTTGTCCACTAGCCCAGGATCCCTTCACAGGTTTCTGAGTCGGAACCCACTCCAGCTTAACCCTATACACACCGACCAGCCCTCGCTCAGTGACACGGGAACGGTACTTTCCTACATGACACTTCTTGGCTTGGTGATTTTGAGGGTGTGTTAAGGCTTTTTTCTGGTCTGGCTTCCGGTTCCATAAGGAGGCCATGATCATGCCGACTACGCCACTGTAAAATGAATAGTCTTGACACATGTAAAAAGGTTTGGGGCACCCACCCATATATTGTCACTGGCTGCAAAAGGTTTTTGATACAGCAGTAATGTGCACTATTTTGAGCTCGCCACTGAACTGACTAGTGGAGGAAAGATGGCGGCTTTATAAGCCAAAAGGCAGAAGTGATGTAATCTGACCGGAAACGAAAGTGACTTCAGTCTAGGGGCGGGAACCGGAAGTGACTTCAGTCTAGGGCCCGGAACCAGAAGTGTCGTTGCATCAAGCAGGTTTTCCCATTTTTGGCCTGTTAAGATAACAGAAGTAGGTTTAGTGCACCCCGCCACCCCCTGGCCTGGTGGGTAATTACCTCCACTTGGTCTACTCAGCTCACTCCTAGTCGCACATTTGTGACACTATCTATCTATCTATCTATCTATCTATCTATCTATCTGTCTGTCTGTCTGTCTGTCTGTCTGTCTATCTATCTATCTATCTATCTGTCTGTCTGTCTATCTATCTATCTATCTATCATAGTGCCTCATATCTCCAAAATGGGTTAAAATTGTATCGGAGTGACAGATTACAGTACGAAGGCCCATCTGGATATAAAGAAAATGATAAACTCCCCCTCAGTAATTGCAAAACATCACTGCATTTTAATGTGGTAGACAGGGGCTACCAGGAAGCAGTATGATGCATTTGTATGAAGAGGGCACAGCAATTCACAATTGTTAGCCATTCTAGGGTTCATCCACCAGTGAGAGACAGAGTCTTGTGGCAGAACTGATATTTCTTTTGGTGTGAGCCTTCTTTTTAAGAAAAGGCAAAGGCATCCCAGCAGTCATAAACCGGACTAGACATTGCTCAGCAATTCTTTGGTCTGTCTGCAGCTTATTAAATCCTAGCGCTCATAAAATCACTTTTGACTCAAGAGGATTCATTCAGATAGATAGATAGATAGATAGATAGATAGATAGATAGATAGATGTGAAAGGCACTACATAATAGATAGATAGATAGATAGATAGATAGATAGATAGATAGATAGATAGATAGATAGATAGATAGATATTTGAAAACTGGTACATGATTTATAGATATACTTAAAATTCACTTTGTAAAGGAAAAAGAGGGAAATCAGAAAGATGATGAAAAAGAAAACATTTATATAGCGTTTTTTCACTTCTCAGAATGGTTTACTTAGACAGTGGGAAGCCATTTCAATCACCACCAATATGCAACATTCATTATGCAGCATGATTGTGACAGCAGCTGTTATTATGGAAGTACACTCACCAAACGTTAGGTTTTAGGTGATAAATGCGTGAGAGAGATAGTTAGCCATTTAGAGACAGGTGAAGTTTAGGGGGCCAGAGTTACCTACCAGCCCAGCACTGACTCAGCTGCAGAGAGGCCAGTAGGGAGTGGTGGTCTCCAGGACTCTGACTGTGTCTGGCTTGTCTGACTCCTTTCTATAATCTAGGGGTTCTACAATTAAACAATGGGTAGATTCTGTTATTTTTCATTTATGCTAATTAGTTTTGAGTTTGTTTGTGATGTAGTTTAACAAATCTTTATCATCATATCTGATTGTTGTGTATTTAGTCAATGGGGTAATCTATTGTTGCATTTTATCTTGAGAGTTGTGTTGTATTTCTAAGGTGGCAATGATATATTGGCCATCTTGATCTGTGAAGAGGATTACTTTTGTGTTTTGTTTTGTGTGTTATATTTGCTCCATTTTTTGACAGCCATTGCACATCCAACCTGCCTGGAAGGGGGTCTCTCTCTCTCTTTCTGAATTGCTTTTCCCAAGATTTCTTCCATTTCCTTTGCCTAAAAGAGTTTTTTGGGGAGTTTTTTCTTGTCTTCCTAGGGAGTCAATGCAGGGGTGGCTTCAAAAAGCAAGGCCTGTTAAAACCCAATAAAGCATTCCTTTTGTGATTTTGGGCTATACAAGAAATTGGTTTTGTTGTGGGAGACTATGGTGGGCAATTTAGCATAGACATCGGTAAACACCCTACTCTTTACAAATAATACCTAGGGATCTTTAATGACCACAGAGATTCAGGACCTTGGTTTTACATCTCATATGAAGGATGGCACCATATAACAGCTAGATCTGAGAGTCATTTTAGGATAAAAAGATAGAAAAGTTTAAATAGCTTTTGGGTTTTATTAAGGTGTTTTTAGCTTTTATAATAAGACATACTTTAAAACATCTGAAATGCATCAAGAGTAGACATCTCATAAAGACCATTGACTGCCATCCAAGAAGCCCTTCATGTACAGCATAAGCTATCATCAAGTGACTAGAAATTGGAGTAAATCTTCATTTTTTTCAGCTGCTTCTGGATTCCTTTAAAAACACCATTGCATGAAGAGAGACCTTTCTAATAAAACTTGGGACTCCAAGGAATGCATTTTAATGTAACTGCTTTAAACTCTATATAATATACTTTTATAAGTTAAAAATTTTCTCAGTGCCTTACTTCTATTACCAAAGTCTCTTGATGCACTGAAATGCCTTCTGCATTCGCATTTTTCCTCAGTCAGACGGTTTAATAAAATGTAGTATTTAATTGTGCTGTACCGCAAATTCTCAGCAGAGGCCCCGAAAATGTCAAAATAACAGAAGTACTGTTCATAAACCTAAGCCTATTAATGACTGGCAATTGCCATATTAATAGAAGGCGCAGAAATAAAAAATGAATGGAAAAAATCAACCCTTCTTTACAGCCAATTATATTTGTGTTTTCTGATGACCTTTCTTTGTTACCAGATATGCTGTAATGGAGCAGAAGGCTGCAGATGAACTCAGTCCCATAAGCAGAGCTTTGAAAGCAGCAGCTGTGTTATGAGGCAGAGGCAGGGCCCTTTAACCTCATCCTGATTTGATAGAAGTAAACAAGTAATTAAGCTGAGGAGGGGAGCTGCCTCGGCATGGCATCTCGCAAACGGTTTAAGAATGTCGAAAGCTGGAGTACTGGCAGGCGCTGTGCTTAGACTTAGCTAAAAATGGAAAAAAAATGTATACCATGATGTCCCAATTAGCTAATTAGTGGCCGCTGAATTGCTTTAATTGTTCGTTTTTGGAGCGTGACTCATGGAAGGCTCTATAAAGAAGAAATCATGATGGGTTACATTCAAATATCCCCCTGGGGACAAATAAAGTTCTATCTATCTATTATATAGTTCCTTTGATATCTACTCTATCTATTTATTGTCTTACTTATGCACAAGGGGAGAACTGAACGATTCTAGTGACTGTAACTGTAACTCTACCACCACACCAGGTGCTGGCGCTGTGTCTTATTTTCCACCTACTGCAGACTGGATGATTGATGGCTAGAGTCACCTCCGGTGTCCAACCACCTGGGCCTGTCTCTTCCTGATGGGAGGACTAAAAACTGGAACCTCTGCCATCTTTGCACTTTGAATTCATGTCTGAAAAGACCTCTCTGTCATTGTTTGCTTATTTTACTATTTGCTTGTGATCCAGTTATACAGGGTTGCTAGTAGCCCAACTCTTTATCATCATCCTTTAATTCTCTTACACTATCTATCTATCTATCTATCTAGCTATCTATCTATCTATCAGGTGTCTTATTGGCTTTTGGTTGCCACAAGCTTTGTCTTCTTACGGCAAAGGTGATGCTTGTTCTTTCTTCTTCTCTTGTGACGTTTCTCTCTATCAATGATAGTTGTGATGTTCATGAGAATGCTTTTTAAGTCCTTTTCCTTTATATAATTCCTTGGTAGCTGATAGCAATAGTTGTATCAGCTCAAATTGAGCAGTGCTTGTCAGTGAAGCTGTACACTCTGGTTAGTTTATGTGTTTAAACATCTACAGACTAATTGTAATAGCACATTTTAGTGTATGCTTTTACATTTTGCTTATCTCCCATAATACTGCAAATTATTTGCATGCATCCCAGAATTCTCTGCCTCTTGAAAAGTACATTGCCATTCCAATGAGTCATTGTTGTGCTGACCAAACCTTCTGTACAAAAGGCACATGCCTGTTAGCCTTGTTTAAATACACACTATCAAAGATAGTTTAATGACTTTAGAAGCTACATCTTACCTAAATTTTCCTAAAATAATCTAAATATCTATACAAATTTAATACTACGAGTCTTATTTAAGATACTGCTTTGAGAATTTTACCCCAATACACAAACACACACATGCACAGTAATAGTGTCACAAGCACACAGATACATAAATTCAGATGCATATGCCTCCAGTAATCACAGTTATACACCCAGAATGAAAAGTGGAAAAATCTTTTCTCCATCTTCTAATTTAATTTTTCAGGTCATAATCATTGCAGTCCTATGCCCTACAAAGAGGTAATACAAATGTAAAGAAGAACAGCTGTCACTTGTACTCAGTGCATATAGAATAATAGCATAAATCCATTATATTGCACCTTTCCCATTTTTAAATTAACGAAAGACATTTCATGTGACCACTTATATCAAGTTGCTTTTATCCTACATTACCAGATTCTAATGCTTGCAGACTGTTTTAGCGCAGGGGAAGTGGTGGGACCGGAAAGAGGGTGTTTGCTCAGGGCCCCACCCTAATGGTCGCCAATAACCATGACAAAAAAAAAGTCTATTTAACAATATTCTGGTACATCCTAATATAAAGCTTCACGTAAATACAGGGTGACACAGAAAAACGGGAACTTTCGAAAAACCCATTAAAATAGAAGAAATCCAACAAAAAAATTTATTGACAGCAATTGAACCACTACAACTTGCCTTTTAAGAGACAGTAATCCAAATTATCAATGTCTGAAAATTACATCCTGTAGATGGCGTCCTCCTGTACGTATGCATTCTTCCAATCTGCTGTTGAGGTTCCCCATTGATCGCTGCAACATCTCAGCTGGGATGCCATGAATTTCATCTTGAATTCTTTGTTTCAATTCATTCAGTGTCCTTGGCCGAGTCATGTAGACCCGACTCTTAAGGTAGCCCCACAAGAAAAAATCACAAATGGACAAATCCGGTGATCTTGAGGGCCAGGGAATCTTGAGATGACACGGTTACCGAACAATTCTCATACAGCTTCCATTGATTGCCTTGCAGTGTGCGATGTCGCACCATCCTGTTGAAACCAGGTTTAGTGAAGATGTGGAAAATTGTTCAATGCAGTTGCAACAAAAGATTGCAACATTTCAACATTTCAAAAGTTCCCATTTTTCTGTGTCATCCTGTATATACAAGGAGATTCTAATGGGCAGGGCTCCAGTTATGATGTGTTACTCATGTAAAAATTAAACAATAGAAATTAAATAAATACAGTTCATACTTTGACAGATGTGTAAACAATTTAATCACTTTTGGTGTTCGAAATGGTCGCCGCCTTCTTGCAAACACAGGTCAACACGGTGCTCCATATTGGCAAAGGTACAGTATCAGCAAGCATTGTGGGTATGATGGCCGCAATTTCCTGCCCAATGTTTCGCTGACAGTTTCGACAAAAGAGCGCATGCCTCACTCATTCATACATTTATCCAGGAATACTGTGATCTTTATTTTGTTTGGATTGCTTCATTATTAAGACAGCAATACATCATAACTCGGGGCCCCTCCCATTAGAATCACCCTTTATTATAGAAAGCAGGTTTAAAGTAATAAAAGGGTTCACGTTAATTGCATAAACACATCATGTCCTCATAAGGCTGTTTCCTCCACTCACTATCCTGCTAGGTAAGCACGGGTGAGGTATGTTGGAGCACACAGAACACAGAGAAAGAGCTCTCTGTAGTTCAACTTTGATTCTGCTAATACACTATTTTGCTTCAAGCCAGCCAACAACTACAGAAAAATCTACAAAGAAGAGCAAAGTGGCAAAGTGGAGAGAAATGTATCACCTTACTAAGAAAGTGACCACCCAAATAACACAGTAAACAGTGGGACAGATGCAGATGATGTCTACAATACAGATTGAAAGATAAACCTGCAGTAAGTGACAGTGTCAATGCTAGCAATGCTAACTTAGCACCAATGTTGAGGCTTAAAGGTCGGGAAAGCACATCATCAGTCCTCACTTGTTTTAAAATCAGATGCTCACCATTTTTAGAATAGAACATCAGGACAGCTCTTTTCCATCATATGCTAAATCCTTGGAGTTTTGTGTGTGTTTTGTGCTGAGCGTGCATTAAGATAGGGGAGACTGGAGTTTTGCTGGATGGAAGCCCAGTTTAGAACTTTGTCCCCTTGTTTAAAAGCCTTGATCCTCCATTGTTGCAGGACCATCAATAGTTTGGTGAAGTTTTAGTATATCTGAGGATTCTTTCTCTTTGGATATCTGATCAGCCCCAATGACTCTGTTCAGTTCTATAATCAGACGTATATAGTTATTGTGCTTTTTGAGGGACATCCATCTATCTATTTAATTCATTATCCCATTTAATCAAGTTATAGAGTTTTTAGCACACAGCTCTGAATAAGTTGCTGGTGAGAAGACTTCTTCCCTGCATATTTTCTGGAGAGTAATTTACCACTTCCATCTCTGCCTTACAGACAAAGGACTGAAAGGAGGTGAGATGCTTCCTGGAGATCATGGGATATCTGCATGATCTGCAAAGTGCATGAGATGAGAACAGATACTCTTGTGATTACGTTCTATTAGAACAGATACATACTTGCATGTCCACCTAACATGGAACATATCGCCATTCTCTGGCATCACGATAAACTAGTATGTATTACGGTGCCACATCTACATGTTATGTCCAGTAAAGAGTTCAGCCTCCATGGATTGACACTGTGGAAATATTTTGCCTCACAGCTACAGTGATGACAAAATTACCGTTACAACCACAAAGCCAATTGTGAACCAAATAATAATTTTATACTAAGCTTGTGTTAATAAATTATTCAATATACAAAGTCACAGTCAGGGTCTGTCGGGAGACACCTGATAAAAGTCGAACAGAGATGACCTTCAAGACCTCTGCTAACCACATTAGTTGTAGTGAGACCACTGAGACCTTTACATTTCACTGGGCATTTTGTGGAACTCCCTGCTCCATCTTCTTCAGTCTTGTCACACCATCCCAGTCATCTGCCGGACCACAACGTTCTGCTTATCTGTGCTAAGTGTAGCTTTCTGGTCACAGCGTGAAGAGGAAGGAACTCCACAAAATGACCAGTGACATACAAACACCTGAATGGCATCACCAGGTAGGGCCTGGAAAATTCTGTCTTGTGGAAATCTATCTGTGTTCTTTGGAGGTCTTGATGCTCCATTTATAAGCAGTATGGCATAGTGTTTAGGGCATTGCTTGGAATTAGGGGTCAGAGCCTTTGAGCCTCAGCAATTGTTGAGACCCACGCTACCGAGGCCAGTCATGTTTAGTTCCTAATCTTCAACTTTTAAGATTCCACCTCTAGAGAAAAAAAAATAAAGAACAGCCTCCTCAGGCATCTTCTCCAATTTCCTTCTTACTTTTTGATTTCATCTTTTCATCTCCTGCCACTTACTTTTGGCGTGTCTGTCTAAGATCACACTCACTATTCCCTTGATCCATTACAAATTCATTTCTCTTTTAGTGCGTCTCTCTCTCTCTCTCTCTCTCTTATGCTCTGTCTGCTGCACTTCTACACCCACGCACACTTATATGGGTGGCACAGCAGGTAGGCAGCACTGGCACCATCTCACAATGCTTTTGCTCTGCACTGCAGTGTTATCTGTGTGGAGTCTGTATGATCTTTATATGTTTGTGTAGATCTCCTCCCACACTTCAAATCAGCAGAGTTAGTTTGATTAGAAGGTCTTTATGAGCCTGATGTATGTGCAATTGATTTGTGGTCTGCTGTCACATTCATGATTACTTCGTAGTTTGCACACAATGTTGACATGTTTGACTCAGGCTCTCCTCAGCTATAACTGGGATGATAAAGAATGGATGCATATCCTTGTATTATAACTGAGATAAAATTAGACTTTAGTGTCCTCATCTGGGCATGAACTCCAGCCACACTCTTACTTAGGATCTGGTGCTTAGTAAATGCACAAGAAGCCTAATCAGCAATTCATCATACTTTATACTGGTTATTTGTGTGTGGGTGAGTCCCCTTTACAGGTTCTACTGGGCTCCAAAGTGAGGCCTACACCCTGCACTGAGTGTGGAAAGCAACTACATGAACCAGCAGAGCCAAAGGGGAACTCCATCAGGTCCATTTGCCAATATGATTGTGAGGGAGTCTTACTTCTCAAAGTGGGCTTGATTCAATTGAATATATCTACAGTGCCTATAAAAGTATTCACCCTTTGAACATTTTCACATTTTAATGATATACCACATTGAATTCTAGTGGATTGAACTTGACTAAAGACTCTTTAATGTCAAAGTGAAAACAGATCTCTACCAAGTGGTCTAAAATAGTTACAGTATAAAACACAAAATCATTAAATAGATAAACATTAAACCCCTTTAATATGATTCAACTAAGTCATCACTGGTGCAGCAACTGGTTTTGGAATTCCTGTCATTAGTTCAATGGAGATCATCTCTCTGACATTTCAGTTGATCACAGTCAGTATTTGGTAGATGCAGCTTTGACACTCATGACAGCCTTGAGTCTCTGTGCACAGGTCAGTATCTTTCTCTATCAGCTTTGCACATCTGAACCCTGACATTTCTCACCAACTATGGAAAAACCTAATAGGTCACATCTATTGAGAAACTGAGAAAATGATGTCTCCCCTGTAATTAACGATCTCTAGATTTCATTTTTCCTGAACTTCATATACACAACACATATATTGTTTTTTCACCAATCAACAACACTTGCCATTTAAACCATGCAGTTGCAGCATTTAAATCACATAATCGTAATCCAACATTTTCATTGGTAGGCAGTCTTCCTCATTGGTCAGTGGAGTTGCTAGTTTTTTGTCTTGCAGTATGTATTATCGTGATATTTCCCTCTACTTACCCTTTACCTAGGGGTAAGTTTACTCATCAGATTCATTACCGGGTTGATCTACTGCTGCACCTTAGGATTAACATAAGTATACATAGATATACACATACACATGGAAACTCAACAGTGCCCTATGAATGGTTAATCTCTAGCAATTTAAACCACACAAGTGTCTTATGAAAAACACAACCTGTCACTCTCCTAGTACTTCATGAGACTTACTTATTATCGGCACGAACAACATACAATGTTTTGAAGATATCTCAGATCTAAATATTACTTTTGGTCTCCATTTAAACATACAAAGGCTCAGCATCCTTGACTACAGGCCATTTATCAGCCAACAATGCCTTACTTTACATGCTGTTTCCTACTTTTGGGTGGAGCTCTCACCCTCAGCCCTTAATAAATCTTGCAGCACAGAGATATAATGGCAAATCTCTGGCTGCACCTGTTGCTTGAAGAAATCTACCTGATTAATTCAATCACACTAGATATTAAGACAAAGCATAGAAAGTTAAAAGCAGCGTGGTGTTTATTGCAATAATAATAATACCAGTAGAACAAACAATAATAGAAAATAGGACTGATAGTAAACTCTGGATATATATAGTCTTTAGAAAAAGCTTACGAAAAGTTACAGATGACAAGGATGAATGTCACAGGAGGCTTGTTATCCAGCACTTGTAGTTGTTCATTATATGTTTTTCTGACGATCAGATGGAAATGACCGAACATTGCTGGCACCCTCTTCTGACGTCGCTCTGTTCGTCTCTTCTTCTTCCTCCCTCCTATGTCACTTTTTAGACGAGGCATATTTATTATAAAATTCTACTGGGGGTTTTTTGCAAGATGTGATTGTTAGATATTCTGATTGGTTGGCTGTCAATATGATGAATGAATTCACTGTCCGTTTTCCCAAACAATAAAACTTTTTTGATGTTGCTTAATAACTCTTCCTTTCCCAGGCTGTAAAATTATTTAGAAACTTGTTGTCCCTGGTGCCCAGATTATAAACAAATCAATAGCCTTAGGCACCAGCATGCCTTCCTTTCTCTGTTGGAACAACTGTTTTAAAAGTGAGGAACAACTGGGAAGAATATATGCTTTGATGTGTACTGAATTTTGTTCATCTGTTGTTTGCTCTTGAACAAAATATAATAGAAATATAAACCGAATTGTACAGATTTTGTACCCCACAACACAGTATGTGTCCATACTAGCTTCTTCCATCATGCTATGACCAGAATGAAGACATATTTGGCCATCACCATTTCCTTATAACATCAGGAAAGACCAAGTAACTCCAAAAACTAAAAAACACTCAATTTTGAAAACAATAGCAATTATTAGATAGATAGATAGAAAACTTACATACAATGGAAGAATCTATCTATCTGTCTATCTATTCAGCCCCCTTTTTGGTAACTCTTTGTATCAGGGACTTTAAGGGCTGCTAAATTGTATCTTGTTGTCACATACTGCTCTGTGCCTCAAAGAAAACTTTGGTTGAGGTATTGTTATATTGTGATAAATAGATAGGCTGTTATTTGTAAATATTTCCACCATTTCTATATATCTATTACCCCCACTCTTATATTTTTAACTTGTAATGCAAATATTTCATTTTTGTTTCCACTATAATGAATCATAAACATTTGACAAACAAGAAAGACAGTCTGGTTATTTAAATAATGGGGGCAGGATGGAATTTGAGGGCAGACAGGATACGACTAAATCATCAGCATGACCTTTTCCTTTTGATGCCCTCTTACTACTCCCACTAGGCTGTTCTGTGAAGAAAATGTGACTTTTGGGCATCACATGGCTAGCGGCACTTATATTATCATCAAATTGATAATTTCAGTTCTAGGTTATAGGTAGAAAGTCTATCCTAACAGCACAGGGTGTATGGCACATCCAGATCTGGACAGGCTGCCAGTCCATCAATTCCAGTTTGGAATAATCAAACATCACCTGCATGTGTTTAGGACGATGGAGAGAAACCAAAAAATTCAGTTAAAAAATCCCACATGGGCACTTGGAGAACATACAGACTCCGCACAGGCAGAATCTGAAGTGAGCTGCAAGAAAGCAGCTGTAACTAATTCATTACATTTTATGGTAATGTATACAATACAATAAACAAAAAAAAGCTTCCAGGAATGATTTAGTGAAATGCATAAAAATGCAGCCATTATCACTGGAGTCATTTGTGGATTATCATCAAGCTTTCCAGCCATTTAAATGTCAGAGCAGCTGCAACTGTATGTTTATTGATTTATTTGGTTATTTAGTTTTGTTCTTCTATTTTATGAATATAAAAAACACAGTGAGAGCTGTGGCTACTTTAAAGTACATTTCAGTAATCTACATTTAATTCAGACTTACATAGTTCCCTTCACTGTCATCTGGTTCAGAAGAGATTTCACAAATTATAATAAATATCAGGCCACTTATTAATGGGGGTCCTTCCCTAGCTTTATCCCTTTAATGATATTGTTTATATGGTTATGTATGCTTATTATTTATATAATTATGTTTTTTAAATATTATTATTATTTGGTATCTCTGTAAAGAATATATCCTGCCTTGCTCATTGTGTTTTGTGGGTGGTTCCCCAAGAGGTGGGGCCACTTGTCTATAAAATAGATAGATAGATAGATACTTTATTAAATATAAAGGCTGATGGGAAATGCAGCCTCTCACAGTACATTATATGTGCTTGGTGTTGGTGACTTCTTTATGTTTATCGTAATTCTTTGGATTTCCTCTTTATTTGACATTTTTGGCTATTTTAAAGGATTTAGACTTTTTTTTTAATGTATTGGGAATGAATTACAGTGCTTTGCCTGTGCTTTGCCTCTTCAGGCAACTGGTTTTTGCCTTGTTTGGCTCTTTTGGGTTTTTATTCTTTATTTAATCTTTATATAATAAACTTTGCTTTCATGAAGATTCTCTATTGCCATTTTTGTGATTAAACCAGAGGTACAGAGTGACCCTCCTCCTTGTGGGCTTTTGCTTTATTTTTCTGACTAGCTGTGCTACTTGTCCACAATAGGATGAAATCTAAGGACTATCCAGTGAGGGATAATGGCACGTGCTTAGGGTCACCCTGTTTATACATTACATTCTGTGACATCATCACCACAATGAATATGGTCATGTGACAAAATTCAACTTGACATTGCAGGAAACAAAAAACAAAACCTGAACAAAAGTCAACTTTTCATTTTCAAAAATAAACGTGAATGCAAAGTCAAATCATGAATCTGCATGTATAAAAACCCTTGATTAAGCAACAATGTGTAAAACGTAGACTTTACAGCCGGAAGGTGGAAAATAGCATGCTACTGTGTAGAAAAAAGGACCGGGGCCTCATGCATAATGCCGTGCATAGAATTCACACTAAAACATGGCGTACGGACAAAAGCAGAAATGTGTGTACGCACAAAAAAATCCAGATGCATAAATCTGTGCGAATGCCAACTTCCACATTCTTCCACTCCATAAATCCTGGTCAGCGTAAAAAGTAATGCACGTGCCTGCTGCCCCACCCCAACTCCTCCCAGAATTATGCCTCTGTGAATATGCAAATTTCATATAAATAGCCCTTAAGCGTAGCATTCTGTGAAAAGGCAATGGCAAAAACACGTTGGAAAATGGGAAGGAAAAATGTACAATTTGTTGGTTTAAACAGTGGTATAAACAACAAAAGGAAGTTGATTGAGTCACATAGAGTGTCAGAGAAACTCGAAAAGAAAAGTCACATATCAAAGTCGCAGTAAAAAGACAAGTTGTAGCCCACAATCTGAGTGTCATATGAAAGCTTATTAGGGTACAGAGAAATGAAAAACAAATAGGAACACAGTGGGGAAAAAAGCTCGAAATGTCAACTTTAATCTTGAAATTTCCACTTTAATCATATAGTTTATTTTGTTATTAAAGTAGAACATCATAAACGTCATCTTTAAATCATTTAATTTACTAGTTTCTCAAATACCATCATAGCTAAAGTGGCACGTTAAATGCTTTGTTTTGTATCCGTTCTTCTATGTGCCCTGTGTGTGTGAATCACTACGTGCTTCTTAAACAGGCTTTCTCTTCCTCCGACAGGACACAGAATCCATTACATTCGTGATATTTCAGCTCTCTGAATAATTTAAATACTGAAATGTATACTTGATATTGTTTTCATGATGATAGGAGTTAAAGCATGTTATTAAACATGGGAACACAGTGGTGCAGTGATAGTGACAAGCTGGCGCCCTGTCCAGAGATTGTTCCTGCCTCCCGCAAGATGCTTGCTGTGCCGAAAATGAAATCATTTATTGCAGTAGTATTGTCTCTTCCAAAAGTACTAACTTCCAATTCCTGTCCTTCCTTTTCTTTCTCCAAGTACCCAATCGCCACACAATCAGCTCTGTAATAGATGTTAAGCCATCTGTAAACTTAGAACGCCGAATCTTCAAAACATTTAAGGTACATTGAAATATCTTCATAGTACATGTTAAATTATTCTATCCATCTATCCTTCCAGTGTCGTGCCAGCCCCAACAAGAATACAGCGCGAAACAGGAACAATCCCTGAACTAGATAGCGCTGCGACACCGTGTCCTCACATTTTTAATTATTAACAATATAGATTATTTAAATGATATTAACATTTTATCTGTATAATGTAATAAACATATTTTGCTGCACTTCACCTGCGTCATCATATATAAATACAAACTTTATAAAGTGGCTCAGGTTCTGCAATATTACAACTGTATCGCAAGTTTACAATGAGGTAATTATACTTATAAGTACAAACAGTTCTACAAGGAGCACTTGATGGACTGATTGAGTGTGTTTATAGTTCTTGGGGTGAAACTGTTTCTGAACTGCGATGTCCCTTCAGGAAAGGTTCTGAAGCGTTTGCCGTGTGAGATTAGTTCAATAGACAGCATGGCTGAGGCAGTGTGTGCTTGATGCTGTATACCAATAATTCTCCTTCCGATCAGCTGCTGTAGAGCTGTGATTCCACACTCATATACAGTGGGATAAATACTTGAGAGTAACAACACTAAAGCAGTTATGGTATTTGGAATGGTTTGGCCATTCTGTGGACCATTATATTGTTACAGGTTAATTACAATCAGATGCCTTAAACTAATAAACAATTTGCAGTTAATGTCAGTGTATATGATAAAGTCACGTTAGGGATGTGGATCTAAAAAGAAAGGGAAACCACACTTGAACAAAAGCACTGCTTTGACGCTGGGTGCCGCCAGTTTGCAAAACTGAGCATTGAACTTGCGTACGCCAAGCATTTAGCTGGCATGAAAATGTGCGTGGCTTTACACCAAGTTTAGGTTTTATACATTGCGATTTGAGTGGAAACAGGAGTACGCAACATTTTTGTACCTACACAGCATTTATAGATGAGGCCCCAGGAGATGACCATAAACCAGAATAAGAGGCAAGAGTCAAAACTGGAAGAAAATAACAACATTTCACTAAAACCAGAACACAATACACAAGCTAAAAAAACACCTAACCAGAAGTCAAAAACCAAGCCCTTTACTAATAAATGTACTCAATGTTTTTTAGGAGTTATCCAACATCTTGGAGATCAAATAACAGACAGCATCCTGCTTAAAAGGCATTATGTGTGTGACGTCATGAAGTATCACTTCCGGAAACCACAATGCCAGCAATCCAGCATCTATGTGGCATCTATTAAAACAAAATGATGCTGTGATAATCCCAGTACATAATATAAAAAAGACAAAAGTGAACTTTATTCCAAAGATGATTTATCATGAAAATAACAATAAAATTCTCTGAATTTCAAAACATCTAGATGGTTGCAAAAAATATATCACAACTGTAGGACATTTTGAAGTATCCCAAGTCCAAACACCTATGACAAATCCCTTAAACTGCATTGCTTCCCACTGCTACTCAAACCAGTCCCAAGTCCACTTCAAACAAACACAGTAATATCTGAATATTTTTGTTTTTGATTATTTCACTTAATTTACAGGAAGTTCAGTTGATGCTAGCTGAAATAGCGATGTCACAGATCTCAAATCACACATGCCCAGCAATGCACAGCATTACAGCAGGATCGGAAAACAAAAATATCACAAAGGAAAATGTCTTTGAAACCTTGACACTGTGAGCCAAATAAACATTGGTAAGGCAGGAGAGGAGGCTTTCTGATAGCACTGTAGTTGCAGTCATCCACGTGAGCAATAGCCTTTTTTTTAAATTGGAGTAGCATTAAGACTGCAGTGAGGTGGATCCTTCTGATGTTGGAGTAGGGGAACACACCAGAGAAATGTGAATGACATAACAGTAGGTGAGTGAATAAAATGTAAAGGTAAACCCTTAGGTAAACCATAAACGTCAGGTGCTCCTTTAATTAAATCGGCAGTTACCTGAATGTCTATGTAAGACTTATGCATGTCACAGCAAATCAATGTGGCATTAGGTTGCTTTAGTGACTCTATGAGAGGTTTTTGACTAATATAGCTTACAACCAACTAACTATACAGGTTCATAGTAACCACAGAAACCAAACACTGATATCCACAGAACATCAAGCGCACAAAATAGTGATGCAGTGGTGGAACTAATATAATGATAACATGTATCTCTATATATATAAAATCTAACGTCTGTCTGTCTGTATGTTTGTCCGCTTTTCACGAGAGAACTACTTAACTGATTTAGATCGGGTTTTTTTCTATAATTTGCTTGAACATTCCGGGTGATTTTGCAACTTCTCTCATCGCGCAAAAATTTTAGTTCGCTTGCAGGAGAGATATATTCGCGCTAATCTGAAAGATACGCAGCGGGCTGAGGGGAGGGGACCTCCTCACTCACTCGCCAGCCTCAGGAAGTACCTTACCTCCGTTTAGCTAGCCTGAATACTTTCTGAATTTACTGTGTTCAAGCAAAGTATGTCCCCTGCTGTACTGTCCTTCTTCTCACTTGAACATGTTGTTGGGACAGCTTAGCTATTAGCTAAACAAACATGCTTGATGAACTGAATGGTTTCCTCTTTTTTGGCAAACGTCTTATGTTCTTATGTGTAATGGCTGAATAGGTATTGTGAACCAATTACTTTTGTGTGTTTCTTCTTTTTTTTGTGAATAATACACCTTGAATATCCAAAGTGATTACTGTCATGAGCACTTGAAGTTTTCATTACACTGAAGTTGATGTTTATAGATAGCACCTGAAAAGAAAATGACTTTTGCATGTTATAAAGGTGTCAAAGTAAGTAAGCTTATTTGATATCTCTAACTTTTCACTGACATTCTGCACCACCTTACATAATGATTTGAAATGGAACCCCTTGTAGAAATGGCAGCTTTAGACTTAGGATTGAGAGTGGAAACAAAGAGAAAGTGACACAGAGCGAGAGATAGAAAATGAGGAAGAGAGAGAGTGAAGGAGGGATAGGGAGTGAGAGAGAGATAGAGAATGGGAGAGGGAGAGAGAAGGAGAGAGAAAGAGAAAGAAGAAGAGAGAGGGAGAAGGAGGGATAGGGAGTGAGAGAGAGAGAGGGTGAGAGAGAGGGAAAGAAAGAAAGAAAGAGGGGGGGAAGGAGAGAGCAGGGGGGACTCTTTCAACACCAAGCAGCAAGTTGTAGGCATCAGCACTCTTTAACACAAATAATGTCACACTGTGTATTGAGTGAAAGATGACACACCTGTGTGAGTGAAGTGAGGGTCCACACTGTGAAGATGAGGCTGCTTTCATTGCACAGCTCATGTAAGACTGCACTGTCATGGTTCTCTGGATGTTCGCTACGCTCTGCTCTTCATTAATGTGTTTGTTTGCCTGTGGCCACTCCATTCATTTGGTTGGTGTCACCTTGTGCTCTCATTTACAGTTTTACTAAACTGTCATCATTCTTAGCTGAGGGAATTATTTGTATGTTTATCTTTATAATCAGCCAACATTAAATTAAATGTGCCTACAGTAATTACAGTATACTTAAACAGTAAGTAAGGAGTAATTACAAGGATAGATAGCTGGGCTTTGTTATTCTGTATGTAGCGTCTTCTGCTTCTACTGTATTTAATTTTGTACTTGCTAGATGTGCAATTAAGTGACATTGTAGTTAGACATTTAAATACTCGGCAATTAGAGACACTTGCAGCCAGATAAAATGATTCCAGGCATTGTTATATTTCTTTTTAACTCTAGGTATTTTTTTTTTATTTATATATATTTTCTCATTTTGCAGTCCCCCTTAGGCCAAATGCTCTGCTATGGAGAAGCAAAGCCAGTCAAGTAGTGAATGAATTTTGGACAGGGTGCCACTTTGTCACAGGGCATGACCAAGCAAATCCATTCATCTATCTGTTTATAAAATTGAGGGCCTTTTGTATTTATCTACTTATCTGGCTTTTGGTTTTTCTGCATGCTTTTCATATTAACCTACGTATTCATTAAATGTAGTCATTTTCCTTTTATCATTTTAATATAGTGTTTTTCAAATCTATCCACTGTCATCATGCAAAGGAGGGAGCACACAAAAGTAAATTTTAGGGTGTTAACCCAGCTGTCCCTGTTTATTTCCTCAGTCCAAAACAAAGTGACAACAAATGGTCGAAGACATGTACTCTAGAAGACAACTAAGTATAAAGAAAGTGCAGCACTTATGGCTTTGGCTCAAAACTCTAAACAAAGCTAAATAAAGCACTTCTTGGCTTTGAAAGGCCGCATTGCACTGCCTTTCTAAGACTCACTCCTCTTCTGGAACACTCATATCTTACAGAGTCCCAAGCAGAGTCGATTATCTTCAGTGGGCATCGTCTCTGGACTGTGGAGAAAAAAGGGGACAACATAATCAGTTATAGCACCACCTTTTGCCCCAGGGTGGTATTACATACCTTAGACGATCCCACAAGGTGATCCTTTGACGTCCATGTATGACGCAATTTACCATATTGGTGAATTTGGAGATGTGTCAGTTAAGTGGGCCAGGACAGGTCATTGCTTGTCCAAGGCGGATGTGTAGTCGAGTGCAGCTGTAGCACAAATTGAGCAGGGCAGACTGGAACCTGTCTAAGGCAAACGTATGGTAGCTCGCTGTGTGATCGTACAACACGCATGTGCCACTACAGTTGAGTTTGTCTGCTTGGCTTGAATAAGAAGTGAGGTGCATGATTGCACCATCTTACCAAGTGCATTGTATAGTGCTGAACCTCTGTGGTCAGAGAAGATCTCTGGGGTTCCTGTGTAAAGAGTAAAGTGCATCCCGATGTCCAGACTAAATTTCCCACCATGGCCTGGTCATTCTGGCCTCCTAATCATTCCCTGTACCTTATTGGATAGCCATCTCTGTTATCCCTTCACCACCTAATAGCTCATGTGTGGTGGGCATACTGGCACAAGAATGGCTGCCGTCACATCATCCAGGTGGATGCTGCACATTGTGAGTGGATGAAGTTGCTCTATACTCTGTATGTAAAGCACTTTGAGTAGTGAGAAAGAAGAAGACATTATGTCTTTTAGACACATTAAAATGTTGTCATTGAGCACCTGGGAATGACAAGCAAGCGTGTAAATCCATCCAAGTTCTGAACCCACTCTCTCCACTCTTGGAGTCAGAAGTCCAGGTCTGTGGTGCAAGGCCGTAACGCAAGACGGGACAGCACACGGCACTTACACATACACAGCCAATGACTGAAACCCCAATCTTATCATTTTACATTGGCGGGAAGTAATTCCATTTCAAGTGTAAATCCTAAACCGTTGTATTAAGTATAAATCCTAAATTGAGTTTTATTATAAGCACTTCTAAACTGTGTCTTTTTTGTATTTCATTAAACCAAGGTGCCCACAATTTCAGGCTTTTTTTTATAACTTAGTAACCTTCACATGTATTGAAATACATTAGAAAATTAGAAAATGCATTAGCTAAAACATTATGCTAATCTATTTTATATTCAAGCAAAATATGGTTGAAGTTGGATTTTATTCTTTTTATGCCAGGAGTTCTTAATTCCTTTCACAGCATCTTTGAAACATGCAGTTCAGCAGTAATGCAATTTATAAGAGGCAAACTGCAAAACCACAAGAGATAAGATAGAAGCCACACTGCAGACGAGGACCTGAACAGATTTCAGGCTCTCACTTGGAAAAGTTTTGACAAGCTGCGGGTTGGAACTGCTTAACAGTGGGTAGCGTTTACCATTTTTCTTTACCTTTTTTTTACTTCTGTTGAAACTTTTGAAACAATAATCAAAAAAGTGCTTTATTTCAATATGTGCTTTGATGTTGGCTGCTGGGTCTTTGTAAGATTTTATCCCCTAATCTTTGCTCATTTTGTATGTTCTGAATTGTGTCCTTGTTTTCTATCTGAAGTGTTTTATGATGATGTACTTTATGACTGACACTATGGTTCTTTGGATATTTCAGTATTAATAAGATCAAAAATACACATTTGCAAGTCTATTTAAAGAAATGTCATGTTGTGGAAGATCATCCCAGCCCCAGACAGACACAGGATGTACAGGTCCAAATTACACATTTTTATTGTATTTCTTCACAATGCATAAACCACAACAATAAGCTCAATCCTTAATCTTCCTTTCTTCCCACCTTTTTCCACCTCCATTCCTCTCCCGCAAGCTATGCACCCTACCGCCCTACTCCAGCTCTGAGCATGGAGTGAGGCGGCCCCTTTAATGTTGTACCCGGATGTGCTCCAGGTGCACCCTGATGACTTTCCTGCAGCACTTCCTGGTGTGGCAGAAGTGCTGCATAGGCATCTTGAAGCACTCTGGGTGTACCTGGTTCTTCCTCCTGGCAGCACTTCCTGGTGTGGTGGAAGTGCTGCAGTCCATAGCTCCAGAACCATCCGGGCACCCCCCTGGCCCCAATGCAAACCAGGAGGGCTGCCCTCTCGTGTCCTGGGGGAGGTACTGTCTCTCTCCCAGACCGTATATCCTCCAGGCATTTTGGTTGACCCAAGCCATCTGCCTCAATATTAATAAGTCTCTTTGTATGAATATTGCTGCTACCACACACCTCCAGACCCCCCCCCCCCCATATTTCATCAGACTGAATCCTGGACACAACTGCACAATAAACACAAAAGTCCCAAATGTTATGAGCTCAAGAGTTCCAAAGCACGTAAGTCCTGAAAAATTCAAGAATGCCCACTAGAGGAGGAAATAATGTGAGAAACCCCAGCTAGTAACACAGAGGGTGACGTAGAATCTTTACAAATAAAAAGATTTATTAATATAGAAATGCTCAGTTGTACAAAAATCAGCCCCAAGGACCACAAAGGTAAAAGGAGCTGACTAAATGAAAAAGGCATTCCAATAACAAACCCAATTCAATGAGAAAGTCAAAAAACAGAACAAAAAGGTGAAAATTCCTGAAAAAGCTCACAAAAGCTCAGCAAAAATCACAAAGAAGTACTCTCCACCCCAAGTGAATTTGAATAAACCGCAAGGGAGTGTGGGCTGCCCCCTCCTTTTTAGGGCTGAGGGCAGCTCCTCAGGTGATGGGCAGGTGGCCCCGCCTCCTAGGGAACCACCTACAAATCACAAGGGGCATAACAAAGGCTTGACGATAGATACATAAAACATAAAGAATAATCCAAATCCTAAACAAAAGCAAGAGTAACAAATACAAAAAATATACAACAAAGCGATAAAAGTAGAATTTGAACCCCAGACAGGAGAAAAACCGTGACTGAAATATATCATCAAAATGACAAAATGCAAAATTAACCCTAAAGATCAATTTAGAAAAAGGCAAACTACTTTAAGTGTCTTCTTTTGGCTGCTCCTGTTAGGAGTTGCCACAACGGATCATCTTGTTTCATATCTTCCTGTGCTCTGCATCTTGTTCTGTTACACCCATCACCTGCATGTTCTCTTTCACCACATCCATAAACCTCCTCTTAGGCCTTCCTCTTTTCCTCTTACCAGGCAGCTCTGTCCTTAACATCCTTCTCCCAATATACCCAGGATCTCTCCTCTGCACATGTCCAAACCAACACAATCTTGCCTCTCTGACTTTATCTTCCAACCGTCCAACCAGAGCTGACCCTCTAATGTCCTATCCATCCTCGTCACACCCAATGCAAATCTTGGCATCTTTAACTCTGCCACCTCCAGCTCTGTCTCCTGCTTTCTGGTATCTAAGTGTGAAAATGCCAAATGCATAAAGAGTCTTCTTCTTCCTTCTTTTCATCTTTTCCCACTTCTATGTGGGGTTGAAACGTCTAATCAACTTCCTCCTCAGTGAAGCCTTTTTCCTTCTGCTCTTCTTTTACTTTATCCACCACCTCCATTGCATTCTCTTCCCCTTTACTTCTATTCCCGTCACTCTTTTGCCCACATATTCATTCTCTCTTTGCTTATCACATGTCCATATCTGTTCAACCTACTTTTCCCTCCTTCCTTAGATATCTCCCACTTTTGTTATACCTCTGATTGTCTCATTTCTTATTCTGTCCTTTTTTTGTAACTCCACACATCCATCTCAACATTCTCATTTCTTCCACATCGAACTTATTCTCGTGTGCTCCTTTTACTACCCTACATACACCATTGCTGGTTTCACTGCTGTGTTAAAAACCTTACCTTTAACCTTCACCATACTTCTTCAATTACACAACACTCCTGATACCTCCTCCCAGTTGTTCCATCCACAATGCACTCTATGGGTTATCTCTACATTTAGTTTTTAAAATGTATCCACTCTTTTCAAGAGCTCTCCCTGCAGGTTAACTTCTGAATCCTGATCATCATTACACCTCACATATTCTGCCTTTTTCCAATTTGTCTTCATTCCTCTATCTTCCAAAGCCCATCTTCATTCTTTCAACTTCACTACAACCTCCTTCTTTCAGGTGCCAAGAAACACAATTTCATTAGCAAAAAAATGTACTGGGGGATTGTTATGTTTTGTCACGAGCCAACACATCCATAACAAGATCAAAGAGGCCAGGACTTAAAGAAGATCCCTGGTGCAGACCCACTCTAAATAACTGGCATCTTGTCAATTACCCCAACACTGCGTTTAACCCGAGACCTCAGCCCCTCATGGATATCCTGGACAATCCTCACACACCTCTCTGTCTTAACTTTAGACAAAACCTTAATGATGGAATCAATCCAATCAGCTTTGGAAAAAGTCAAATGCAAAAGTATACAAAAAACAAAACTAACCGTAGTAATGACATGCAGAGAGAAGTGAGAGCTGATGACACCGAGAGCCCTAGTTATTGTCAAAGTAACACACGTGGGTCTAGCAGAGGCTCAGGCGGTAGCCCCATTAACTGCACTCTTGTCATATTGGGATGTCCGGTCCTTCCTAGGCTCAACATTAAGGCAAAAACAAAATAGCAATTACAAAACAATGGAAATATTATGATCTGATCATGTGAATTACATTTTTTATGGCATTTCTTGATTTTTTTTTAATTGTGTGCATCCATTTTTGTTTTTCCTACCCAGGAAATTCATTTTTTTTTTACATTTTTTTCCCAGAAGTCTCCCATTAAATGTTACAATTTTTTATCATTATTTTGTAATGCCACATTTTGCAGTTTATCAGCTTCCATAACAATATTACCCAGAAGACAACTCTTATCTGAGAGAGAGAGAGGTGGGGAGCATGCACTGATACAGCATGTTGTTACACCCACCACAAGACGAACCACCTCAGGATCCCAGATTAGGACCCGAGCACAGCAGACACCTCAGCACCACACTGGTTCAATTGGAATGGAACAATGTGAAGTTTTGTACAGTGGCTGGAGTGCCAATCCCGCCACCAACCCCTAAGTTTTCCCAGCAAGTTGAAGGACCTTCTCAGCCACAAGGGAGTCAATAAAAAGGGTATGCTTACCACAGTCACTATTTTAGTATGGTTAAAGTGAGTATTCCTTTTCAGGACAGTGAAGCTAACCAAAAGTGTGACAAAAATGAGATATAATCTGTTTGGTCAATGCTAACAAGCACTGCACCAATAAATAAACACAGTAAATCACTAAATTCTCCTTCACACCTCCCTGCAAGCTCTGTCACACTCCCTCCCAACTCCGGCTCGCTTGCTGGGTCTCCACTAGTCCTTTATATAGCTCTTGACCCGGAAGTGCTACTGCTCTTCTTCCCACGTGACTTGCCAGCACTTCCGGGTCAGATGGAGAATGTCAAGTCTTTAATCAGCCCCGAAGTTCTGTGGGGCTTCCGTCCTCATGACTTTGAGAAAGAAAAAAAACATTATTAACTATAATGATTATAAGTATTTAACTCACAAATACTAAGGACTGTATTTTGTATCAATCATGCTGCAGAGAGCTATATGATTTTTACTTCTATATGATTTGTTCTTCATTTAGGTAGAAAAAGAATTAAGCTTGTGCACAGAACTATTAGACTAACTTGCACTCTTTTATGAGAAAATGCTGATCTCTTGATACTAACAGAACACCCTTGTGTATCAATGTGATAGTTTCTGAATTCTTGCTTAAAACTATAAGAAACATGTCCCTTATGCCTTAATAAATAAGAATTTATTAATCTAACCAGACAAAATCTAATGAAGATATTAAAGCTATAAGAATGTAATTTCTTTATAACTAATGTACTGAACTATAAGAAACTGCTCTTAACTGGTCTTCCTTAGGAATGCGAGTGCCTGATATCTCTTTATTTTGGTAAGAAACTCTGTGCACTCCTGTATGTAATAAATCAGGATGTAACCGTAACTTACAGCAATCTATGTATGACCTCAAAATGAACAGCCATGTTTTTTTCTCTTTGGCTAATGAACAAGCTAGATAATAAAAAGAGAGGATTTTTTTCTTTTAAGCAGGCTGTCTTTTCTGACCAGTCAGTGGCACTGAGCTGGGGAGAGGGTGGCAGTCTCTTTAACTAACCAAGAATAAAGAAATTGCTTTTTATTTTTAATTGGTGTTTTTGTCTCCCGTTGTTTTTCTGACTTCAGCGTCCACAACTTCCAAGCACTTCCGGGTTGTAAGGGAAGCATGACTCCCCAGGTCCTTTCATAGCTCCGCTTGACAGCACCAACGGTACCCAACAGGGCTGAGAAACCGGACTCCAAGTCCCAGGCTGCCCTGTGGGAATCTGGGGCACTGCTACACTCCAGGGGAGCTGCCATCTAGTGTTTTGGGGGAGGCAGTGTCCTGAAAAAGCTGCCTTCCCCCATCCTTCCACTTCAGGGGCGTCCCAGCCGGGATAAGCTGTCAGCCATCCGCTACACCTCAGACATGAAAAATAAAAAAATACACACAAGCATTCAAAAGTTTGGAATCCAATCCCCGTGTTTTTCTTGTAGCTTGGAGAACCTGCTTGTAGGGCTGGATGCAAATCAATGTCCTACCCAGGACTGAGTAATGGCAGGTTAAGGGCCTTGCTCATGAGATTTGTATAAATTTAGTGAGAGTTAGCATTTCTTAGTTATTTATTTCAACAAAATATACTTCTGCCCTGGATGGCTTTCATTCTTGGTTAGTGACTTGGCGTCTTGATTGTTTGGTTATCAAAACTCTGTTTGATTTTTTTTTATCTACATCCACCTCCTGGCACTTTCTCATAAAAAAAAAAGTCTGTCTTCTTGTGAGACAGAATATGTAAATAAAAAAAAAGAATAATTCATGAAAAAGTGTTGCAAAGTAAAAAAAGACATTAATATGAACATGATTTACAAAAGACAATAGAAAAAAAAGATAGCAACCACAACCAAAAAAATAAATTAAGTCTTTCGATTGACCAGTCTCCAGTTCAGGCTTGACTGCTGCCAATAAAAGCACAACCCTAAAATTGTTTCAGTAAATGGAATTAAGAGGGTTGGAAAAATAACTAGAGAAAAAAAAAATTATCTTGTTTCCAGTGCTTAATATATAAATAAACCCATGAATAAGTAATGGACTGTGATGGCCAGGTGCCGTTCCTGACTTGTTTTCCGCCGTGTGTCCAGTGTTACTGGGGTAAGCAGTGGCTCTCTGTGACCCTGAACTGAATAAGCAAGACAGCAAATGAGTAAATCAATCAATGTGTCTTTCAATAGATAAATACATTAAATATTTAAATATTACTGGAACCCTGTCTAGAAATGATTCCTACTTTTTTTTTCAAATGGATTACCCAGAATCAGTAATAATAGAATGGAATAGTTAATTAGATGCTACTTTTGCTGTATTACCCTTTTTAGGAATGCACACAGCTCTAGTAAAGACAAAAATGTGATTGTTTTATTTGTATTTATTTAATACCAAGGTTATCCATGGAATGCCATTGTTGGCTTTTTTATGCATCTGGTAAAAATCTTAGTACCTATACTTTGGTTTTCCTCATTTTCTTTAAGAAAAATTTTTTAACAGCTGGAAACCGTCTATGAAGCATTTCAATACATTTAGTGTGGCAGCAGTGCTTTGAGCTGGTGCTTGATGTATGAGTTCAAAGGTTTATGGGTTCCATATCATTGCTGATGAGTAGGCATGTTGCCCAGTAACCTACCAGGTTAACCAGATGCCCTGATTTCTGTTACTTCTTTCAGTCAGGAAAGACGGCTGTCTGGCTAGGCACACGCTTAGAATGATGCTGTAAGTGTAAGTGCAGTTCTCAGCTATGTAACACAAATGGATGAAAGACAAATTAGAATATTGGATGGGTAGGTGGATTAATGGATAGTTTAACTGATACAGATTTTGTAAGTTTGCATGATCTCCCCGTATCTGCATGGGTTTCCCTTTGCTGCTCTAAGAAAATTAGATTAGGTTAATTGGCAGTGGTACATGTGCCCATGAGTTGTGATTAAAATCAGCCTCAGACACACAAAAAGGTTTTGGGCAGCCACCCATATATTATTCCTGGCTGCAAAAAGTTTCTTAGTAGTCGCACTGATGTTCACAGTTCGAGTTCTCAGTATGAACTGATTTCTAAAGACAAAATGGCGTCTTTATAGACCAGTTTCCAGAAGTGATGTCATCTTGGATGCCAGGACCGAAAGTGATGTTTCAAGATGGTGCCGGAACCAGAAGTGATGTCTTTCAGGGCACCAGAGCTGGAAGTGACATATTCTGGGGTGCCAGTACCGGAAGTAATGTCTTTGAAGAGAAATCGGGCTGGTTTTCCCATATTTGGACTGCAGAGAAAACAGAGGAAGGTTTAGCCCACCCTGCCACCTCCTGGGCCCCTGGCATGGAATTACCTTCTTTCGGTCCACTCAGCTTCCTCCTATTCACGTGTGTGTGACAGTGTGTGTCTGGGTGGAATGTGTGGATTTGTGGATGTGTGTTTACCCTACAATTGCCTTACAAACCCACCCTGTACTAGTGAGTTAGGAAAAGGGGCTGATGGATGGGTGGGACAGATTAACAGACAGATGAATGGATGGATTGATTGATGGATGGATGGATGAAGGACTCTTGACTCTGACCTCTTGGATCTTTGGATGTGGATGGTCTTATACAATAACCATTCCTGAGAGGTCACTTCTAGAATCAGGGTTTGCTTCCAAAACGCTTTCCCCAAGCTTGGAGTGTTTAGAGCAGTACCTTATACTGGATCCTTGATTAGCTAAATCTTCAATTTCTCACTTCTGCCTGTTTCAACTGCCAGTGCTGGCAAACCATTACTGGCTTTGAGAGTGGCATAGCTGTGATTCTCTAAGGAGGTAAGGCATGTTATTAATACTCTTGGACAAGGACTACAAAGGTAGGGTCCAGCTCTAAATGCATTCTCAGGATAATTGCAAGAGTAAAGTGCACAGAACAAAATCACTCTTACAGAAGTATGCTGATAAATGTGTGTAACACCAAATATATTAACATTCAAGGTACATTGAAGATACCTTTTCTGCCATGTATTTATAATTCATGCAAAACTGCATAACTAGTGAGTTACTTTTTTACCTTGGACAATCACTATTACGATCAGTCTAGGTGTTTAATTTAGTTTTGCCCTCCAGAGCTATAGGTGTCCAAGCCAGTATATGCCCATTTTAATCACCTCCTTCAACGGTTAATGCTGTCTCACGGACAGGTGCCACTTTTAGACATTTTGAAAGGGCTTACATTTAATGTGGCACCATGTAGTTTGCAGTAAAATTAGCCTTTTATTTACATGGTTTTATGATTTCTGTCCCTGAATTGTGTTTTTTTAGAATGCCCAAGTAGGAGTCAAATAGCTAGCTGGCTTTGTATGGAAGAACTCTAAAAGCTGCAGCAGTATGTTTATCTCCAAGAATCACAGTATGCCATTGATTTTGACTTCCTCTTCTCTGTTGACAATACACTCTATACTTTAATGTGCACTCATTTTTTAATATTATTTACATTATAGTGGTGTGGTCCATTATATACTTTAATTATTCTACTAATGTGAAGAGCTCTATGTAATTGTGAAATGTTGTAATCAGTGCCACTTAATGTAAAGTGGCACAGTGGTCAGTGTATTTAAAAAGAAAAAAAATGAGTACCACATTAAATCAATGAAAATACAAAGCATTACACATTTTTGAAATGCTTGCCATCTTTTAATTTGGCACATACTACATAAACGTTTCCAATGGTGCCCCATCCTCGATTGGCTCCTGTCTTGAAGCTGACAGTGTTAGAATAAAGAGGTAACCACATAATGTATTTCAGTACGTTCAACAATCTGACACCTAATGATTGGTGCCTTGTCAACAGTTTGTTCCTGCCTTATGCCCACTGCTGCCGGTATAGCAATCCTCAACTACATTTACATTTACATTTGTTGGCTGTTATCCAAAGCAACTTACAAGAGGGGTCAACATAATTGACCAAACATCAGACTGATAGACTGTTTTGGAGTTATTGTTAAAAGACTAGGTTCCAAAATGGACCCTCAAGAGCTAGAACAAAATGCAAGCTAGTTACAATATCTAGGTTACAGAAAACTAACAAAGCCTTTATCAATGAGACAGACATTGACAGAACAAGAGAAATGGTGGGCAACTTGTTCAATCAGCTAGGAGCCACACATGAAAAAATCCTGGATTGAGATTTGATGTCACATAGAGGTAGCATCACCAGCTGCCAAGCCTAGGTTTGGCTGGAAGAAGCACAGGACCTAGGTGGACCTAGGACCAAGCCTAGGTGGGCAGGAATAAGTACAGAACCTCACAAGTGTGGCCAAATATACACGTGCTGATCCATTGACTACTCTGTCAACAACCATCAAAGAACTTAGTATGTGCTACTACAGGATGCCAATGTAGTGATTTGAATACCAGACTTGATTGAATGCCAGACGTGCCTCTGCACTTTGAACCATCTGTAGTGGTTTGGTGACGCATGTCAAGAGTTGCAGTTGTCCAGATGTGACAATACTAAAGCACAGACCAGGAGTTGCATTGTATACTTTGTCTGATATGGTCTGATAATGGCAGATATTGTATAAAGTGAATCTGCGTGACCAAGTGACTGTTACAGCATGGTCAGTGAAGAACAGCTGGTCATTGATCATTACCCCAGTGTTTCGTGCATACTTATAATGTGTTATTGATAATGAGCAGAACTGAACAGAGGTGGGGTGCTGAATACACAGAGGAGCTGTTAAAATAAGAAGGTCCTTCTAGGTTGAACTGGGGATGGTGTTCCTTCATCCAGATTGAAATATCAGTGAGACAGAGATTCAAACTGATTCCATGTGGCCTTCTGTAGGGAATGGCAGGAACAGCTGTTTATCATTGGCATAGAATTGTTATGAGAATGTGGGACAAGATGTTAGGGCCTAGTGAGGTGGTGTTTAGAAGTAAGAGGAAAGTGTCCAGCACCAATCCGTGGGGCACATCAATGCTACCTGATGCACCCTTGCCCTCTCTGCTCACCAGAATACACAACAGGATCTGCCTAAGAAGGAGGAACTCAAACCTCCTGAGGGCAGTCCCATTGAAGCCAGGGTCAGAGAGGATGGCAAGGAGGATCTGATAGTTGACCATGTCAAAGTCAGAGGAAAAATTTAGAAAGACGATTACAGACGATAAGCTGGTAGCTCTATCCAGCCGTAACATACTGACAATAGTCAGTAGACATGTCTTAGTGGAATGGACCCATTTGATGGCTGACTGATCAGGATCAAGTAATCTGTTTTGTAGAAGAAAGGAAGAGATCTGGGTAGAGACACCATGTTGTGGTGTTTTGGATAGAATGAAAGGAGAGAGACTATTTGAGATGGGTCGAGTGTAGTCTTCCTGAAAAGGGCAGCTATTAAGGCCTGTTTCAACTTAGTGAGGAAGGGCCCTGTGCTGAGTGAGATGATGATGACATATATGGCTGCAGAAATGAATTGAGTAGAGATAGCCTGGAGGAGACGTGAGGGGGATGTCATAAAGGAAATAAAGTTGATTAGTTCAGTTTCTGAGCCATACACGTCAGTGAGACTGAAGCAGCATGTAGTTTCTCCGATCTTATCAGACATAAGTAAGCCACCAACCATGGAAGGCACTCAGGCCATCACAGGACATCCTCTCCCACACCCACCATTATGAGACCAGTTTAACAAATGCATTATTACGAGGAGGGAGGAAACCAGAGTACCCAAAGAAAACTTTTACAAGACCCAAAGAAAACTCCACATAAGCACTGAACCCAGATTCCAGTTGTGTGAAAGCACTAACCACTGTCCCACTATGCCACCCTGGAAACAAAACAATTCTCAGTATGTGTGGCAACATTCTGCTATTGACCCACTTTCCCACTCTCTCTGTATGTAAACATTTAATAATTAAGCGTTGAGAACAGTTGTAGCTGTAAGGAAATGTGCAAGACGCCGAGCACAGCCGTGAGAATTTCTCAACCATTTTAGCTTTTTTCTAATTTAGGGAGTGTGATTGCGAGGGTGGGATCCAAAATGTACTCTCTGTCAATATTATTTTTTTTCCAAATCACACTTTCTTTTGTTTATATATACGGTATATTGTGCTTAATCTTCTTTCTGTAGTGACAACTGTCAGGCACTTCAGTGCCAAAGTTCTTAGCACTGCTGTCTCATGGATCCACTACCTGGCCACTATCTGTGTGGACTTTCTGTGTTCTCCCTTTTGTCTTTCTGGGTCTTTCTCTGAATACACTGCTTTTTCTTTTTCCTCCCACATCCCAAAGATGTGTGCATTGACTGGGAGCTTTAGGTTGGCCCTGCAGACATGTATGCAATCAGCTGGAGCCTATGCTGGCATCATTGGGCACAAGGCAGGAATTAGCTTTATTACGTCACCAGCCATTGTGCCGTTGTCTCAGGTGCCCTGGTTAGGCTATTGCTGCCATTTGTCATGCTCTTTTTGGCTGCCTCTGTCAATCCAAAGAAGCTGCTGGTGCTTGTGCTTCCGGGCCCCTGTCCCTTTAATTTACGGTTGTACGCCACCTCATGTTGCTTTTCATATTATTCCCATCTGTACTGTAACACACCTTATTAAAGGAACTCTATGAACAGAGTATGGACTGATGCATTTGATTTCTTCGGTTCCTTCAGTCAGATTAAATGTATTGTTATAGCAGTTGTTGTGAAATAAACAGCTTCTTTGTCTGTTTAACTAATGCTCGCCTGCCATTAGCCAAAAGCGTCCTTTTCTCCTACAGCTGCCGACTGCTCTTCCTAGAATTCCTGCAGGACGGTTCTATTAAGGATTATTTCCACCAAAGTGGGTTTAGTGGAGTTCACCTCATAAAACAGCAGAAACATATTTTTCAAAGCAGGACGTCTTCGAATTAAAAGGATATTGACAGAAAGGCACATTTGCAGTCATGCTGTGTTTAATGATCAAATCTGCAGTAAATATGTAAGATTGCATTTTTTAGTTTTATCAATCCCAACATCTCTAACCAAGCTGAATAGAAGACGAGATGAATTATAAATAACAGAGTAGGAAGCGATGATTCAGAAAAGAGCACTTTGAGAAATGTCCTGTGGGTTTATTCTGCATTTAGCTAATGTCCCTGTTTGTGCGGCTTAGCCTCATATGATACAGGCGTTGCTTTCCCAGTAACAGTGGGTATGCAGTGACGCCATCGTCAAGCGCTGCATGCTTTATTTGTGTGGTACAAGTCACAGGAAACACAATTGTGTTCTTGTTATTATAATAAAGTTAAATAATTGCAAAAAAATCAGAAGGGACATCAGAATACTGGTAGGCTGCAACAGTGCCTCTGGTGGACATTCTCATGAACAGCAAGGGTTCAGATGGAGACAAAATTAAGTGATGGCACTTAAATTATTCATAAGTAAGAAATTTGTACATTATTAATGACATTCCAGTTAATGTATTTTGCTTTTATGTTATGTTATGTTACAGTGAACGTATAAAATATTTGCCCCCTTGGAAGCTTTCACATTTTATTATTAAACATTACATTACAATGGAATTAATTTGACTTTCTTGGCACTGATCAACAAAAAAAGACTCTTGAACATCCTGGTGAAAAGAGATATCAGTAAAGCGCATTAATTACAAACACAAAATAACTGATCACGTAAGTATTCACCCCTTTCAAGTCAGTATTTAGTAGAAGCACATTTGGCAGCCATGAGATCCGTGAGTTTGTGTTTGGGGACAGTTTAACTCATTCTTCTTTTTCTTGACACTGCTAAGATTCTATCAGGTTGCATGTTGATCCTGAGTGAACAGCCTTTTGTCAAGGCCAGCCACAAATACTCACTTGGATTGAGATGAGGACTCTCACTCGGCTAGTCATATTGTTATTTTCAAGTCTTTCACATGTAGCTTATGCTTAATGCTTGGGGTCCTTGTCCTTCTGAAAACAAATCTTCTCTCAAGGCACATGTGTCTTGTGCTCTGTGTCAGGTTTTCCTCCAGAATTTCACCTGTTTTTACATTTTAACCTGAAAAGCCCCCCAAGGCTATTTGCTAAGAAGAATCTCCACAGCTTCACGTTGGAGACAGTGAGAAGGGTTCAAATATGGAGCTAAATGTGACATCCCAAAAGCTCAGTTTTGGTTTTGTTAGATCATAGGACCTTCGTACAGCCAACTTTAATGCCTTCTTGCAAACTCTCTGTGCATTTTTGTTAAGTGACTGTCACTTTGCCACTCTCCCTTAACCCTTCAGAACACCCAGGCTTCATTTGCACTGTAACTATAATTCCTTTGGAGGAGTCTATTGAAGTTCTCCCTCTTTAGTCGTCAATGCACATAGACTTGCACAATCACTCAGTTTTTGTGGATGGCCAGCTGTTTTCAGAATTACAGCTGTGCTTTCCACTTCTTAAAGGATAACTATGGTACTTTTCAAGTCAAAGTTATTTCTTCAAACAATATGGCATAAATGCATTTTTCAAGATTGTTTAATTGTCACATACACTGTGTGGCCTGCAGGGGGCATTCCAGCTCCCCAAACCTGACACAGACATAAGTTCAGCACAACACACAGGTTTTTATTTCTTTGTGTGGGAACCTCTTCCCAAACGTTTCCTACCTGCACACAATAGAAAAGCTTTTCTCCTCTTGTCTTCTTTCTTTCTGTGTCTCTCTCTCTCTGATTCCATTCCTCTTCCAGGAAGTTTCATCTTCTCCCTCTCAATTCTGGCTCTTGGAGCAGTGGCAGCTGGCTTCTTTTGTACTGCACCCGGGAGTACATCCAGTGGCCAGCTAGTGTGCTCCGGAAGCACTTCCTGGTGAGGTTGAAGCGCAACCCTGTGGTGGCACCCATGGAACCCAACAGGGCTGTTTCAAACTCCAGCTCCCATGAAGTCCTATGGGAGTAATTGGTGCTGCAGCAACCCGGGGGCGCAGCTATCTAGCATACTGTGGGAAGTAATGCCTTGTGCACGATCTCTCCCCTGGTCCTTCCTTTACCAAGGCGTCCCGTCCCGGGCTGTCCGCCAAAATTGTTATACAAGTACAATATGTAGTGAAACGCGCCCTGAATCGGCCATGAGACTGTGCAATAAAGTTAAAAATAGATCAATTAAATTAGATTAAATTAAATTAAAAAGAAATGTAAATTAAAAAAGAAATTTAAATTAAATAGAAATTTAAAAGGGTAGAACTAAGGTGATATAATTTATAGAAAAAAGAATATATGCAAATAAGCATTACAATTATAAACAAGATCTGAACAGTGTGTAAATGTAATAGAATAGAATATGTCTGTACTGTAAGGGCAGTGTTCGTGTTTGCTGGTTAATGTAAATAGACTTAAATGACATGTCAGCAGCTGAGATACGGTGGGCTGGAGAATTTGTGGTGGCATGTCGAGGTTAAGAAGTCTTATGGCCTGTGGATAGAACACCTCCTGATCCTCTCCATTCTGGCCATAATACTCGTGAAGCATTTGCCTGATTTCAGCAGGTTGAGCAGTAATTGGGGTGAAATGAGTCTCTGATGATCCTAGTTGCTCTGGTCCTGCATCTTCAGGCGTAAATGTCCTGCAGAAACAGTAGATCAGATCTGGTGCAGCATTTTGTAGTTCATTACTGTCCCATAAACAGCTGATCCCAAACCAGGAGGTGATGTTCTGAGTTAAGACACTATCTACATCACTAGAGTAAGAAGTCCTTAGTATCACTGGAGGGACCCAAAATGTCCTCCACTTTCTCAGATGGTAAAGATGCTGCCTTGCCTTTTTGGACCAGGCTTGAATATGTTTAGTCCATTTGAAATCCTCGGTTATGTGAGATATTTGAAGCTGCTCACCCTCTGCACTGCTATCCCATTGATGTTGGGGTGGGACTGCTGCTGTCTCCTACCAAAATCCACAACCAGCTCCTTGGTTTTGCTGACATCCTGCTGGAGGCATTTCTCTTGACACCACAATGCCAGGTTCTCCACTTTCTCCTTGTATACTATATTTGGTGCTGTTTTACTTGAGTTAAGGATATGTTTTTCTATTCACTTATGATAGCAGTGGTTCACTTCCCGGGTCCTCCCTGCATGGAGTTTGCATTTCCCGCCCTTGTCTATGTCGGTTTGCTCCGGGTGCTCCGGTTTACTCCCACAGTCCAAAGACATGAAGGTTAGGTGCATTGGTGTGTGCTTGGTGTGTGGGTAGGTGTGTGTGTGTGCCCTGCGGTGGGCTGGCGCCCTGCCCAGGGTTTGTTTCTTGCCTTGCACCCTGTGTTGGCTAGGGTTGGCTTCAGCAGACCCCGTGACCCTGTAGTTGGATATAGCGGGTTGGATAATGGATGGATGGATGGATAGCAGTGGCCTTTGTGTGAGGAGTTCTCACATCAATACAGAAATAAATCAACATAATACCAAGCCCATTTCAGGAACAGTTTGGTGTGATTTTGTCTTTTATCAGGAAACCATGTCCCTGGGGGTGAAAGGTTGTTGCTGGGGAAGACAACCACTAAAGGCATGCGCACAGCTGGTCTTCTTTTAAAACGGCTGAATCTCATATAATTAGTGGGTTTTTTTGTTTCAAAAATGAATGTGTAATCTCTAGATGCTCATCAATGCTTGTTAACTTCCTTGACTTGAAAAATAGACATACTTGGAAAGTTTTTGGAAATGTGTTTTCTGGTTGGGCTCTGTGCCTCATAGCTTCCATTATAAAATGCCAGCAGAAGCTTTGTAGTTGTTTAATTTTTGAAAAACTCAAAATCCCCTGTGCTTTTTCGAATTCCTAAAAGCTGTTGATAATCAGACAGGTGGCTAAGACCCTGATATCCACATATCCTAGAAATGCCACTGGTAGGATACAGTAGATAGCTTTGATAAAACATTGATGTGGATAAATAGACAGCCAAGACAGCTAATAGAATAATTTAAAAATACTTGCAATCTCTTGCCCTACGTGTACCTTGGGCATCTTTCTTGGGTGTGTCCGTGTGAGTCTGAACCTGTCTGAAGTGCATTCTGTTAAAGCCTGCTTCAAAGACTGTCATTTTTCAAGGCATCTTTCTCACCTCCTGTCCATTTTTTTACTTCGTGTCTTTGAAGGCAACTGTCTCTGCATGCCTTCCATGCCCTTTCTCCTTCTCATGTGTCTCACACTTGAACTTCCTCATTCGATCAAATCATCAAAGCCAAACTAACCAATCACACTAAAGTTAAACTAACCAAACAGATTTATCTGAGAGAATAGACATACACATAGACCTTAATGTTTTATCTGAGTCATGTCCATAAGTATTTGGACAGTTATACAATTTTCATAATTTTGGCTCTGTATGCAATCACAATGGATTTGATATAAAGTAATCATTATATGTTTAAAGTGTGGATTTTCTGCTTTAATTTAAGGGGCTTACCAAAAATATCACATAAGCTGTTTAGGAATGACAGACATTTTTATATGTGGTCCCCCTATTTTCAGGGGCTCAAAAGTATTTGGACATCTGACTGACAAGCTGTTCTATAGCCAGGTGGGAGCAGTTCTCTCATTACTTCATTAACTATTAAGGAGGTAGAAGGTCTGGAATTGACTCCAACTGTGGGATTTGTTTTTGGAAGCTGTCACTGTGAACTCTCAATATGAGGTCAAAAGACCTGTCCAACCAAGTAGAAACAGGCCATCATAAGGCAGAGAAAACAAAACAAACCCAAAACCAGGAGTGGGCAAATCACCCATTTGGTACATTCTTAAAGAGAAGGAACACATTGGTGAACTTGGCCATACCAGAAGGTCTGGAAAACCACAGAAGACAGCTGTGCCGGATGTTTGCAGAATTCTATCCTTGGTGAAGAAGAACCCATTCACGACATTAAGCCAAACCAAAAAACTAACATTATTCAAAGTTATTGTCTGCTTTTACATGCATTTTTATTACTCTTTAATTTAATAATGTTTTTGTATCACTATACTGCTGCTGGATTATGTGAATTTCCCCTTGTGATTAATAAAGTTCTATCTATCTATCTATCTATCTATCTATCTATCTATCTATCTATCTATCTATCTATCTATCTATCTATCTATCTATCTATCTA
>JANRMT010062802.1:28910232-28923228 GCA_026402145.1 Polypterus bichir lapradei | reverse complement strand
CTATCTATCTATCTATCTATCTATCTATCTATCTATCTATCTATCTAAACACTCTGTGGGAACTCAACCTATCATTGCCAAAGAGAAGTCAAGAGAAGTCTTCATGACTTCAAGACTTGATCATTCAGTCAAGAGAAGAGTTCATGAAAGTAAAGACAGAGGGTTTACCACAAGGTGCAAACCACTGGTAAACCTCAAGCACAGGGAGGACAGATGAGACTTTGCCAGACAACATTTTTTAAAAGCCTGTCCAGTTTTGAAACATTTTTCTTTGGACAAAGGAAACTAAGATCAATATATACCAGAATGTTGGAAAGAGAAGAATATGGAGAAGAGATGGAATGGCTCATGAATAAATGAATACCATGTCATCTGTGAAATGTGGCAGAGGAAGTGTTATGGCATGATCATGCAAGGCTGTGAATGGAAGTCAGTCACTCGTGTTTACTGATGATGTGACTGCTGCTAGAATTAGCAGGATAAACTGTAAGGTATGCAGAACTGATAGGCCAACACTTCACAGTACAGATGGACCACGAGCCAAAACATACAGTGAAAGCAAACCAAGTGCTCTTCAATGAGAAGTAGTGGAATATTCTTCAATGGCCAAGTCAATCCCCTGAGCTCAACCCAACTGGACATTTCATTGGCTGAAGACAAAACTGAAAGTCCAATGAACAAGCAGTAACTGAAGCCAGCTGCAGCAAAGGCCTGGTGAAGCATCACTAGGGTGGAAACCCAGCACTTGGAGATGGTCATGGGCTCAGACATCAGGCACTCATTGACTGTAAAGGATTGAAAACGTAATTATGTTAGTTTGTCCAAAAAATGTATGAGCCCTTGAAAATAGGGGGGCTCTGTATAAAAATGTCTGTCTTTTCCAAACAGCTCATCCAATATTTTTGTTAATCCCTTTGAATCAAAGCTGAAAGTCTGTACTTCATTCACATCTTGATTTCCTTATTAAAAATCCATTGCGGTGGCATATAGAGACAAAATTATGAAACTTCTGTCACTATCCAAATATTAATGGACCTGACTGTATGTAGTAGATTAATCAGTAAGTCAGTCTGTCAATCAATTCTCCTGTCAACCAATAATCAGCCAACCAATCAATTAATCAATTACTGTAATTAATGAGAGGCAAATTTAGAGCTTGCATCTGATTTACAGTGGTGTGAAAAACTATTTGCCCCCTTCCTGATTTCTTATTCTTTTGCATGTTTGTCACACAAAATGTTTCTGATCATCAAACACATTTAACCATTAGTCAAATATAACACAAGTAAACACAAAATGCAGTTTTTAAATGATGGTTTTTATTATTTAGGGAGAAAAAAAAATCCAAACCTACATGGCCCTGTGTGAAAAAGTAATTGCCCCCTGAACCTAATAACTGGTTGGGCCACCCTTAGCAGCAATAACTGCAATCAAGCGTTTGCGATAACTTGCAATGAGTCTTTTACAGCGCTCTGGAGGAATTTTGGCCCACTCATCTTTGCAGAATTGTTGTAATTCAGCTTTATTTGAGGGTTTTCTAGCATGAACCGCCTTTTTAAGGTCATGCCATAGCATCTCAATTGGATTCAGGTCAGGACTTTGACTAGGCCACTCCAAAGTCTTCATTTTGTTTATCTTCAGCCATTCAGAGGTGGATTTGCTTTTGTGTTTTGGGTCATTGTCCTGTTGCAGCACCCAAGATCGCTTCAGCTTGAGTTGACGAACAGATGGCCGGACATTCTCCTTCAGGATTTTTTGGTAGACAGTAGAATTCATGGTTCCATCTATCACAGCAAGCCTTCCAGGTCCTGAAGCAGCAAAACAACCCCAGACCATCACACTACCGCCACCATATTTTACTGTTGGTATGATGTTCTTTTTCTGAAATGCTGTGTTCCTTTTACGCCAGATGTAACGGGACATTTGCCTTCCAAAAAGTTCAACTTTTGTCTCATCGGTCCACAAGGTATTTTCCCAAAAGTCTTGGCAATCATTGAGATGTTTCTTAGCAAAATTGAGACGAGCCCTAATGTTCTTTTTGCTTAACAGTGGTTTGCGTCTTGGAAATCTGCCATGCAGGCCATTTTTGCCCAGTCTCTTTCTTATGGTGGAGTCGTGAACACTGACCTTAATTGAGGCAAGTGAGGCCTGCAGTTCTTTAGACGTTGTCCTGGGGTCTTTTGTGACCTCTCGGATGAGTCGTCTCTACGCTCTTGGGGTAATTTTGGTCGGCCGGCCACTCCTGGGAAGGTTCACCACTGTTCCATGTTTTTGCCATTTGTGGATAATGGCTCTCACTGTGGTTCGCTGGAGTCCCAAAGCTTTAGAAATGGCTTTATAACCTTTACCAGACTGATAGATCTCAATTACTTCTGTTCTCATTTGTTCCTGAATTTCTTTGGATCTTGGCATGATGTCTAGCTTTTGAGGTGCTTTTGGTCTACTTCTCTGTGTCAGGCAGCTCCTATTTAAGTGATTTCTTGATTGAAACAGGTGTGGCAGTAATCAGGCCTGGGGGTGGCTACGGAAATTGAACTCAGGTGTGATACACCACAGTTAGGTTATTTTTTAACAAGGGGGCAATTACTTTTTCACACAGGGCCATGTAGGTTTGGAATTTTTTTCTCCCTAAATAATAAAAACCATCATTTAAAAACTGCATTTTGGGTTTATTTGTGTTATATTTGACTAATGGTTACATGTGTTTGATGATCAGAAACATTTTGTGTGACAAACATGCAAAAGAATAAGAAATCAGGAAGGGGGCAAATAGTTTTTCACACCACTGTACATCATCAGAGAAGTCCCTAAACAGAAAAAAAGAATAAGAATAACATTTACAGTATTTCCATAGCATGTTTTCATAGACAGGCTGTTGCCTGAGGTGCTTGAAAGACAAGAAGTCAAATAAATAGATAGGGGAAAAGAAAAATATAATAAAATAGGTTAGAATAATAATGCATAAGTAATAAAAAAATTCAAGATGAGCTTACATAATGTAAATCAATAATTAGTAGAAATGTACAGTTCTTATATATAATACTAGCAAAATACCCGCGCTTCGCAGCAGAGAAGTAGTGTGTTAAAGAAGGAAAGAAAAAGAAAAGGAAACATTTTAAAAATAACGTAACATGATTGCCAGTGTAATTGTTTTGTCACTGTTATGAGTGTTGCTGTCATATATATATATATATATATATGACATATATATATACAGTATACACACACTAGCAGAATACCCGCGCTTCGCAGCGGAGAAGTAGTGTGTTAAAGAAGGTATGAAAAAGAAAAGGAAAAATTTAAAAATTAACGTAACATGATTGTTAATGTAATTGTTTTGTCATTGATATGAGTGTTGTTCCCATATCTATATATATATATATATACTAGCAAAATACCCGCGCTTCGCAGCGGCGAAGTAGTGCCTTAAAATTTTTATTAAGAAGAAAATTTAACCTTTTTAAACTGAGGGAAAATATGCCAATAATTATTTGTTAAGGATCTCTTTGTATACCATGTTGTCATTTCGGCCCTCCGGTTGTAATATGACCAAGCTGTGTGCTGAGCTTACTCTTGAGCATGTAACTTACAGTTGGCCATGTGAACAGTAATCTTGTCTCAAATCTCACAGCTTGGATTACTGCTGTCATAATTGGTTTGAGTTTCATGGTTTGTTTCAATTACGATAGTATTTGCAGGATTTGTTGTGTTTAAGTGACATTCGGCATCTGTCAAGCATTGTAAGCACACAACCGGTTTCATCAATAAAATCACATCCAGCTTTTGAGAGTTTAAACACTCATAAACATCAAAGTGTCCACTACTGAAATCGTCACCTGTGAATCTAAGATGTTTAAGAGGCATTGGCGGTTGTCGAAAGGTGTAAAATATTTGGCCATTTCGGTACACTTGAAAGCGACAACCGAACAATTCAGCGGCAGCCATCAACTCACATGCAGAACCATAGGTGAAGGGCTTAAGCATTTCACTCTTATAGTGCTCCTGTGTAGTATAATTATCTCCTGTACCGTCATCAGTCCACACCTTGAACCTGTCCCAGTCATTCAATACATAAGACACAATGTTCCTCCGGATATCAAGAGTGAGCCTGATATGGCCGTGCAATATGTAACAAAGAGAATGGAAAAGGTAGGTGCCATCTCCGGGCATGGAAACCACTCAGTAAGTGACAGTTCTTTGATCGATAGTGATCACCTCGATAGACATGGTAATGGGGGTTGGAATGATAAAGGAAATGGGTACCTGAGCAATGTAAAGTAAGTCTAAAATACCTATACAATAACTATAATTGTAATAAACAAACAATAAAACAGCGGAGAAGCCGTGGATTAAACAAAAAGGCTGTAGTTATCAGTAGGGAGACGTGAAGGAAGGGAATGTAGACACTGGAGCGACGGACGGCCTTATATAGGCAGGCAGCCAACAACGTGGGAGGCGTTGGGATGGGGGACCCAACGCCACCTCACACAGTGACTGAGCTGCAGGCTATGGACGTATATATGTACGTAAGTAGGATTCAGTTAGCGTTGGGAACCCATGTACCAAATTTCTTGAAGATGGGCCCATAAGTAACAAAGACTGTTGAAAAGTTCAATATGGTGGCCAACAGTGGCATCATACCACCGAAATAAGTACGTACATTGGTTTCGGTTAGCTCAGGGAAGCCACCTACCAAATTTCGTGAAGATGGGGCCGTAAATAAGAAAGTTCAACATGGCGGACGTTGTTGGCCGTTATGACCGTTACGCGTAGAATTTCTAAATGAAACCTGCTAAACTTTTGTAAGTAAGCTGTAAGGAATGAGCCTGCCAAATTTCAGCCTTCTACCTGCACGGGAACTTTGAGAATTAGTGACGCTGGAAAGTTCAATATGGCGGCCAACAGTGGTGTCATACCAATGAAATAAGTACGTACATCGGTTTCCGTTAAAAGTTTAATATGGCGGCCGACAGTGGCATCATACCACCGAAATAAGTATCAAATTTCAGCCTTCTACCTACACGGGAAGTTGGAGAATTAGTGACGTTGGAAAGTTCAATATGGCGGCTGACAGTGGCGTCATACCACCGAAATAAGTATGTACATTGGTTTCGGTTAGCGCAGGGAAGCCGCCTACCAAATTTCGTGGAGATGGGGCCATGAATAAGAAAGTTCAATATGGCGGACGTCGTTGACCGTTATGACCATTACGCGTAGAATTTCGAAATGAAACCTGCTTAACTTTTGTAAGTAAGCTGTAAGGAATGGGCCTTCCAAATTTCAGCCTTCTACCTACACGGGAAGTTGCAGATTTTGTGACGTTTGGAAAATTCAATATGGCGGCCGACAGTGGCGTCATACCACCGAAATAAGTACGTACATCGGTTTTGGTTAGCGCAGGGAAGCCACCTACCAAATTTCGTGAAGACGGGGTCATTCTTCTACCTACACGGGAAGTTGGAAAATTGGTGACGTTGGAAAGTTCAATATGGCGGCCGACAGTGGCGTCATACCATCGAAATAAGTAAGTACATCGGTTTTGGTTAGCACAGGGAAGCCGTCTACCAAATTTCGTGAAGATGGGGCCATAAATAAGAAAGTTCAACATGGCGGACGTTGTCGAACTTTATCGACCGTTATGACCGTTACGTGTAAAATTTCGAAATGAAACCTGCTTAACTTTCATAAGTAAGCTGTAAGGAATGAGCCTGCCAAATTTCAGCCTTCTACCTACACGGGAAGTTGGAGAATTAGTGATGAGTGAGTGAGTGAGTGAGTGAGTGAGTGAGTGAGGGCTTTGCCTTTTATTAGTATAGATTCTATGTCCCTAAAGATCAATCCAATGATAAGACCAGCAGGACAATATAAAGATATGCTGAAGGAAAAAAGAAAACCAGCAGAGGTCCCAAAGCCAAAGACCACCCAGCCCCCGCCCACCACTGGACATTCTACCAAACATAAATATTCTTCATTCATCTCTCATTGCTTCCAGGCTTTTTCCAAGAGCAGTTGACACAATAGGTCTTGTGGACAACCGGGACACCCACCTTCATTTGAGCAGCACAGGTGGCTGCACAGCACTTTGATCAGGTGGTGGAGGAGCCAACAGATACCACAGAAAACCAGAACAAAAAATGCAGGGAAACGTAGAATATAGGCGGTCAATAGCTGGGGACACATATCCTAATGAACCTTCCAGGGAGCTGGTGGTGTTGGGTTCTGAGGAAAGAGAATTGAAGTCATCTGTACACAAGTAAGAAAACTGCAGAGCTTACCATGAAGTTTATCACAGGTACTAAACTCTTGCTAGGTGCGTGGATTGTCAAAAAAGAAGAGAATTTTTCAGCTCATTACGCAATCGATGACTAATTTATATACTGTTTTTCATAATGATCACAATTACTGTAAAATACATAGAAATCAAGATCAATATGACTAACCTAAGGAATAGATCATGTTTCTGAGAAAGTAAGCACTCAACATAGCGAGAAAATAGCGTCCGCTCATTGTGTAGCACATTGATTTTTATTAACAGATACTGACAGAACTCATCAGAGATCAACCTAGAGTGCCGTCCATGGCAGGCCACACAATCAGTTAAGACAAGAGAGTGCAGAAACAATTAAAAACAACAGGCATGGCATCCAGGTCGGGCTTTCGGGAATCTTGCAATCCCACAGAGTAACTTGATTATTCTGATAGCATTTGCTTAAGCTGTCTGGCATAATAAGTCAGTGCCTGTTACATTCTGCCGGAATCGATTGTGGAGTGACCTAAAAATAAAAGGCATAATCAAAGTCTAATTAGTCAGCTGCATTAAAGTGGGCTTCTGTTCAAATGCACTAGAAAGCTTCTGTCCCTCAATGGCAGGCCATGTTAGGGCGCCATTCTTCACCTGCCTTGGTTTAATACGAGGAAAGCAGTTTTCACTGACGAGAGCAGGATGACAATACTAATAATGAGGAATCAATCCTGCGGCTGTGTTATTGTTTACTGAGGATCTCTTTTGTTTGTTTCTTCTGCTAGTAATACTTGAGTGTTTAGTGTTCGGTATTTTCTTAGAAAAAACTGTCATTTTGCTCAGGTATGTTATTTTTTTTTCTGCAAAAGTAAAACAAATGTCTTTAAAAATATAGTAACTGGAATTCTGGATTGTAATTTTATTCCTGATAATAATATCCATCAGTCTGTCCATCTGACCTCCTTCTAATCCCTTTGTCTGTATAATAATACTAATAATAATAATAATTTGTTACAGTATATACATTTGTCAATCCCAGAGGGAACATTGTCTTTTCACATGACCTTTTCGTGTGTCAGAGAACAGGATCAGTTATTGTTCAGTGCCCCTGGAGCAATTTTTAGGTTAAGGGCCTTGCTCAAGGGCCCAACAGAGTAGGATCCCTTCTTTCAGTAATAGGATTTGATCTAGTTAAAAATATTAATAATAATAATAATAATAATAATAATAATAATAATAATAATAATAATAATAATAATAATAATAATAATACTACACAAACAAGTAGCAGCTTCACTGTACCCTTAACACATAACCATATAAACCTTTAAATTGCACACACTCAAAAGCAGAAACAATATTAATAACATCAATATTGCAGTCCCAATTGATGTCATCGTTTCCATCTGAGACTTCTATAAACTGACACTGGTATCAGATGAATGTGCTGCCAGACTGGAGTGATACCAGTTGCAGATGGAGCTCTTGGAGCAAGGAGGACTGGATTACAGTGTCAAATTGGCATAATGCCTTACAAAATGAGCTCAGCTCAAAATTAATGAAACAGCCCACGTTTTTTGAAAAACCCAGGCTGTCACATGATAAGCATGTCAGCCCTGACGATTCAGGTGGAGTCTCAAGTAGTGCATGGAGTTGTAAGTGAATAAAGTAAACTGAACACTTGTTACAGAGCTCTAAGGACCTGGACCCTATTCAAGCAGCATCGGCACAAGGTAGGGTGTAATATTCACTTGGATGGTAGCTCAAACAAGCTGCAACAGTTGGTCCTATGCGTCCAATTTAGAGTCATGAAGTGACCAAATATGAATATTTTGGGATGAGACTAGAAACTGGATCAACCAGTGGAAACTGTCATATACAGTAGGTTTATATGTACTATATAAACCTTGTTTTTCACAGACACCAAGTTTCTAAAATGACATGTAAACTTTTATTCTGGTTAGAGAAACTGGGGTATTTGTGTCTGAGAAACCTGGTTAACCCTCATAGTATTATGTCTGAAAGAGAGACACTGAAAGCCATTATATGCACCACCCGACTCCTTTTTTATCCCCCTCATGCCAAAGAAATCAAACTCTTGTCTCACAAATGTAGACCTATAGCATGTGGCTGCATAATTGAACCCTATAATTTGGACACAGTGCAAATATATATAACACATAGATTTCACTGCGAGTAACCCAGTTATTTGGCCATGTAAACCCTTAACCGGGTTACACTTAAGGATTCTATAGCCTGTACGCGTCTGCTGCAATCTGCAGCACACACTTTCAGCAGCCACAGTTAGAAGCGTCCACATAATCAAATTCCTGAGGTAAATTCTGGGGTGATCACTTTATTTCTTCCCCTGGTTGAAATAATCTGTCTCATTATTTTGGAAATCGATAACTTTACAAGTGTACAATGCTCAAGAGCAGTATGGTAACACGTTAAAAGTAACATGTATTACTTAGTCCAATTATTTTTTAAAGTAACTAGTAATCTAATGGAATACTTATTTTATTGAAGTATAAATACCTGCATTATCATTATCCAGGAATTTCTTGGTGTAAGGCTAAGAAGGACGTGTACCGGTGTGCCATTCCTTTGCAGGGCTCAGTCACACAGCCAAGTCGAAGAGTGTGCTGTGTGTAATCGTGTGACAGATGCCTATGAATAAAGTGTCACTTTAGTTTGGGATCTGGTGACATAGTGGTCAGTGTTGTGACCAAGACGCCTCTACGCTGGAAGGACTAGGGGAGGGAGCGATGCTTCAGTTGAGCCTTTATTTCTTTTCTTCAAGTGCGGCTTCAGAGCATGCTGCTAATAAGCCGTGTGTGCATGCCTTGTGTTGCTGTGTCGGGTTGCGACAAGAAATGAAATTACAGGTCCCTGCCTTGCAGATGGCCAGAAATCCTGCCGACTACGCCACTTATGGATAACCAGGGGGCACACTACTGCCCAAACCTGACACAGACAGACATGGGACACAAGTTCAGGGCACATGTTTTTATTTTTTCCCATGGGAAACAGGGAGCACAAAATACAAAGCACACTTCTGCTCTTTCTCTTTTATCTTTTCCTCCACTCCTGGCAAGCTTTGTCTTCTCCTATCTGACTCCGGCTCCCAGAGCAGTGGCTGGGAGGCACCCGTGGTGGAAGCGCTGCAATCAAGGGCTTAGCAGCAGCTGCAGCACCCCGTGGCGTCGCCCACAGAACCCAACAGGGCCCTGCGGGAGTCTGAGGCACCACTAAAAAACAAGAGGGGCTGCCACCAGACACTTCGGGGGAGATAATGCTCTGGATACGCTCCCTTCCCCGGTCCTTCAAACGCAGAGGCATCCTGGTCGGGCAAGGGCCCTGACCGTATGCCACAGTGTTCATAATGCAAATCATTGAGGGTTCAGGTTGCGGATGTAAATTGGGGATGAATGTTATTTAAGGACTAAGCATATTTATAAAAACAAAAGAAAATTACCTTGTGTGCCCTGCTTGTTTTCAGATCCATCGTGGACCCTGATGACATTTAACTTGCTTTTGTGCATTTTGACAATCTCCATAAGTGGACTTGCACATGTAAACACCAGATTTTAAAAAAATGGGGCTTTTTGCCCTGACTTTTGTTAACTTGTTGCCTTCTTGTACTTTCATAGCTATTTAAATTTAAGAAGCTAAATCAGAATTTGAAAGTTGAGCTAAGTGCTGTTTATCTCCAACACTTGAGTGTTTTCTCCTCCATCACCCATTGTAAGGTGTTTGCTAACAATAGGATCCTAAGTTTGCATGTGCCCCCTGTGCACTGCATATCCAAAGCTATCAAGATTGGACTGAGCGCCCAGTGACCCTCAAATTATATGTACTGTAAAAAGAAATCAGAAGATAACCTGAAGTCACCTAAAAAAACCAAGCATTTTCCAAAACAAGCCTGCGGTTATGACATTTTCATCTCTGCTTTTTGCTGCCACAGAAGCGACTCTCATCAAGTCTTCTTGCTCTGCCCAGTTGCTCATTATCACTCTTCTGTATAATTGGAATCTGCCAAGTTTAATTGAGCAGTTTGTTTTATATTTAACTGACTGGCTTCTCAGCCATTGGATGGTCATTATGAACACAAGCCACCAAAGGGGTGATTACACGGGCAGTGGGCGTGTGACGGGAGCTGAATGTGGGGTCCAGTCAGAAACTGAAAGCACAGCAGCTGCTGGGGAGCTGAGCTGAGGCGGTTTCTTCACAGGCTGCTTACCTTAAGAATTAACAGCCTGAAAGTGTGCATCCTTTCAAGTGATAAGTGGAAAATCCTTTTCATTTATTTATTTCGCTGACGCTTTTATCTAAAACAACTTCCAGATCGCATGTATGGAACGATTGTTTCCATATGTCTATATTTGGAGCCCTGGCAGCTGGATTGTTGAAGGTCACACAGTAAGTCAGGATGAGGATGGAGTCAGCAGTCAGTTTTCTTAACCATTAAGCTACTATGCCATAACCACCTCACCCCATCCCTAATTATTTCATTGTGTGCATATAAGGAGACAGAAAAAATAAAAAATAAATAACAATAAATTATGAAACCAGTCAAAGGAATACCCTTCCTGCCCTAGTGACCCCTAAAAAAAGCACATGTCCAGTCAAGCCCAGATGTTTGGGTATTCAACACACTCTGCACCCTTCTTTCTAAAATCCTCCCCAATTTTCACTGTAGTGAAGTTGCTTGTCACATCCTCTTTGCCGGTGGCATCTTAATTCCTAGGTGTCCTTAACCCTTTTCAGGCAAGCGGTCCTACACATACAGTGCTAAACCATTATGTGACATGGATCAGAGCTGTTCCCACTGCCATTATAAGCCACATCCCTGTGGCAAGATGATGAGTTAAAAATCACATGTGTCCATCGCAGATCATTCTTGGTTCAGCTATTTAGGACTCAGTAGTGCTTGTAGAACTCAGAAGATGAGACTCTTGACAAAGTTCTCCAGCACATTGAATGGACTCAACTTGATGCCATGCATGTAAATGCCACAAATACCGGAAATGAGCGGCAATGCAACAGCAGCCCTGGAACTGCATACTCTTGGAGCCCCTGATGCAAGCTGCCGCAGGCTACACGGTCGGAAGCTTTTAATTTGATTTTTTTAGCAAAAGGCTTTGAATAAGATTAGTTAATTTACTGATACATATCAAATTTGCATAATTCATGTCATTCTTGATGTTATTTTTTTTGTCTTCTACATACCTTTATATATTATGTCATTGTACTGATGTAAAGTGCCTTAGGTACTTAATGTGTAAACGGATCTTGAAATGCAATCCTGTAGTCCTTGAAATGAAAAAAGCTGCCCTTGACTCAAGTGAATCCGTACAAAGACAATCCTTATACTGGAGCTTTTTCAAAAATCACCTCATCTAAGATCTTTTAAAATACAATCATTTGGGTTGTAGAGTTGGCAAGGAGAATTTTGTAGATTTATTTTTGTTAAATAGGCTTAAGCTACACACTGATTATTTTCACCAGAATTGAAGGGCCAACAAAAAAAAAAAATAATAGGTGAGAAACAGGAATTATATTAAGTGTATCCTTGATGCTTTCACTAAGAATTTTGATTTTCAAAATCTTAAAAGTATATATAGTGTCTATTCAGCACATGGGTCTGATAATGGCCGCCATTGCCTAAAGTGAAATTTAAGAGATGTGTGCGTAAATGCTGATGAGACCACCTCCCACACACTAACAACTTGATCAAGATACAATGAGTAGTGTGCATGGAGGAAAGTGACCACAAGTGCAACAATAATGGGATGAATAATACCACACTTAAGAGAAACACAGACACACAATAAAAAGGGCCTCTTTCATTCATCATTTCACAAAATATTAAAACCTCAAGATTTAAAGACCTCTAGGTTATTGCTTCAACAATACCTGATCCATAGATAGATAGATAGATAGAGAGATAGATGCAATTTTATTTTTATCAGTGTTAAAAAAACTAAATTAAGTCCACTATGATTCAATGTTGTCTACTCTATACTGTATATATAAAATCCTAAGCCTAAAAGTGCAATGATTTTGTGCAATGATTTTATGTCACTTTTTTGTCACGCTTTATACCGGGCTTATTTTAAAACCTACATATATATGCTTGGTATCATTCTTCTCAGAATTTATCGAACTTTAATGTGATATTGTTAGATTTTCAGATTTTTATTCCATTTTTAAATTGTAAACTAAAAAATATCAAGCACTCATGTCCCGTGAGACGAGACTTTGTGCCAAAAGATTTAACCACGCCAGGGCTGGAAATAAAAAAACAAAGAGTAGGACAACTGCTGTACAGGCTTTTAAATGTTTGAAGCACCATGCGAGATCACGCGGCACAGCAGCAGCAGCAGCATCTGATCAAGCAAAGAGGAGGTAAAAAAAATGTATTTGTTTCCCATTGCATCACCGTTTAAGAGGGGGTTTCGGAGGATCAACCGAGTCACCTTGGGGTGCGTTGAGCCCCACTCTTTAAAACTCGAGCAGCAGAGACGCGAAGTGGCTGGTGCATAGCGCAGGCTGGGGCAGTTAGCGAGCGAAGCAAGTAGGGTGTGAAGCCCCTAGTGTAACAATAAAATGCGAAAACCTAATATTTTTAATAGGCATTGACTGTATTGTCTCACGTGCACTTAGGGGACACCTTAGCTAGATAGATAGATAGATAGATAGATAGATAGATAGATAGATAGATAGATAGATAGATAGATAGATAGATAGAT
>JANRMT010062802.1:28894302-28908510 GCA_026402145.1 Polypterus bichir lapradei | reverse complement strand
ATCTATCTATCTATCTATCTATCTATCTATCTATCTATCTATCTATTGCCTTTCATATCTGTCTGAGTTGTGACCTTAGAGTTTGTAACATTTCAGTAAAGGAGCAGTTAGTGTTTGTCCTGCTGAATATCTGCTCTGGGATGATTGAAGGTCATGAGTGCTGTGATTATATACATGGTTGAGTACATTATTTGTCTCATCTTTTATTTGCCACCACTTGGACATTTTACAGAGCCATTTTCTCTGTGCATGTTATGATTAATATAGATTTTTAAAGTAATGTTAGTTTAGGACATTTTACTTATCCTCCAGCCTTGACTGTTGGTAAAAGATGGATAGAAGGGAAGATAATTGAATATAAAATTATCAAAAGGAGTGTCCCATAGACAAAACCACAAAATAATGGCTTAAATTAGTCCAAGGGGTTTTTGAACTGAAAGCGAGATGGTGTGCTGGTATCGGTGAGCATGTACTGTAGATATGATTTGGAAATGGAGTGTTGGCTACACTAGAATACACCTCCAGGTCTGCCTTTACTCTAAAATCTTACACTGTAGTAACCCCAACTCTCCCACCCCAAAGATCCATTTCTTTTCTTAATCTGCTTATATAGGGTGCAGTTGTGGGGTGGTCGGGGTGGTAGCTGGAGCCATTATTAGTCAAATTAGAAGCAATATCTAGATAGGGTGACAGTCCATCTCAGGGTGAGCGCACACTCGCATTGAGACCAATTTACCGTTGCCAGATCGCCTAACCTGAGTGTCTTTGGACTGTGGTAGATTTCTGGAGCACCCAGACGAAATCCATGTTGACACTGGGAGAACCTGCAAACTCCACAAAGGGAGCACTTGGGGCACTTACCTCAGTCTCCTTGTTATAAGGAAAAAGGCCTACCATTGCACCATTGTGTCCCATGCATATCCATGAAAAATCACAAGGGCCATTTTGACCTTTTTTTGGTTACACAATGTCTTCCTTAAAAGGAGAAAGGTTAAGATCATTTAAAATAGAACTGACTTTGCTAAACTGACAACACATATCAGAACACTAGAACAGCTTTTGATGAGAACAGGTTATTTGGCACAACAAAGCTTGCCAATCCTATTCATCTTGTCCCAAAAAAAATAACATCAAGTGATGTCCAACTGTCCTCACTTATTCCATGTGTTTGTAGTTCTCTGTGGGAAGAAAAAGTTTGTAGTTTGTGTGAAATTTAACTAAGTTTCCAACTGTGCCCCCGTGTTCTTATTGAACTTATTATAAAATAACAGTCTCAATCCACTGGACTACTTCCCTTCTTAATTTTAAACACTTCAGTCATGTCACCTCTTAATCCTCTTATTTTTAAACTGAAAAGGTTCAGCACTTTTAACCTTTCCTCATAACTCATCCACTGGAATCAGCCAAGTCGCTCTTCTCTGGGCTTTTTCTAGTGCTGCTATGTCTTTTTTGTAGCCTGAAGACCAAAACTGCACCCGGTACTCCAGATGAGGCCTCACCAGTGGGTTATAAAGCCTTACCCTAACCTCCTTAGACTTGTACTCTACACATCATGGCGTTATATAACCTGATATTCTGTTAGCCTTCTTAATGGCTTCTGAACCCTGTCTGGAGGATTATAGTAAAGGGTCCACTACGACTCCAAGGACTTTCTCATAGGGGTACTTTCAAGTTTATAATCTCCCATAGGGTATTTGAATCTAACCATTTTACTTCCAAGCTGTACTACTTTAAATTTACTTACGTAAAATGTAATCTGCCACAAAACCCCCCAAGCCTGCATGCTGTCCAAGTCCCTCCATAATGATTCAATGGATTCTGGATTATCTGCTAATAAACCTCACATGGTATCATCTGTAAGCTTAACCACTTCTCATTTACACCAATGAGCCACAATATTAAAACTCCTGACAATTGACACGAATGACATTGACTATCTCGTTACAATGGCACCTGTCAAGGGGTGGGATGTATTAGGCAGTAAGTGACACTTCCTGATGGTGATGGCTTGGAATCAAGACAAATAGGCAAAAGTAAGGATATGAATGACTTTGGGAAGGGCCAAATTCTGATGGCTAGACAACTGGGTCAGAGCTTCTGCAAAGTTGTTGGTTTTGTAAGGTTTTCCTGGTATGAGAGGTTAGTACCTACCAAAATGTGGTCCCAGGAAGGACAACTGGTGAACTGATAACAGGGTCATGGGCACCTAAAGCTCACTGATGCACTTGAGGAACAAAGGCTAGGCTTGCTCAGAACACTTGGTGCATCATAGCTAGCTGTGTAACTGAAGACTGGTCACAGTGCCCATGCTGACTCCTCTCCACCACTGAAAGTGCCCACAATGGGCACATGAGTGTCAGAACTGGACCATAGAGCAATGGAAGAAAGTGGCCTGGTCTGATGAATCACATTTTCCTTTACATCATGTGGACAGCCAGGTGGATGTACATCGTTTACCTGGGGAAGAGATGGCAGCAAGAAGCACTTTTGGAAAAAGCATTGCGGCGGAGGCAGTGTGATGTTCTGATGGGAAACCTTGAGTCCTGGATTTCATGTGGATATTACTGTAGCACATGCATTCCTTCATTGAAATGGTACTCCCTGATGGCAGTACCTTATTTCAGCAGGATAACACACTATACCACACTGTAAAAAGTGCTCAGGAATGGTTTGAGGAACACGAAAAAGAGAGAGTTCAAGGTGTTGATTTGTCCTCCAGACTCTCCAGATCTCAATCTAATTGAGTATCTGTGAGATGTGCTGAAACACAAGTCTGATGCATGGAGGCCCCACCTCATAACTTACTGGACTTAACGGATCAGCTGCTACCATCTTGGTTGCTGATACCACAAGACACCTTTAAAAAGTCTTGTGGAGTCCATGCCTTGATGGATTAGATCTGTTTGGGCAGCACGAGGGGGACCCATGCAATATTAGGCAGGTGGTTTTAATGTTGTGGCTGATCGATGTATTTTCCTACCCAGATAATTCATAAACATTACAATGAAAATAACAGTGATCCTGGCACTGACCTCTCAAGGGCATCATTATTAACATCATACAATTCTCATAAGGTTCATCGCACCATCACCCTCTGCTGCCTGTGTTTTAGCCACTTCCACATCTACACACTGTGCCTTGAACTTGCACTTCTTTTACACGCCTGACTTCTGCTGATTTGTTTACTGTGGGATGTTGTCAGAGATGGATGGGTGTCTCATCTCTGGAACTTATTGTTTATGGTATGGTATAAGAGTTTGTAAATAAAAATAGATAATTAAAATATTGCTTAAAAAAGTAATACGTGATGGTATGTATTGTGAGGGACGGCCTGTGTCCTTACCAGGCTGGGACACCCTCAGAGTGGAAGGATTGAGGGAGAGAGCATTTATAGAGCATTATCTCCCCCGGAGTGCTAGATGGCAGACCCACTGGGTTGCAGTGATGCCTTGTATTCCCACAGGGCAGCATGGGACATGAAGTTCTTCGGCTCAGCCTTCTTGGGCTCCATGGGTGCCACCAGGGGGAGCTACAGGGACTGGGGAGCCCTACTTCATGGGGCTTCTGCCTCACATCGAGGAGCTAGAGTCTGGAGGAAGGTAGACAATGGTTGTGAGGAATGGAGGAGGCAGTGAATTGTGAAAGAAAGAGAAAAAACAAAGAGTTGATTTATTGTGCTGTACTGTGCTTCATTGCTTGTAGTTATGGCTGTGGAAGGAAGTGTTTCCCACAATAAAAGACTCTTTGCACTTTTAACTTGTGTCCAGAGCCTGCTTGTGGTGGACATTTTGGGAGCTGGAGTGTTCCTTGGTGTCCACAGTGTTATGAAAAGTAGTTGTGAGATCCAGGGGTGTGTTCTTGCTCCTACTCTGTTTAATGCTTGTATGGTCGTGGGATGCAGCAGCTCTGGGGCATCTGTTGGTGAAGAAAGATTCACAGATCTTCACAGAGTCAATGGAGGCTCTGATTTGGGCGCTCGAGAGACTAAGCAAGGAGTCTGAATGTCTGGGCTTGTGAGTTATCCTGGATAAAAACCAAGATCCAGGCCTTTAATGACCTCTTGGGCACAGCCATCAGCAGTGTGTCTGTTTGTGGAGAGAGTGTTGACCTTGTTGAGAGGTTTACTTACCTTGGTAGTGACATTCATGTATTTGGTGACTCTTCCTATGAAGTCAATAGATGGATTGGCAGAGCATAGGGGGTCATGAGGTCGCTGGAATGGGGTTTGTGGTGCTCCCGATATCTCTTCAAAAGGATGAAGGTCCAAGTCTTTAGAGTCCTGGTGCTTCCTGTCTTGCTATATGGTTGCGAGACATAGACACTATCCAGTGACCTAATAAGAAGACTAGACTCCTTTGGTACTGTGTCTCTCCGGAAAATCCTTGGGTACCGTTGGTTTGACTTTTATGTGGAATGAGCAGTTGCTCATAGAGTCCTGAATGAGGCACATTACCTGCATTGTGAGGGAGCATCACTTACTGCACTACGGCACGTTTCCCAGAGGGTGATCTGGCTCATAAGATCCTCATTGTTGGGGACCTGCATGGCTGGACCAGGCCAAGGGGTCGCCCACGTAACACCTGGCTGCAGCAGATAGAGGGTCATTTCCAGAAGGTAGGACTGGACTAGATAGAGGGTCATTTCCAGAAGGTGGGACTGGACTGCGTGTCTGCCTGGGGGGTTGCAAACCGGGATCCCGAGTTGTTTCATTGTGTAGTGGGTGCTGCAATGCACTGTACCAGTGAATGCTCCCTAACTTGACTTGATTTATTGTGAGATCCATAATGGATGGACTGGTATTCTGATTGGGATGGAGAGTGGTCCTTCTCTAATAGCTTCCTGTCCGAGTGAAGAATCACTTTCCATGCCAGTCGGGATGTCAGTCCATCCATTATGGATATCACACATTATAAAACTGTACAATTAACTGAAAACTTTCACGCTGAAATCTGAGTTCTTCTCTTCTATCATTTTAATTGTTGTTATTTATGGAGTCATTTAATGTTCTATTAAACTTTAATGTGGTGACCGAGGTTTGTTGTGGTCATCTACACTTCCCATACCTCATATGAGTGCACCTAATAAGAGTAACCTCAAAGGCCACACCAGTCCGTGTCTTATAAAAAGACTTTAAGCAAACCACCATCTGACCCACTAAATTAGCCTAATGACACAGAAGTAAAAGGGTGTGGAAGTAAAACTTCAAGATTCCTACTGCTAGTCAGTCCAGCAGAGTCTTGGGCTCCCTGAGGGCCTTCCTACTGGCGTAACAGACTGAGCTTTTTACTTTCTTTGTCAGCACCTTTATGAAATGAGGTCACATCAACTGCAGCGTGATCCTGTAAATAGGGAAGGCTGGCACAGTGTTCGGAAAACATATTTGGAAACTGATAATAAATCTCTGAGGCATCTATCAGCCTAGCAATATTATTTTTATTCTCTAAACTCATTTATATATTTATTTTTAGGTTAGTGGATGCTAATTAACGGAGTCCAGGTTTATTGTAGTGATTCCAGCACCCAGCACAGAATAATTGGCCCTCTGGTTCATATTTCCTTGTATTGCTTGCAAATCTTGGAATCATTAACACAGAAGCCATAGCACACATGAACACAATTAGTATATTTATACGATAGTCAATTACTTTTTAAGGTCAGCTCTGCTCCTTTCATGCTTATTCATGCAGAATCGCATTCCTGTCCACACAGTTCCAAACTCTAACTTAACAAACATCACTTAGAGAACTGACCCTGTGTCCTGTCCTGGGTTGCCTCCAGCCTTTGAACCCAGTGCTGCCAGAAATAGCTCCATCCCCCATAACCATACATTGGTTTCAATGGATTTCAGAATCTTTTGTTAGAGTTTTCTTTGTGATGATGTGAACATTTTTATGAGGATGTCTGCTATGTAAGGAGCTATATAATACAGATGTTAAAGTAGTTGATTGTTTTTGGGATGTTTGGAGAATGTTGTTTTAACTACAGAAGTAGCTACCTTTGTACAGTATCTATAAAAAGTATTCACTAGAAGTTTTCACATTTTACTATTATACTAGCAAAAATACCCGCGCTTCGCAGCGGAGAAGTAGTGTGTTAAAGAAGTTATGAAAAAGAAAAGGAAACATTTTTAAAATAATGTAACATGATTGTCAATGTAATTGTTTTGTCACTGTTATGAGTGTTGCTGTCATCAAGGATTTGATTATCATTATTTCGTTCAATCAGGTTTGTATTTGGAGGATGTGTTGTGTTCAAGTTATATTCCGTGTTTGTCAACCGTTGTAAAGATAACAGGTTTCATTCATCGAAGTGATCACTACCCAAATCGGTACTCGTGAATCTACGATGTTTAACAGGCATTCCCGGTATTAAGTTTTGGATTTGCGTGTGAATATTTAGCGGCAGCGTGTCTATGAACTTAATTTAAACTTAAGCTTTACACCTTGCTTTCCTATTGATATGTCTACAAAGGCTTGTTCATATTCAGAGGGTTGTTCCTTTCTTACTGCATCAATAAACAGCTTGTCTTCCTTTTTATCTGAGACATCACACACTGCATGCACGGGTTTACCTTTCCCAGTCCTGCAAAGTCAGTTCATGTGAGCCGCTAGGAGTACATGCATTGAAGGTTCTCAGCTGTACTTGTGCTATCTCGTGCGATCTTGCGATGTCCATGGCTTTATTTAATGTTAGCTCAGACCCGGCACTTAAAAGTTTTTCTCGCACTTTCGCTGAGTTTGTGCCAAACACTAGTCTATCCCTGACCATCTCATCTTCGTTTGCATAAGCACAGTCCTTCACCCGCGAATATTTAGCGGCAGCGTTTCTATTGGATTGCTGCTGATGGACGGCCTTATATGGGCAGGCACTCAATTACGTGGGAGGCGTGACGATGAGGGATGCAACTCCGCCTCACACGGCGACCGAGCTGCAGGCTATGGCCATATATATGTACTTAATTAGGTTCCAGTTATGACCGTTACGCATAGAATTTCGAAATGGAACGTGCCTAACTTTTATAAGTAAGCTGTAAAGAATGAGCCTGCCAAATTTCAGCCTTCTACCTACACGGGAAGTTGGAGAATTAGTGATGAGTCACTGAGTCAGTAAGTCAGTCAGTCAGTCAGTGAGGGCTTTGCCTTTTATTAGTATAGATACAGTAACTAGGGGGCTTTGCCCCCACCTCACTTCGCTCGCCAACCCCAGCCAACACTACTTTTCCCTGATTGCAACATGAATTAGATGATCTTCAAATTTAAAGTTTAAATCCGAACAATATTTCAATCTCTTTTTCGCTGTTCCGTTATTTCACTGAGTAATAATTTCCGTTTGTTAGCGCTAATGTGATCTTTACTGTAATTTTTTGAGACTTTCGAATTTTAGTACTTTCGTTATATCTAACCTGCTCTGCATGTGTATCGTGACAAAGTTTTTGAATTCTTTATGACGTTCTACTTTGTCATCTACTGTTTGTCTTTTATTTCCAGCCCCGGACGTGGTTAAATCTCTTGGCACAAAGTCTTGTCTTGCGGGACGTGAAAGTATCTCTCTGAAAAAGTCACGTCTCGTCCCAGGCTAAAATGTTTGTTTCATTCCAGGATTTTTTTATTAAAATAGAGAGACATTAAATCTCATCAGATTGAATTTGGCTTTTCTGACAACTGAAAAAGACTCTTTAATGAAAACAGATCTCTGTAAAGTAGTCATAATTAATTACATATATAAAACACAAAATATTAGCTTGCATTAAGTATTCACTGTTTAGTAGATTGGCTCCAGCAGACCCCCGTGACCCTGTGTTCGGATTCAACGGGTTGGAAAATCGATGGATGGATGTTTAGTAGATGCACCATTGGCAGCCCCTTGAGTCTGTGTGTAAAGGTCTCCATCAGCTTTGCACATCTGTCCAATGCAGCTTTCCCCCCATTCTTCTTTACAGAGCTTCTGTGGCTCTGACAGGTTGCATGGTGATGGTGAGTGAATGACCGTAACCTGCACTCTATTCACTTGATCTTCTCCTCAGTCCTCTTTCCCAGGCATCACTATTTTCATCACACCCAATCTCTGTGTTCAAGATTATGGCTATTTTTTACCTTTTCCACTAAAACATGCTGAAGGTGTAGTCTTCCTCATATGAGGCTCAAGCAAATCCTACTTCTAACACTGCTGACATTCACTTCAGGAATGGCCCCCTGCTTGTTCTTCCAGAAGCCAAACTTGCTATTGATCTGTCTGATGACAGCATCATCCTGCTTAGGTTTAGAAGGAGAAGATACCTGCTGCTTGCTGTTAGATGACTAAAGATGGCAGTAGGTCAAGGCCTGGACTCCACCCACAGCCTCTCATTTAATGAGCTGTTTACCACTAGCCCCGCCCACCCGCTGGTGTTGCTGAGAAACAGAGCACACATCAGTCATGTGTTGGGAGGGGGCAAGAGAAAAATGTTTCCTACCGTTTTGGCCTAAAAAGACTCTTTAATGTCTGTGTTTAAAATGAATTACAAATATTCAACTCAAAATAATTGATGGCATAAATAAGTAACCCCCTTCACTTCTGTTTTTAGTAGATTGACTTTTGGCAGCCATGAACGCCTTGAGTCTGTGTGTACAGGTCTCTTTCTCTCTCTCTATCAGCTTTGCATCTTTGGACACTGACTTGTCCCCATTTTTCTTTGCAACATCACACAAGTTCCATCATGAATGAATCGCCTTTGTCAAGTCCAGCTACAAATTCTCAGCTTGATTGAAATCTGGACTCTGTCTTGGCCACTCCAGAACATTCACATTGTTGTTTAGAAGCCATTCCTGTGCAGCTTTGAATGCTGGAGAACACATTTTCCTGCAAAGTTTCTTGCAGACCTTTTTTTTCCTCCAGATTTTCCTCATATTTTAATGCATTCATTTTACCCTCACACGCAATCCAGGGCCTGCTGCAGAGAAACATTCCCATGGCCTGATGCTGGAGTGTATTTGATAATGTGCAGTGTTTGCCTTGTTCCAAACATGGTGTTTAGTCTGATGATCTCAATTTTGGTTTCGTCAGACCATAGAGCCTTCTTCCAGCTCACTCCATAGTCTCACATGTGCTTTCTGGCAAACCTTAGTCGAGATGTTGTGTGTGGCTTTCTCTTTGCAACTCTTCCATAAAGTTGTGACCTGTGAAGCACACGGGCAACACTTTTTGTCTGTACTGCCCCTCCAGTCTAAAGCAGTGTAGCTTGTAACTCCTTAGAGTTCTCAGCGACCCCTTGATGGCCTCCCTCACACGTCTTCTTCTTCTTGTTGAACGATCACTCAGCTTTATGGGACGGCCTGCTCCACACTCTTTCCATTTCTTCATTTAACTGGACTCAGTGACTTGGATATTTTCTTGACTCCATCTCCTAACTTTCTATCCCCTTTTTAGGGAGTTGCTCAGAGTGTTCTTTTGTCTTCAGTGTGTAGGTCAGGGAACCATACTGAATCACCACAAGATGGCACTTTCACTTGACTAGACTACAGTCAATTGAAACTCCAGGCAGGTGACCTCCATTGAACTCATTTTGTGACTTTTAGAACTAGTTGGCTGTACCAATGATGACTTAGGTTTATCATATTAAACTATTGACCATTTATGCAATCAATTATTTTGGTTTTTTTTTTACAGTTGTAATTAATTTAGACAACTTTGGAAAAATTTGTTTGGTCATTAAAGACTATTTTTTTCTCTGTATCAGTGACAAAAAAGCTACATGAAACCTTCTGTGATTCAATATTAAATATAATTAAAATGTAAAAACTACCAAAATGATGAATACTTTTTCAGGCACTGTATGTAACATTCAGAGAATTCATAGAATGCCCCTTAATATATTTCATATATAACACTGAAAATCTAGACATACAAATAGGGGCATTGCTGGTTTGATCATCATCATCATCGTCTTCTTCTTCTTTAAAGTTTTTCTCACTTTCATGTGAGGCCATTATATTGGAAAAGCCTCATTGACTCTCATCTGTTGTGTACTTCCTTGCCTGATCCCTCCATTCTCCCTTAGATCCCCCTTTACACAGTTCATCCCCTTTGTCTTTGGTCATCCTCTTCTCTTCTGTTCAAAGACCTCTGTATCTGTGATTCTTTTCCCCATGTTAGTTTAACACATACCACTTGTTAAATGAAGAGACAAAATATCACAAGAAAAAGGTTTGGGGCAGTCACCCATATACTTGAGATAAGGCTGCAAAATTAGAAAATTGGTTGCACAGTTGTATACAGAGTCGAGCCTTAAACAGAACTGTCTTAGATGAGAAAAAATGGCGGTTTTATAGAAAGGCAGAGTAAGTGAGGTCATCGGGTCAGGAACCGGAAGTGAGGTCATCAGGGCCAGGTGGAATTTCCCATAACTGGTCTGCAGAAGAACGAGCAAAAGGGTTAGTGCATCTTGCCACCCCCTGGTCTGGCATGGAATTACTCTCATTTGAGCCCTTTAGCTGCCTCCCATGCGCATGTGTGTGACACACTCTGACCATTCTTCATGTATTTTTTTAAGAACCTTCCCCTCACTTTAAATGTACCTCTCATCCTCTCTCTCCTGATCTTATCAAGCTTTGTTACTCCACACATCCACCTCAACATTTCTCATTTCTGCAGAATCCAGTTTCCTTCATGCACTCTTTTAATTGCCCCGGTTTCTGGTCCCACCAACATTGCTGGTCTGGCCACTGTTGATACACTTCGCTCTTCCACTAATTTCGCTCACATGACACTCCCTATGCCTTTTTCCAGTTTTTCTAACCTGAACGCGTTCTCTGATTTATTTCAAGATCCAGCTTTCCATCCTGTGCTATTGTTAATCATAGATATATGAACTTTTCCACCTTTTAAGCCTTTATGCTTTGAAGTTAACTTCTAAATCTTATTCTTGTTCCTTAATTCTTAAATATTCTGTGTTTCTGTACAAATCCTAAGATCTCTATCCTCGATAGCTTTTCTCCACTGCTCCAGTTTCCTTTCCACAATACACAGTACTTAGTCTTGCCACCAGGGCCGGTGCCACCATTAACTCAAATTAGGCATTTGCCTTGAGTGCAGATCATAAAGGGGGGAAAAAACCCAGCTGCAAGGGTTAATTACCGAACAGTCAGCTGGTGCAATAATAAGCTTGGCCTAGGGTGCAAAATGACCTAGCACCGGCACTGGGTACCACATTGCACAATGTTGTCTGCACATATCATGCATCAAGGGGGCCTGATCTGTTATTCCCTTAGCAGTAACATGCATAACTAGAGTAAAAGGAAAATTAATGGAAGTAATTATTAAGGATAATATTGAGCAACACCTGGCAAAGACATGAGTTATTCTGAACAGTCAGCATGGATTCAGAAGAGGGAGGTCATGTTTTATTAACATGCTGGAATTCTATGAGGAAGCAACAAAAGGATACGATCAAAGTGGAGCAGATGAGATTATTTATCTTGACTTTCAGAAAGCATTTGATAAGGTGCCACATGAGAGGTTGGGCATCAAATTAAAAGAAGTGCCAGTTCAGGGTGATGTTTTTAAGTTGGTGCAGAATTGACTCAGACACAGGAAGCAGAGGGTGATGATGCGAGGAACCTCATCAGAATTGGCCGATGTTAAGAGTGGTGACCAGCAGGGGGCAGTGCCAGGGCCATTGATATTTTTAATAAATATAAATGATTTAGATAGGAATATAAGTAACAAGATGGTTAAGTTTACAGATGATACCAAGGTAGGTGGATTAGCAGATAAGTTGGAATCTGTTACACCATTACAGAAGGACTTAGACAGCATTCAGGCTTGGGCAGATTTGTGGCAGATGAAATTTAATGTCAGTAAATGTAAAGTATTACACATAGGAAGTAAAAATGTTAGGTTTGAATACTCAATGGGATGTTTGAAAATCGAGAGTACACCTTATGAGAAGGATTTAGGAGTCATAGTGGACTCTAAGCTATCAACTTCTAGACAGTGTTTAGAAGCCATTAAGAAGGCAAACAGAATGTTAGGTTATATAGCGCCTTGATGTGTGGAGCGCAAGTCAAAGGAGGTTATGCTGAAGCTTTATAATGCACTGGTGAGGCCTCATCTGGAGTCCTGTGTGCAGTTTTGGTCTCCAGGCTACAAAAAGGACATAGCAGCACTAGAAAAGGTCCAGAGAAGAGCGACTAGGCTGATTCCAGGGCCACGGAGGATGAATTATGAGGAAAGATTAAAACAGCTGAGCCTATACAGTCTAAGCAAAAGAAGATTAAGAGATGATATGATTAAAGTGTTTAAAAATATACAGACTTATAATGAAGATCCTTGATCACTAACCATTTCCTCTGTCCTCGCATCTGTCTTTCTTCAACACCAGCCATTTCTGTTTTATATAGCATCCATCACAAGAGATGCTCAGACCACCTAACACCAAAACAATAAACATGGTGATCAAATCCATTGTCAGAACATGCCAAAAGCTTGTGGCTACAGGATAAGAAGGAAACTAAGGTCATTGTGGCCACAGATGGAGGAGAACAGGCCCATGGGATTGAGGTGTCTTACCAAGTGTAAGGACCCTTCATCCTCACTATTATCAGTCATACCACACAGCTGTGATCTCCCTGGACCTAATACTACTATTGTCAAGAGTAAAAACTGCCAAAACATTTAAAGCAACATGCTAGATTCTATTGAACAAGCTGCACAGAGCATACTTAGAGAACACTTGTATTTCATATCTACAGAGGTCTATATCTGAAGTAGGAAAGATCAAATTCCAACATTATGTTTATCTTTGTGTTAAAAATGGACATCTACAGTAAACAGAAGAGCATTACTGCAGGCCAAGACTTAATCCGACCAGGCTAATGATGGCGAACTTATTTTTAGATAGTGCAGAATGTCCCTGTTCTCCGAGCCCAGGTCTCCGTGCGCTCTGGCAGCCTCACTACGTGTAATTGCCAAGCGCGCCCAGAGTTCTGTGAATCGAACATGCAGTTATTAATCTTCTCCTGTAGGGTGAGCGGCGCGATGGTGGCAACGTGTGGGCTTTGCTACGACGCGCTTTGCCCTGCATCCGCACAGCCGGAGAGGACTATTCCTGCTGCCATGACAACACTTTCTAAGTCTGTGATTCAGTGATGTTGAGAAAGGGAGGTCTCAGCATTAGGAGGAAAACTCGGATAGTACTGGCTGAAGCGAAAGCCGCGCTCCGTTCTGTGCTCTGACCAGCAATGCGCTGCGTCTTTCGAACTGCACGCAAACAAATTAAAGGAGACCCGCGTTTCGCTGTCCCGTTTGCGGTGCTGAACAACGGACGGAGCTCGGACCCCTCAGGAGGGCTCTGTCGTAGCGCCTCGGCAAAATTATCCACCACCCCTGGAATCTCACTGTACTTTTCTAGTGATTTTTGTCCAATATTTGCTCGTCATGTTTCTGCTGGCAACTTACTGTATTTCTTGATGACGCGTGCATCGTTTGCTTTCAAAGTTCACATCGCAACTCACTAGAAGTTAAAGCACTTTGTGGAGTTCCGTGCAGATTTCATTCTGTTGAACTGCTGGCGAAAAAGAAGGAAACGTTCTGGATGTGATGCTATTTTTGAGTAACTCATTTCATTTATCAAAATAAATAAATAAATAAATAAATAAACAACCGACAGTCTTCATCGCTGGGTGTTGTTTTATATTTATATATTTATTATTGGTGTTACCGTGTACTCACAAGGGAGTGACGATGCAGCAGTTTTCGACATCCGCACCTCTGTAGGAATTATTGATTATCATTTCGGAGTATTGTGTTTGTTTCTGGTTTGGCTCTTCTGTGTCCCTTCTATCTGCTGGATTTCCGAATCTGCGTCTTTCACGTGAAGGATTTATATAAACTAAACACTTGCCTCCCTCATCGTCAGATTTGAACTGTGGAGAATATTGATTACACACGCAGGGGGACATTTTAAGGAAAATGGGCATTTGTAACAATTTGCTGGTGTCCTGGAAGTTGCTCGTTGTGCTGTCTCTCAGGCTACTGTTTCTTGTACCCGCAGGAGTGCTGGTGCGGAGCGGGGATTCTCCTTACCACAGAGTCATGGATAATCTGACTTGCAAGCAGGGAGAGGCGGTCTTGCTCAGGTAAGAGTCGTACCGCTGCCGCGCAGCTCGCCCGGAAGCACGGACAACTTTCTTTCTTTCTTTCTTTCTTTCTTTCTTTCTTTCTTTCTTTCTT
>JANRMT010062802.1:28881708-28892630 GCA_026402145.1 Polypterus bichir lapradei | reverse complement strand
TATCTATCTATCTATCTATCTATCTATCTATCTATCTATCTATCTATCTATCTATCTATGTATCATATAGTGCCTTTCTTTTATCAATCTTGGGGAAGTTTTGTGTTCTGTTGATGGTGCAGAATTGTGTATGGATTGTAGATTGGGGGTTAATTGGCTATTCAAATGGTTGGATTATATCTATTTTTAAAATTTCTGTTATTTTGGAATTTCTTTTTTAATGTTATTTGTCATATTTCTTTAGCATATGCCTTTATTTTGTGTGTACATTCAGTTAAAATGAAGGTATTGTGAAAAACAAAAAAATCTATCTATCTATCTATCTATCTATCTATCTATCTATCTATCTATCATGTAGTGTCTGTCCTCCCTAATGTGTGTTATTTTATGAAATAATATGATAAATAATGACATAATATGACAAATGATTTGAGACTCATTTCTGAGGATCATTGCTATCACCCCAGAAGTACTAAACAGATGTTTCAGGTTTCTTCTCTTTTGTTGTTTGGAAACTGTTGTTGTTGCCTGAACAGAAGACCCCCACCAAGGGACTAAATCAGATGGTGAAGCTGCAGTTTATCTTTCACTCCATTATGAGGCCTTCTTTTCAGCATTAACACCCCTGTAATTGAGGAATGCAGAGATATTTTCTTGTGTGTGTCACATGCTGGGTTTGATTATTCTTGGATATTATGCATTTTTCTGTCTCTCTTTATTAGACTTTTAGTTCAAATGATTTCAACTGTGTCATTACAGTGTACATGTTGTCATTCAGAGTTTAGAGATGGTGACGCTGCAGATTGCTTCCTGGTGTTCACGATATCAGACAGTGGGACTGTGTTTATGTTACTTGTGTCAATCTTTATATGCCTGTGCAGTGTGAGTTATCTGAGAGATGATCCAAATCCACCTGGTGCACGATGTCTGCATCATAGTTCTAGGTGAAATTTATATAATCCCACAAATGGTCTCTTTTTATGTATAATTGTTAAATTTAAAACTGCTATTATCTGTGTGTTTAATTTAACGTTTTAGTAGAATCAAAAAGTGAAATTGTGTTATAAGTTCCAAATAGGTTTTACCCAGAAGCCTTGGGAATCTTTCATAAATGCAGTAAACTGGGGAAGCCGCAGGAGACTCCTTGATTAAGTTAGAGTGGCTAAAGTCACTGATCATTAGACATCTTCCTTCTTTTATTCTACAAGAGCTGCATGTCAAGTCTACTCTGCATCCGTTTAGAAATTTAATAAAAAGAGGAAATTTGATTGAAAACTATGCAGAATCCTAATGAATTGGTATATCTCTGTGTGAGCTAACAGATAATGAAATGAGGCTGAAGCGACTCCAGCTGTAAATCTCAGGTTGGCTGGTACCTGTGCCAAGTTGGTTCTGCCCTCTTCTAGGATGATGTGGCTAGTAAGCCCATTGGTGAACATTTTTTTTTTAATTTTATTGTCATGTAGTGGAATTTAAGACCCAGTGGGAAATGGCATTAAAACCTGTGGACTGCTGGAGACACTTCGTGATGCATCAATAGCTGTCCAGTATTGTATTATTCTAACAAAACCAAAGTATTTATTAAATCTTTCATTTTAGTTGGTTCCCTTTATTTTATAGAGATTTTTATTAAATGCACATAGAAGGTAATATAAATGAGAAATTTAGGCATTCATAGGTATTCATAATAATTTGCCATGCCACCTTGTTTTAGTTTTTAGTAGTGTTGATCAGTGAAATTTGTCAAAGGGTTTTTCACAGTAAATTTTCTCTGTTCTTCAGTGACTTTGCTTGCTAAATATTTTCCCAGCACCCCATGATGCTTTGCAAGACTAGCATGGCATAATGGAGCTGGACCAGCCATGGATGTTATATGAGACAGCCCACTGAAGTTAATGGGAACACTTACAGATACTTTCAAACACAAAATGCACATGTAGAAGGAAACACCTTAAATAATATTACGCAGAGTGCTGTACAGTTAATGCAAACAGGAAGGAGTAGGGACATTTGTAGGATTTGTAGGAATCAGGGTCTTGGCCCCCTCTGTGACTGACTTTCACAGTTACACATTGAGAAAAATCTGAATAGTGAGGTTATGTGAAAATTGTACACACATATAAATAAAGTTTCTGCATGTCAAATGTGTATATGAAATCAAAGATTGGTGATGGGGGGGCTCCCCACTAAGGTTTTGTGCAAGTTGTGTTTGTTAAATTATCCATTTACAATTGATCAGGGGCTTTACTGTATATGATGGGCAAGATGATCAAGAGCTTACCTCTGTGGATCATGCATATCTGGGACTTAGAGATTAGGGGCTGGGTAACAGAGATCAGGGGCTTAAACATCTAAACACCCCCCCCCCCCCCCCCCCCCCACACACACACACACACACCATCCTAAAACCTAATTCCACTGGGAAGTAATAAAGAACCCACCTGCTTTAGCATTGCGCTTATTCAGTAGCAGCAGCAGTGAATGAGCAAAAACTCAAAAAGAAGAAAACAACTGAACTTGCTTTCAAATCTGTGGGGGGCAAGCCATAGTGAATTCATGCTTGAATTCATGTTCTGACATTTAATATAATTCATTTTATCTCAGGGATACATGGTGGCACAGTGGTTAGCACTGCTGTCTCTTAACTCACGTTACATTTTCCGCCACAATAATGGCTCTAGCATAGTTGGTAGACATTTCCCTAGCCTTCAGGGACTCTTAAAAGACCATTGCATCATTTTAATCCACTCACAACTAGCCCAGTTTCTCCGTATCCATTGACTTCAATAAATATGCCGAGTTTGGTAATGTTCCAAAACTTTTCTGCAATTTGCTGAACTCAAGGCATAGCAATTTCTCCGGGTTTGCTCGTCACTAATTTTCAGTAATGTGGGACTCTTCCAGCATTGAAAGGAAGTCTTTCTCTTCCGCTCCTAGGTGACAAACTACAACATGTGACAGACTCTTAAGCCTGTGTGAAGGGAACGTGGAACATAAACTTGAAACCCATAGAGACTTACTTTGGTTTCAAGTTAGTTCTGCTGATTTCTTGTGTAGGGATGCTGTGTTGAGTTTATTCTTTATTTACTCCATGGTTTTCATTTTTCATCCATACTGGGACCAATGTCTGTGATGACTTATTTACTTATATAAGTAGGAGTGTCCCATATTTCCATAATATATATATATATAAATATATATAAATAAAAGGCAAAGCCTTCACTGACTGACTGACTGACTGACTCACTCACTGACTGACTCATCACTAATTCTCCAACTTCCCGTGTAAGTAGGAGGTTGAAATTTGGCAGGCTCATTCCTTACAGCTTACTTACAAAAGCTAGGCAGGTTTCATTTTGAAATTCTACGCGTAACGGTCATAACTGGAACCTACTTATGTACATAAATACAGCCATAGCCTGCAGCTTGGTCACCGTGTGAGGCGGAGTTGTGTCCCTCATCATCACGCCTCCCACGTAATTGAGTGCCTGCCCATAAAAGGCCATCCATCAGCGGCAATCCAATAGACACGCTGCCGCTAAATATTCGCGGGTGAAGGACCGTGCTTATGCAAATGAAGATGAGATGGTCAGGGGTAGACTAGTGTTTGGCACAAACTCAGCGAAAGTGCGAGAGAAACTTTTAAGTGCCGGGTCTTAGCTAACATTAAATAAAGCCGTGGACATTGCAAGATCGCACGAGATAGCACAAGCACAGCTGAGAACCTTCGATGCATGTACTCCGAGCGGCTCACGTGAACTGACTGTGAATGCAGTACGTAGAGAACAAGGAAGAGCTCAAAGATCGCTGAACAAAAAACGCATTACACAATTAAGAAGGCAGCAAAAGAATATGAAGCGAGTGACGCATACAAGCATATTCATAAGTGCAGCTACTGCAGAAACAAAGCACGGCGTAAACCTTAAGTTTAAATTAAGTTTATAGACACGCTGCCGCTGGCGTTTGTCATGCCTACTACGAATACAATATTCGTGAGATACAAGTTTAATGAGAAGATGCAGGGTATAAATGAGACTTTGGATCACTTTGTAACGGAGTTAAAATTGCTGTAACGGAGTTAAACTTGCTGGTGAAGGACTGTGCTTATGCAAACGAATAGGAAAGCAAGGTGTAAAGCTTAACTTTAAATTAAGTTCATAGACACGCTGCCGCTGGCGTTTGTCATGCCTAAGATGAATACGATATTCGCAAGATACAAGTTTACTGAGAGGACGCAGGGTATAAATGAGACTTTTGATCACTTAGTAACTGAGTTAAAATTGCTGGTGAAGGACTGTGCTTATGCAAACGAAGATGAGATGGTCAGAGATAGAATAGTGTTTGGCACAAACTCAGCAAAAGTGCGAGAGAAACTTTTAAGTGCCTGGTCTGAGCTAACATCAAATAATTGCTGGTGAAGGACTGTGCTTATGCAAACGAATAGAAAGCAAATGTTAGGTTATTTTTAAAATGTTTCCTTTTCTTTTTCATAACTTCTTTAACACACTTCTTCTCCGCTGCAAAACGTGGGTATTTTGCTAGTATATATACACAGTGGAACCTCTAGATACAAGTTTAATTCGTTCCAGCACTGAGCTTGTATAGCGAATTTCTCGTATCTAGAACAAACTTCCCCATTGAAAATAATGGAAATCCAGTTAATCCGTTCCGCACCCCCAAAAATATCAACATAAAAATCAATTTTCCTAACAAATAACACTGATAAATAATATATACAAGTGGAACCTTGGTTTGCGAGTAACTTGGTTTACGAGTGTTTTGCAAGACGAGCTAAATTTTTTAATTAATTCTGACTTGATAAAACGTGCGATATCTTGCAATACGAGTAGTATGGATACACTTTGTCTGCTGAGCGTCATGTGATCATAACTGAGCTGATGGTTCTTCTCTCTCGTGCGCGTCTCTCTCTCCTTATCTCTCTCGCTCGCACACACATCTCTCTCTCTCTCTCTTTATCTCTCTCTCTCCCTCTCTCTCTCTCTCTCTCTTTATCTCTCTCTCTCTCTCTCTCTCTCTCTCTCTCTCCTTATCTCGCTCGCGCGCGGCTCTCTCTCTCTCTCTCCTCTTGAGGGCAATCGTCTCCTATTCTCCGTCTGCATGTCCGCGATATTTTTGGATACGCTTATACGGCGAACTGCTACAGTGAAACAATGAAATCACAAGCGCACAAACGCGTAGATCCTCACGCTATGGGAGAAGAAGGAACACTGAGTGAGCCGACGGGCTGGCAGCGTCAGCTTGGGTGAATCCCCGAGTCGAGGCGGATCGGGAAACGCGTCACGCATACCCACAGCCTGGCTCGTGGCTCGTTACGCGAGCCAATGCTCGTATTTAGATCCAAATTTTTCGCTCATACTTTCCTTGTATCTTGAATTTCTTGTATACAGAGGTGTTTGTATCTAGAGATTCCACTGTATATGTATATATATATATATGGACTTTGCAATACCTCCCACTGGACGCTAGATGGCAGCCACCCTGAGTTGGAGCAGTGCCTCAGTTTCCCGCAGGGCTCCAGGTGAATGGGAGTTGGGTGCAGCCCTGTTGGGTCCCGCAGGCACCGCCATGGGGTCCTGCAGTTGGGACTCCTGATCCCTTATGGGCAGCGTATTCACCACACCCGGAAGTGCAGCTGGAACTCGGCACTCAACCACCTGGAGCACTTCCGGGTGGACTATAAAAGGGGCCAGAAGCCACCATTCAAAGAGCCTGAGTTGGGAGGAGGAGGACTATGCTTGCTGGGAGGAGTGCTGGTGCAAAGAAAGGAAGAATGTTTGTGCTTGTGTGCTGGACTGGTGGGTTTTGGGACTATGTTGTGCCGGTCGGTCATGGGGAAGATGTGCCCCACAGGTGAAGAAAATAAAAGTTTATGGTTTATTTTAACATGCCTCCGGTGTGAGTCTGTGTTGAGTCAGGTGTCTCAATATACAGTCCCATCTTCTTCCCACTTTGTCAATCCACCTCCACTCCTCCTCTGGCAAGCTCTGTCCTCTTCCACCCGACCCTGGCTTGTTGAGTGGAGTGAGGCGGCTTGTTTTATGTTGGCGCTGGGAGAGTACTAAGTGGCTCATTAATCAGGCCTGAAATCACTCCCAGGTGTGGTGAAAGCCCAATGTAGGGCTCTGCAGCTCCCCCTGGCAGCCTCCATGAAACCTAACAGGGCTGTGCCAAACTCCAACTCCCAGCGTGCCCTGCAGGAATCCATGGTGCCACAGCCAATGAGGAGGGCTGCCCTGTTGTGTCCTGGGGAAAGTAGTGCCTTGCAGATGCTCTCTCCCCTGGTCCTTCCATCCAGCTGGCATCCTGGACATGTAATGGTCGTGGCTGCCTGTCACACTATATATATATATATTGTGACAAAATAAGAACATAAAACAACAGATCAAGAGTTGTGGAGCTTCCTCGTGTACTGGTTGAAGGATCCAATGCTCTAAGTAGTCAAAGTAATGAAAAGTTAACAGTTGACAAAACAGAATGGTTTCTTGGAGCTTGCAGGAAATACAACTGATAGGGAGGAAATGAAATAAAAAGGTGGATGCGATGTTGATTGAAGGAGCCGGGGATGACGTCACAATCGGGGGAGTCAATACGATGAGACTGGAAGTGAGGTAATATAGTGGAGCCGGAACAGAAGCCCTCTGTAGTGAGCGGAATGGACGTGAATACGTGGGCGTTACGTCGGGTTGGACTGTTTTAGTCTTCCGCCTTTCTGTTGGGGAAGGGAAAAAAAGGCATTAATGCTCCGTTCCAATCCCCTACACTTCTATTCTTTCGTGCCCTGTCGAGACCTTTGGCTGTCTCCTATTCACACGTGTGTGACTCTCTCTCTCTCTCTCTCTCTCTCTCTCTCTCTCTCTCTCTCTCTCTGTATATATATATATATATATATATATATATATACACACAGTATATGGTGCAGGGCCCTCCTCACTGACGTGCCAGTTACCTCCGCTTAGCTAGCAAACAAGAGAACTACTTAACAGATTTGGATCATTTTTTTTCTGGACTTTGCTTGAACATCCCAGTTGATTTTGAAACTTCTCTCATCATTCAGTATCATAGTTTGTTGCATTTATATATACAGTATATTGTACCTGCCAAATAATACAAAGAGTACACAACATGTGTTTTACCTTCATTGGGGCTCATCAGGTGTACATAATTTTGCTTCCCCTTGCGGCGATCAAACCTCGGACGTCAGCACCTGAGTATGCGTGTATGTATGTGGGTAATAAGATGTTGCAGTGTACAATTCTTCACCTCATTGACCCAGTCATTGTCGGAGTCTATTCTACATGTTCTCTTTGTGTTGAGTGTTCTCCAGGGTCTCCAGCTTTCCTCCCACTTCCCCAAAGACATTGTGGTTAGGTTAATAACCCTGTGTGATTTTAGGGGTGTACATGAGTGGGCCCTATTATGGCTGATCTGAGGCTGTTTCCTGCTTTGCACCCAGCGTGCTGAGGATAGGCTGCAGATCTTTCAATCCTGAATTGGATTATGTGACTTTGGAAATGTTAAAGTAATGCATACATGATCACTGCTATACACTTTCAGCTATAGTTATGTTACTTTACTTCAGTGTAAATGTTATTTCGTTTTATTTTATTCTGTTAATCTGTGATAACCTTTATCACAAAGCTTTGGGGGTTAAGGGGCTAGTCATGGGGTACTTTTTTCATGTTTTTTTATTGGGTTATCATGGGCACTGTTTAACTAGTGGGACCTGAGTTGTGAATTTAATTTCTGCATATGGATGTTGCAATGACAGTAAAGATCCTTGATATAAAACCCAACCTTCTCACCACTTAATTCAGGATCTGTGAGGAACCTTTATTTGCAGCATCAGGAAGCAACTGAGAATAGAATTTCAGCCCAAAACAGTGATGGCCAATCAAATCCACATGCACAGATCCAATCAGAATGTAATATACAGATCATGTGTGGGAAAACCTGGATTACTTGGGGGAAAATCACACAACCAACAGGTGGAAAATTCACAAACTTCATGGAGAGATTGACCAGCCACACAAATCTTCTAACTTAGGATCTGCTAACCACTTTGCAAAGGGATGCTGAGAAAGTTTTGCACCTGATCAATTCAGAGAGAAAAGCAGTAATAAAACTAAAAAGGTTTTACTTTTTCAAAATCACCCCCATTAAAATGAATCACTGACTGTGGCATTCACAAAGCTTTTCCATGCCACCAGATACTTTTTACTTCTCCCGCTAACTTGATGTGTTGGTGTAGCGTGTCCCATGGATCTAACCCTTCAGATTAAGGAACACATGGTGGGCACAAGTGAACAGATCTGGAAAGTGCTGTAGAGTGGCATCTCTTTGACAGTCCAGAGCAGCCTTTGCAATGCATGCAGCATGAATGAGGGTCTTATCATGAAGCTGCTTTTCCCTGATTGACTTCCACAAAGCAAATCGTTGTAATGTGAACCAATTATGCAAGCCTTTTGAAGCATGTTATCAGTATGGACTGTACTCTCAATATCTTAATGTGCCCATAATTTTGCCAGCAGTGGTCCTTGAATTTCTTTGATGTTGGAGCAGCCCCATGATTCCATTATTCTATTAGTGGTTAGGCCTCTGGGTCATAGCACTGGTTTATGGTTTCTCTAAACCATCCCTTTATGAGTGAGTATGGTCCTGATGAGACAGACGTGCCCTTTTAGGGTTACCTGATGCTGCCACCCAGAACTCTTTAACACCTTTTCTGCTTGCCTTGTTCTCTTTGCTGTTGGAATCGACCCTTAGAATCAGATTAAGTGAATTCCGTATGGGAACGAATGAATGCTTGGTCTTCTTCAGTGGCCCAGCTCCTCACTGCCTCATTTCAATATAGTTTCACAATCTTTATCTCAGTATATAACAAAATTTAAAAAAGCATTTAAAGCTAAAAAAAAAAAAGTTAATTCAATCCTTGACAGCCATTAGCGGGTCACAAATTGATCAAACCGTTTTGCACCTCAAACAGAAATTTCCATTTTTAAAATGCATATTGCAGCTTGATATGCACAGATTAATTACCAAAGCCTAATTAAACTTCTAGTGGTTAGATATGCCGGCCTTTAATGTGCGCTAGAAAATATTCATACTTATTTATCTGCTTGCTTAGCCAGTTTTTTTTTATTATTATTATTTTCATTTTATTTCTATATTCTCTACCATAATCTCTTGAGAGGCAGTTTTTTTTTCCCTGAAGGACCCCCGTTGGCAGCATAATCAAAGTTGAAATTCAAGCAAGGTCAGTCTAAAATTACAGGTACCAGTTTCAAGAGCATGTTATACACCTTTGGTTTTGCATTTCTTTTGTGCTGGAAATCTGTAATGCTTCTAATGTCACAAAAATACTTGCTGACTAAATAAAGCTGGCCAAGAATGTTGGTCATTGTTACTGTATTCTGTTCAGGGGGATGTTGTACAAGGGCATAGCCATGTGGCAGCAGTGTGCGATGGTGAATGTGCCATGTGATGGAGGGGTACCACACTTGGGGTTGGTTCAAGCTATTGCTCAGTGCTAACAGGACAGGCACTGACTAACTTTATCGATTGGTATCTGGCACCTGCTGGTGAGTGGGTAGAAACTGGGGAACCCAGAGAGCTAAGAGGATGAGTTATCACTTTTACACAGATAATGGCAAGGACAGGAACCAAGGTCCCTAGTGCCATCTCATGCCATAAATATTCAGCCATAGTAAGCAGGTTTGGTTATTTTTTGGTAGGCAGGTTCTCTCACTGATACCTTTTAAATTCCACCGCAGATTCAGTTTCACAAATTTTGTTTTCCCAGCCAGAGTTTGTTCCTCTTTTGTATAACTCTCACTACACACTTGAGAGCTTTACATAGACAGTAGAGGAGCCAATTCAACCACTGCCAATATGCAGCACCCGTCTGGATGTTCCATTCTTGCACCAGTGTGATCCCCACATATTAGTTATTAGGGAATAAAAGGGTGAGAAAGACAGTTAGCCAGTTGGAGACAGGGGATAATTAGGGGCTCAGAATGGACAAGCGCATGGTGAGCTATTTAGCAAGAAAACACCCTACTTGTTTTGAAGGATGAGAGTCAGGACCTCAGTTTTATGTCTCATCTGAAGGATTGCACCATTTTTACAGAACAGTGTCACTGTCACTGCACTGGAGCATTGGGATCCACACATGGAGCACAGGGTAAGTGACCCTCATAGCTTCATCTAAACCTCTTCCATCCAATGCTGCCAGGGGAAAGGTTACACATAACCCTGTAATGAACAAATTAGTGGATGGAATTAAAGTGTACAAATACTCTATGTGTGTGTGCACTGCACTTGAAATTTGCACTTGATTGCCTCATACTATATTTGAGTCCGTGTTGACTTGACTTTATACATTATAAACCTGAAATGCTGAAAACCGTAACAGGACTTGGCAGGACAATTTCTACATGATGAACCTAAATGAGGTTATCTATCTATCTATCTATCTATCTATCTATCTATCTATCTATCTATCTATCTATCTATTATAATAAGAATCAGAAACAAAAATGAAGAGTCGGGGCACTAAATGGTGATCCCCATATATTACACAAAAAAATCAAAAATGGACTGCAAAATACATCTTTGCAAATGCAAGTCTACAACAAGACTGGGGGAAAAATGGCAGTGGTGGCGGTGATGAGGTCGATAGGGAGGAAAGGACGGGTTCAGTCACCCCAATCCTGGAAGTGACGTCATGTGTCGTCGGTCAGTGATACTGCAAATCTGCAGAGGGAAGGAGATGAGAGGCATAAGGAGGACACACTAACTCATGACTCGGGGTGGAATTGAAGGTCAACAAGCCCTAGAGTTGTCTCCCTGGCAAATCTATCTATCTATCTATCTATCTATCTATCTATCTATCTATCTATCTA
>JANRMT010062802.1:28844600-28881698 GCA_026402145.1 Polypterus bichir lapradei | reverse complement strand
CTATCTATCTATCTATCTATCTATCTATCTATCTATCTATCTATCTAAGGTTTCCCCTAAGTGCATGTGTGACAATACAGTCAATGCCTATTAAAAGTGTTAAGTTTTCACATTTTATTGTTATATTAAATGGTTCGCCTCCTGCTTGCTTCGCTCACCAACCCCCCTCCGGCCCACACTTTGTGTGCTACTCTGCTGCTTGCGTTGTGAAGAGTGAGGCTGAATGCACTGCAAGGATACTCAGTCCCCCCCCCCTACAGTTTTTTTTTACCTCCTCTTTGCTCGATCACCTGCTGGTTGCTGCTGCTGCTGCCATCCCGCGTGATCTGCAGTGCAGTGCTTCGAACATTTAAAAGCCTGTACAGCAGCTGTCCTACTCTTTGTCTTTTATTTCCAGCCCCGGCGTGGTTAAATCTCTTTGCACGGGATGCGAGTTCTTGATATTTTTTAGTTTATAATTTAAAAATGGAATAAGAATCTGAAAATCTAACAATATCACATTAAAGTTCTATCTATCTATCTATCTATCTATCTATCTATCTATCTATCTATCTATCTATCTATCTATCTATCTATCTATCTATCTATCTTATTATAGTTTCATCATCTCAGGGAGCCCAAGCTTATACTGGCACACAGGGCTAAACAAACCTCCATGTCCAGCCAATTTTCTACCAGTTTGCCATAACAGGTTGCTTCACAGTTCCAGACTCTTGAGTTCAAATCCAGGCAGGTAGTTTGTACATTCTTTCCGTTGGCTTTTTTTTCATGGTGTTTTCATCTCACATCCCAATGGTGGGTCGATTGACAGCTCTAAGTTGTCTCAGTGTGCGATTGTGAGAGTGTCATGTGACAGAGTGGTAGTGTATTCAGGGTTGGTTCTGGCCATTGCTCAATGTGAACATGATAGGTCATGATTTCTTGTGTCTTTGTAGTGGATAAGCTTGTTAGAAAATGAATTATAGGGACCTGGGAGGAAAGTGGTGAACCCAAAGAAAAAATATAATAGAATTAGGTGTCAATTGTACAGAGATATTGTCAAGGACAGGAGCCCAGGTGGCTAGCGCCAGGATATATAGTAACATTATCCGCTGCAGCACCTTCTCACACTGCACCCAGTCAGCCTTAGCTGTTGTGGTTGCTGGTTCTTTCATAGATTAGTTATTTATGTTGGTTAATTTGGCTCATTTTGCTCAGGTGCATTTTTAAACACAGATGCAAGGTTCTGAAGCATGCCAGTTTAGGGAAGGCTACGCACAGGTTTATCATTTAGGTCCATTTCGTAATCTCTACACTCAGGACCCCCTAGATGGATATTGTTTAAATTGGGTGCCATATATACTCATTTTAGAGAAAACGGGGGTGGGCCCCTTGTGGGTGGAAGTGCTGCTTCCGATTTGTTTTCTGTTATTATTGTATATACATGCAGAGAAAGCAATAAATTAGAATGACTGACTCATGCGGCACATCTGTGCTGTTGCAAGAGGACTTCCTCTCAGACATAGAAATGCAATAAATAGGTCAAAGGAAGGCAAGACAGTGGTGAGGGTCTGCTCATGAGAAGGACAACAAGGGACAAGACTGAAGGGGGTGGAGAGCCAACAAAAATAAAAAATAAGATAGGAACTCAGATTCCTGGGCTCAGATTTATCTGGAGTTTGCATGGTCTGACCCTAAAGCTGTTAATCTGAAGAGGATAAGTAGCTTAGAAAATAAATGGAAGGTCAGCTTTTTAAAAATGTGATTGTATCTGTTTTGGCACAGAGCATTACAATTCTGCATATGTCTGCTGTTTGAAGCCCTAGCAAAACAAGTGAATCACTCAGACTCCAAACAGTGAGTCAGTGGTGGGTCAGCTGGTGTTTTATCGCCCTTCAGAGAATTTGCTCTCTTTTAGCATGGTTGTGATCTCTTGTGGGTGAAGAAACCTGATGGGCAGGTGTTAGAAGAGAGTTTCATTGAGATGAACTTGTCAAGGTGCACCGTTAGCTGGGTAGGCAGTTGTAGACGTTGAAGCAGTGTTCCCTTGGCATTGTACAACTTTTTTATTCCAAAGAAGTGGGAGTTCAGGGTGATGTTTTTAGATGGGTGCAGAATTGGCTCAGTCACAGGAAGCAGAGGATGATGGTATGAGGAACCTCATCAGAATTGGCCGATGTTAAGAGTGGTGACCAGCAGGGGGCAGTGCTAGGGCCGCAGCTGTTTTTAATATATGTAAATGAGTTAGATAGGAATATAAGTAACAAGCTGGTTAGGTTTACAGATGATACCAAGATAGGTGGATTAGCAGATAATTTGGAATCTGTTATATCAATACAGAAGGACTTGGATAGCATACAGGCTTGGACAGATTTGTGGCAGATGAAATTTAATGTCAGTAAATGTAAAGTATTACATGTAGGAAGTAAAAATGTTAGGTTTGAATACAGAATGGGCGGTCAGAAAATTGAGAGCCACCTTATGAGAAAGATTTAGGAGTCATAGTGGACTCTAAGCTATCGACTTCCAGACAGTGTTCAGAAGCCATTAAGAAGGCAAACAGAATGTTAGGTTATATAGCGCCTTGATGTGTGGAGCGCAAGTCAAAGGAGGTTCTGCTCAATCTTTATAATGCACTGTTGAGGCCTCACCTTGAGTACTGTGTGCAGTTTGGTCTCCAGGCTACAAAAAAGACATAGCAGCACTAGAAAAGGTCCAGAGAAGAGTGACTAGGCTGATTCCAGGGCCACGGAGGATGAATTATGAGGAAAGATTAAAAGAGCTGAGCCTTTACAGTTTAAGCAAAAGAAGATTAAGAGGTGACATGATTGAAGTGTTTAAAATTATGAAGGGAATTAGTACAGTGGATCAAGACTTGTATTTTAAAATGAGTTCATCAAGAACACGGGGACATAGTTGGAAACTTGTTAAGGGTAAATTTCGTACAAACATTAGGAAGTTTTTCTTTATACAAAGAACAACAGACACTTGGAATAAGAGAACAAGTAGTGTGGTAAACAGTTAAACTTTAGGGACTTTCAAAACATGACTTGATGTTATTTTGGAAGAAATAAGTGGATAGGACTGGCAAGCTTTGTTGGGCTGAATGGCCTGTTCTCGTATATATTTATTTTTATATTTATAAAGTTTATCTTCAAAGGAACAATCAGAGCCAAGTGCCCAGTCCTGGTGACACAGGGGGATCCCAAAAGATGTTTTAATGGCAGTTGCATTTTCCATCAGACCCCCTTTTTAACTCATTTTTTACCTTACTGTGTCACGGGGAGGCTGAAGTCTATACTAGAAGTACTGATCAGAAGGTAGCTGAGATACCAGCTGAGGTTAGGACAATAGTCCATTAAAAGAAACACTGATATACACCCACGTTCACTCATACTGTGCTATTGGAGAATCAAAGTCAACCAAAGTTTTAATGTGAGAGGAAAGAAGATTAATGCACAGGGCATGGTAAGAGTGTTAAAACTGTACACAAATAGGCAACAAGTCTAAGATTGTAACCCCACTTCCTGAAACATCTCCTAATGTTATCAATCTGAGGCAACATGGAATCCAAGAAAAGGGCCTCAGTCCAAAAATGAGGGCTTAAAATTCCATTGATGCCTAGAAACAGAAAGCAGGACCCTGACCCTGAAAAACAAATTCACACTTAAACAAGACCAGTGCTACTAATCCTCAAAGGGAGAGAGGAACCATACAAACCCCTGGCTGAAAACAAAATACAAAATTGTTGCAATAATAATGTTGGTTCCAAAAAATGGGTCTCCATAAAAAAGCAAGATCCAAAATCAAAAAATGGCCTGTAATATTGCAAAGTATTGCCTGCAGGCAATCCAAAAACAATTGCCAAAATGTAAAGACAAAATTGTTAACCAAAGCAAAAAATCAAAAACCAGAAAGTCCGTAGAACACAAAGTGTATAAAAAATAATAAGAGAAAGATGAGCAAGAAGTGCAGAAGCTAATGGCTCAGCGATAAACTGTGATATTTCAGGCTTTTAAATAGGCCAACTGCAGCCAGAGCTGTGGTGTCAGGGGGCCGCGCCCCTTTGGCGTAATACACACAGCACTAGATACCAATAGTAAGCAGAATAGATGCAAGATAAGAAAAAAAAAATCAAAGGAGAGAACCCCTATAATATTTTGAGTTATTTTATGGGGTTCTACAGTATTGATTCTGTTTGGAAGCTTTTCTCATCATTTTGATTTGATTTAGAAAAGCTTCATTCTTATTTGTTGACGTGATGCAGTAGGGTCTCTTATGTGACCACAGGATGTGACAATATAAATATGGCAGAAGTCATTTCATACCTTACCCCTCGGTTAAATAAAATTCTCTAAAAAAAGCACTTTTAGCTTTGAAACAAGCAGACCCTAGTGTCAGGTTTGATTTTGGTTTATTCAGCTCTTTTCTGCCTTCGACTCTGATTCTTGTTTTCTCCCTGTGTCTTGTTTTCCTGATGGCTTTGCCTCTTTAATTTCTGATCTGGTTTCCCTCTTAAAATGTTTCTAATCTCACCTCACGTCATCATCTCCTGGTTATTTTATTCTCTCACAATAACCCTTGGATATAGTGTCCTGTTACACTTACAAAGAACTTAAAGAATAAAAGAAAGAAAGATGAACAACTTGTGCAGGAGCTAATGCCTCAGCAATAAGCTGAGACATTTGATGACTTTACATAAGCCAGCTACAGCCACATCTGAGCGACAAATAATCCAGTTAGAAATATAAAGGAATTAAACATATTTAGAAGCATAAAACATACAGTAAAATCCATAAAAAAGAAAAGAAATAAAAAAATAAGAAACTAAGAAATTTGCCCAAACCGAGACGTTAACAAGTGGAACACTATGTTTTATACAGAGAGCTGATAATGGTGTTCTACACGCTGGTAGCAGAGCTGAGATAGATTACTGGTTGGCCATTGAGATTGACAGATCCCAGTTTTAAGTGGAAATCTTGTGAGGATAAAATGAATTCAATAAAATACAAAAAAAAAATCCTAAAGGAAAAGATGATACAGTGTACAAGAAACAAACACCTTAAAGAACATTTGTTTTTTTTAGCCATTAGTACAAAGCTAAACCTACAGAGGAATGGCCTAAAAACGGCAATATTAATGTTCTGCAGTGGCTGAGTCACAGTCCAGATTTCAATCCAAATTAAAATTTGTGGATAGACTTGAAAAAGATGGCTGGACTCTCCTATCTCCGTGCAATCCAACAGAGCTTGAGCGGTCCTCCTGCAAAGAAGAACAGAGAAAAATGTCAGTGTCCAGATGTACAACCTGATAGAGGGAGAGAGGCTTGTGCACACCTACTTAAGGCTGTCATGGCTGCCAGAAGTGCATCAACTAAACAGTGACTTGAAGGCAGTGAACATTGCAATCAGTTATTTTGTGTTTTATCTTTATATTTCATTCAGGCCAAGTTACAAGATCTGTTCTGACTTGTGTAAAATCTGAAAGAACACATTGTTCCTTACCCAATCCCATCACATGATTGATTGTTGCACAGCAACACCAATAGGTGGGCGGGGCTAGTGTTGAACAGCTCATTGAAGGCATGGCTGTGGGTGGAGTCCAGACCTTGACATACTGCCATCTTTAATCATCTAATGGTAGCAGGTAGCTTCTCATTTGAAACCTAAACAGCTGGATTCTGTCATTACACATGTGCATAGCAAATCTGTCTTTGGGAAGAACAAGTAGCAAGCGATCCAATAGGAGTTTATGGAGTTCAGTTCCTGAAGTGAATGTTAGCAGTTTTAGGAATAAGATTTGCCTGAGCTCCACATGAGAAAGACTATACCTTCAATGTCGTCATCTTCAAGGCTGAGAGTTTAAAATGGAACTCAGAGACTGGATGTGATGAAAGGAATGATGCTTGTGGAAGAGGGCTAGGGAGAAGATCAAGAGAATGGAGAACAGGTTAAGGTCATTAACATCAGAGACAAAGACGCAGAGCAAAAAGTACAAAGTGAGAAGGAAGCAGTGGGAGGAGAAGCAAGATAAGATAGAGCTGGGAAGGGAGAGGCAGCAGAAAGTGGAGCAACCAGAGAATTGATCTTACCTTGAAAGAAGGAGGAGAACTCAGAGCAGCTGAAAGAAGAGACTTAGGGATTAGTTCAGCTCCCCAAGTGGAAAATCCAGTTAGTAGTCTCAAAGAAGACCTTCAGATCATTTTGCCCCTTGACGATTACCTCAGAGAAACACTTCCTCGTGGCAGCAGGAGAGTTTGTCTGCATAGCCAGAGGCTGGACTGTAGTGATGAGGAGACCAGTCCTGTTGTCATTCCAGCCTCAGGCCATGGAGTCCTAAAGTCTCTCAACTCGTAAGACGGTTTGCTGTTTTTGCTCTTTTTTGAATAGTGGCCACACACAGACTGTGATTGTCCAGGATATATTCTGAAATTTTGAAATTCTTTTGCCACAGTCAACCTAAAGGCTATTGAGAGTGGAGGCACTGTCATTTAAAGTGGTTTCCTATGAACAGCGCTTTACACATTCATTAAAATAAAATGAACTATCCATCTACTCACCCCGCCATGCACAGTGAGAACTTCAGCCTGTTTCAGCAGCACTTGACGTTAGGCCTAAACGAGCCGCCATTCTGTCGCAGTGAACACGCGCTCTCACACATAATAACATATGGCCAGATGCGCAAAACCACTTACTACAATTTGTGATTATATTCATTCATCCATCCATCCATTATCCAACCTGCTATATCCTAACTACAGGGTCACGGGGGTCTGCTGGAGCCAAACCCAGCCAACACAAGGAGCAAGGCAGGAGACAAAACCTGGGCAGGGCGCCAGCCCACCACAGGGCAGTGATTATATTCACCAGGATCTTATTCTAGCAGCATCAGATGCCAGGCAGGAGCCAACCCTGGATGGGTAACTCCATTATTGGGCCCACTCACACACACCTCTGTATTGGGTAAATTTTGAGTCACCAATTAACATAAACTTCAACCCTTTGGAAATGTGCCAGGAGAAAAATAATCCAAGTGGAACTTGCAAACTTTAAGCAGTCAGTGATAGAGTTGGGGATTCTTTTCAAGAAAACAATTAAAAATGTAAAACATTACCTTCATTGACTTCGTAAATGTGCTTCTTCTATTAAATGCTCAGTTAGGCAGACCCTATTCCAGCAGCATTCGGTGCAGGTGGTAACCAACACTGGACAGGATCCCAGTGTCTCAATTTGTGTATTCACACACAACGGGCCAGGTTTAGTCACCAGTAAACCGTACGCACCATACATGCATTTGGGGTACAGAAGGAAAGCACAAGTACAGAGAACCTGCACAAGCACATAGGGAGCACACAAACACCACACATACACTCAATGGGTAAATGATAAGGACTACTATACTAATACTGGGTAGGTCCTTCTTGCTTTTAAAACAAGCTGAATTACTCATGAAATGGAATTTAACAAGATGTTGGACACATTTCTTTGAGATTCTGGTCTAGGTTGACATGATTACATGGCACAGTTTTTTGCAGATTTGTCAACTGCACATTTATGCTGCTTTGAATCTCTCATTGTACCACATGTCAAAGGTGTTCTATTGGGTTCAGATCCAGTGACTGGGAAGGCCACTGAAGAACACTGAACTCATTTTCATTTTCATGAAACCAGTTTGAGACGACTTTTACTTTGTGATATGGTGCATGATGATCATGCTGGAAAGTAGTCATTAGAAAAGATAGGTAGATTGCGTAGATTGTGCTCTTGGTCAGCAACACAAGAACATGGCATTCAAGCAGTGATTGATTGGTGTTAACAGGCCCAATATGTGCCAAGAAAACACACCATTAAAATACCATCACCAGCCTGGACTGTTGACACAAAGAAGGCTGGATGTATGGATCCATGCCTTTGGCACAGATTTCTGTGTGTCTCAGCAGAAATCAAGATTCACCAGACCAGGCTCCATTTTTCTAGTCTTCAGCTGTCTAGGTGTGTTGAGCCTGTGCCCACTACAAGCCTCAGCTTTCTGTAGTTAGGAGTGAAACCCTCTAATGTAGTCCTCTGCTGGTGTAAGCCCATCTGCCTCAAGGATCAAGCATTGTGCAATCTGTGATGCTTTTCGGCTCACCACACTTGTACAGAGAGGTTGACTGAGTTACCGAAGCCTTTCAGTCAGCTCAGATCGGTCTGGCTGACCTCTCTCGGCAATAACACGTTGCTGTCTGCAGAATTGCTGCTCACTGGATGTTCTTTTGTTTTTTGTACCATTCTGAGTAAACTCTGGAGACCACTGAGTATGAAAATCTCAGGAGATCAACAGAAATGTTCAAACCAGCCCATCTGGCACCTACATTCACACCACAGTCAAAATCATGGAGATGACATTTTTTCCCCAATCCGGTGTTTGACACAAACATTAACTGAAGCTACTAACCTGTATCTGTGTAACTGTATGCTGTGTACTGCTGCCGCATGATTGGCTGATTAGATAGTTGCATGGAATTGTTATTCCTAATAATTTGCTCTTTGAGTGTACTGTACGGCAACCACAGTGAGAATTAAGCTGGAGCAGTCAAATAGAAGCATCACACCATGACACCTTCTGCCATTTTTAAACATTCAAGGAGGTGTCAGCTTTTCCATTATGCAGGTTTAAGCAGTCATGCTTTCTATGCAATGAATTCATTTTTGTTCAAGAGGATGGTGCTGATTTTACAATTTAGTTCAAGTATGGTTTATGAAAACTGTAAGAAACTTGATGTTTCTATTTCATAATGTGATTTCTTATTATTATTTCACTGCCTGTGAGGAAATAAAAAGTTAATTTATATTTGGTCATTTTTAAATGAATATTTAATTAAAAATTACAAAAAAAAATCATTATTTCTCCATTTTTTTTTTAAATTTTAATATTAGGGAAAGCAACACTTATTTATATGCGTTTTCTAGCTTATTAATATTTAATTTTTGTAATAAACAGACAATATATTAGTTATGTAAATTCACTTTTACTTTATTGAGCATATCATTTTTTTTAAATACCCCACTTTTTCAGATCTACTACCCTAGTGGTATTGAATGCCCCATCATTATAGAAGCACAGCGCCCCCTACATGTTCTAGTATTCTCTAAATTTCTCTGAATCCTAGATTGAGCTTAAATGAATACCCCCGCCCCCCCAAAAAAAACATGTTGTTTGTAGTGACTTCTGTGTTTTGTTTTCATGCAGAACAAGGATAACAAAGTTTCTGATAGAATAAGCATCTCTCGTGACCAAGCAAACAAGATAGAAATGTTCTTGAAAAATGTCATGTTAGTCGTGTTGCATAATCTACATGTCAAGTCATCCAGTTGTGTGCTCACAATGACCAAATATGTTTTTTTGCTAAAATATTGTTAAATATACCACCTGTGACCACTAGGGGGCATTGAAGCACCCCCAAACCCCTGACACAACCTCACCATCACAAGTCCTAGTTTAAATAAAAGGTTTATTAGCACAAATACCATGAAAAAAAGCAACACAAACACATGCACAATACTCTTCTTTTCTTTTCTACTCTTTCTCGTTCCACTCCTCCTGGGGAGCTTTGTCATTTTTCACCCAATGCCAGCTTGCCTGGATGAGGTAGAGTGGCATCTTCTTTAATCTTGGACATGAGAGTATGTCCGGTGCCCTGGCATAACTTGTTGGAAGCGCTTATGAGTCGAAAGGAAGCCCCTGAAAGTAGAGATTGTAAATCCTTGCAGCCCCCATGGAAACCTAACAGGGTTGCTCCATGGTATTACAGGTCTCGGCATGCCCTGCGAGTGTCCGTGTGGGAATCCCAACCCAGGTAAGGATCCCTGTTCAATCCTGGCCTGGACACCAGTCTGTGTATGCCGTCCTCTAGAAAACACTCTCGTGAATGAAAATGGAGGGCGGTCAGATGTGAACAAGCATTAAAATTGAAGACTTGCCCCATCATTACATTTATACTCATAGCGGTGAGCCACAAATGGAGTACCTCTGGCTTATATAGCACCAGTCAATGAAACGGTATGACTGAACTGACCTGCTTGTTGAAGCATCTCAGATATGCACAAATATGAGGTGTATTGTTATGATATGGGACTTTATCCAAAGCTATATAAGGAGAGGCATCCAAGAAGAAGTTGGGTGGGCAGTAGGCTGGAAACCTACCTGGTCAGCCCAGCAGAAATAATCTTGAGTTCAGCCCGGCTTCTAAGGTTACCTTCTGGCTTTAACTCAAGAAAGTTCAAAATAGAACAACTATATCAACTAAAGCAAATGTTAGGAAGTTAAATCCCCACAAGAGGAAGGATAACTGCTAACCCTCAGCTTCAATTAACAAGGCACATGAACAATCTTTATAAACAAAGGAAATATTCACAAAATTATCAAAATGCAAAAGAATAGCTCAAAATAGAAAAAAACAAATAAGTTAAACAAAATCAAAATTCTTAAAAAGCAAGAACATGCCAGAAAACTGAATAAATCCAAACAGCAAACTCTAACAGTAAATGAATGATTCCCAACTACTAGGAGTCTAGGCTCACTTATATAGCCAGCTTTGGGCAGGATTGGTGATGTCAGGGTGGTCCCATTTCTTAGGGCTCCACCCATAAATAACATGTAATATAATAGTAGTGACATTTAAAGAGACCCAACGCTATTCCAAAATCACACATGAAATCAACAGATATAACATAAAGACATTAAAAATTATCATTCAAAATTAATGAAAATAGCAAGAAAACATAAAATACACGCAATGTCAACCAGATCCTCACACAGATTCTCTTTCTGGTTATATTTTACTTGCTTTTTTTTTAACTTCTCTCAATGCATGATTTTTGTTGATATCACGTGATGTGCAAAGTTAGCCAATGAAGAAACGGTTACTGGGCTGGACTTGTGACCAATGACTGAGGCGGGGAGGCAGGTCTTCAGTTCAGGTAGTCAGAACCCATTCTATTTTTGCTCATGGGAGTGGTTTATTTAATAATATTTCAACAAAAATATATGTGTTGGAATCTTATGAGCACTTGACATGTGGATTATGTGACATGAGTTAACATAAGATTTTTTTTTTATGGACCTTATGATACTGTTTGTTGTTGTCCAGACTTGGTCACGACAGACCGTCGTTTCTGTCAGAAACTTTTGCATGAAAACATGAGATTACATTTTTTTGTCAGCTGTCACTATAGACCACATGGGGTAAGTAAGATATAAAAAAAATGTAATTTGTTGGTGGACTGTTCTTTAAGCTCGACACCTGGGCACAGGATGTACTCTAGGGCACTGCCTTGTGGCAGAGGGTGCAGTAATGTGGAATCAACCCCAGTTTATTTGCCTAAGGATGTAGCAGTAATTGATCATTAGAGTGTTAGAGCAATCTAGACAAGCCTCTGGCCATTCAGCCCAACATAGGATGCCAGTCCTGTCCACTTGATTCTTCTAAAATAACATCAAGTCTAGATCTAGATCTAGATCAGATCACTTGTGTAAATGATGATGTCATGCTCATTGTGACAGTAAAATGGCTATGGTTGGAGTCCATATTAGGCTGGCAGGTAAGCCAAACAGCTGTGGGCTATGGCCTTCCTAAGTGCCCTTCGGCTTTCTGCTTCTATTTCAGGGTAAAGGATACTCGTCCTTCCTTGCTGCTTCAAAGATTAGCTTTGTTGGCTGGTTCACCTCTCTTTCTTTTGGGTAGTGGTTGAATTTTGGTTTTGTTAAGTTTGATTTGATTGCATGGATTGTTATTTGCTTTTAATTAAAATTAGTAAAATAAAATAATAAAAAAAATATTGGGAGATTGTCATATCAGATCCGGAAGACACTTGCAAAGACACTTCCATGACACTCCAAAGGAATACAGCCTGGAAAAAACTGGCAGCATCCTTCAATGCATACTTTATGAACTGGTGCCTTAGCAATTTCTTAAATAAGAATGTAGACTCTCTGTCTTTTTACTAAAGATTAATGCTCAAATGTATGATGATCTGTAGTTTTCTATTTTTTATATTATACAACACTAGCCTAAGCCCGCAGTAGCATACGGCGGTGTAAGAATAGGAACGGAAAATGATGAGAAAGGAATTCAGTATAACAAAGGCTTAGGAAACGTTTTAAACAGTATCATTTACATACAACAGATTTTGGCGAATCGTTTACATGCAATTATTTACATCCATGTATAAAATAAATGCGTGCGTTTCCCATGGTCTTAGAGTTGGTGGGTGGGGCTCTGTGAGTTGGAGGGCGTGGATCTCTGTCTTGTTTGCCCTTAGTTAGAGTTGGCGGGATGGCTTTGGCAGGCGTGGCTCTCTTTCTTGCTTGCCCTTAGTTAGAGTTGGCGGGCGGAGCTCTGTGAGTTGACAATCGTGGCTCTCTGTCTTGCATGCGGTGTAAAGTCAACGTGGCTCAGAGGTGCATGTGGACTTTTGCACAGACGAAAGCGACAGAACCTGTGTTTGGTGAGTTGTTGCGTGCCTCGAGAGTGACGCTGGACTTTGGAGGACGGTTATAGTTGGCGTGCATGGCTCTGTCATGTGTATCCCATGACGCGGTAGGAGGGTTAGAGTTGGCAGGCGAGGCTCTGTCGAGCGTATCCCATGGTCTTAGAGTTGGCGGGCGGGGCTCTGTCTTGCTTGTGCTCAATGTCTTGCGTGCCCTCAGTGTTTCGCTTGCGCTCAGTGTCTTGCGTGCCCTTAGTGAATTATATATATATAGATAAATATTTCCATGCATTGCTTGTCTTGTCTTTTTCTACAGCCTTCAGTTAAATAAAGCTGATTCAGTATCACGCTTTAATTCAGTTCAAATATAAAAACAGTTTCCATATTTTTTTAATGGCATGTAAGTGCCTTTTCATGTCCGGAACATTCTGTCTGATGCAGAATTAATTTTGTAACATTACCCACCAAAGTCTGTTAAACTTGCTCAAGAGGCCTTGTAAGTTAGAATACAGCAAGTTAGCACACTGCCACAGCTCTTCATCTTAGTGTTGCGCCACAGCTAGTCTTCAGCCCTGGGGCACACTGCGACAGAGCTAAACCCGAATGCGAATACTGCTACTGTAAATACATACTAAGACAGAAGAGCGCAAGATCATCCCGAGCTCATAGCACACCGCAACTGACCCAGTGTGACCATAAGCAAGTCACCTCACCTGCCTGTGCTCCAATTAGAAAGCCAAAAATCAAACCAAAAGAAGTGTACTGTATCTCCAATATTGTGTGTCGACTTGATTATAGGCTGTCACAAGAAGGACAATAAGACAGCATAAAGGTTTGGGGCAGCTACTCGTATAATGTGCCATGGCTGCAAAAAAGTCTTTTTAAAGATAGCGAGTTGCTCACAAGACTGAGTCCAAAACAGAACTGTAGTATATGGTCAAGAGGGCGGCTTTAAAGGCCAGTGTAGGAAGGGAAGTCATCGGGGCCAGAAGTGGAAGTGATGTCATCAAAAGCGGGACCGGATGTGACATTATCGAAGGCATCTGAACCGGAAGTGACATCATCACTGGCACCAGAAACCGGAAGTGACATCGACTAAGGTACCAGAGACAGAAGTGATGTCATCAAAGGTGCTGGAAGCCTGTGGGATTTCCTCAAGAATGGTTTGCAAGGGATCGAGAAAGACAGTTAGTGCACCCTGCCACCCCCTGGTCGGACATGGAATTGCCATTACTAAGGCCCTTTAGTTGACTCCTACTCGCATGTCTCAAGTAATAAGAATAAACGGCCTGCTGTGACAAAGCGTGTATGTGTGAATGCTCCCAATTGGTTTCTATCTGATGGTGTCCGCTTAAGAGTGCATGCAAGGGTGGACAATAGCTTGACGGCTGTTAAAGCACCCATTTTCATAACTTTTAAGTTGCTTGCAGGACTACAAGTTTCTTACTACCAAAAGCCCAATAGATGGCAAAGCTGGCTTTCTTATTATCCATATTTTACCAAATGGCCTCATTAATGTCTATTCTTTTATTACATGCAGTTAAGTGTAAGTTATTCCCAATATTGTCATTAAGAGTATTAAAAAGACAGCTCTCCTCTGAAGAGTTTAAATAAAATAGGCAGACAGTTATTTCAGAAAAGCGCTTCAGGTTTATTTGAACTTCCAACCGATGCTTCATTTCCTATAGAAAAGGGCTTAATTGAAAGGAGTGCTTTATCTTATTCCTTTAAATCTGAAGAATGAGTCAGAATCGCAGCAATAGAAACGCAGGGCCCTTTGCCTTTTCACTGAGGCCATGCTAAGATATACAGTGTTGGTTATACCCTCATTATCCGTGAAAAGGCTGCTATCATATTTTCATTCATTCAGCTACTAAATTTCTTAATGGCTGCAGTGAGGCAGAGTCTATTGTGGAAGCACTGACTGGAACCAAAAATGGAAGAGTTGCCAGTGCACCACAGGGCACACACCTTCATTGGGACTATTTGGAGCTGACAATTAACACAGTTTTGAAATCTTCTTCTTCTTCTTATTTCGGCTGCTCCCATTAGGGGTTGCCACAGTGGATCATCTTGTTCCATATCTTCCTGTCCTCTTCATCTTGTTCTGTTACACCTATCACCTGCATGTCCTCTCTCACCACATCCATAAACCTCCCCTTAATATGGGAGTAAAAACTACAGAACTGAAGGAAAAGCCCACAGAGAGTGTGCAAGTTGCTCACAAGCAATAATGACAATGAGATTCAAAAACAGTAGCTATGAGGCAGCAGCAGCCACAATAACAACTGTGCCAAAATAACACTATTAATGCAATAATATTTCTAAAATTATTATTTTAACTTTAAACTGCTCAGACATTTTTGCTAAGTCATAGAGGGTGCAAATATAAAAGAACAGCAGCGCAAGCCCTGATGACATTTCACATTTCACACCACAGCTCTTTTCTCCTATTAAGGCTTTGGGTTTCCCATGGCCCTTTGAGACGAGACTTTACTTTTATTATTTCCAACTGTCCTATCATAATTTAAACTTCATGTAACAATTTGTTCCTTAAAATGAAGACATGCTGACTTCTCCATTGCACCCTCAAACCTGACTGTATCTTTAGGTGTTTAATAAATAGTAATAGATTTGGGCAATATCTTCGACTAACTTGTAAACTGAAATATGAAAAGCATTATCAGGAAAGATGCAAAGACGCTGTAATTCCTGCTGCTGCTGCTCTAACATGTAGACACACTACTAATGACTTAGTGCGCCGCCTTCATATCGATGCCTCACTCACTTCAAACATATTTTTAACTGTGCATAACCTGCTTTTTATTTAGATACAGTCATGTGAAAAAGTAAATACACCCCTTAGAAACTGTGGACTTTTTCAACATATTTAAATGGGCAAACGTTAGACATTCAAGCAAACAGTGCCTAGAGATAAAGGGGACATACTTGAACAAATGACAAATCAAACTGATATGGTGTATTCATTCTCATAATCTAAATTAACAAACACTACATTTATCACCACATCAGATCCGCCCAATTGCAATCCAGATTAGGTGCCAATAATTAGAATCTCCTTATGGAGTATGCAGGTGGATCATGGATATCAAGGGCCTGCTGTTCTCTTTGCTATTGAGGTGTGTGGCGTCATCATGCCAAGGTCAAAAGCGGTCTCTAGAGACCTCGGAAAGAAGGTTGTGGATGTCCAAGAGTCTGCCAAGGGGTTTATAAAATTATTTGAAATCACTCATTTCACTGTTAGGAAAATCATCTACAAGTGGCATTGTTTTCAAGTGACTGCAAATTTGTCCAGGACTACCTGGCATAGCAAACTCAGACCAAGAGCCGACTGATTGAAACTAATAGAAGAACTTCAAAAATTGTATGGTGGGATCTGCAGGTAACTCTTGTAACAGCTAGAAAGAGATCGCACAAATGTGACCTGCAGAGGAGGCTCGCCAGGAAAACACTTTTGTTGTCAAAAAAGAACATCCAAGCAGGACTGCAGATGGTAACACTTTAGTTTAGGTACTACAAAAATGTATCTCTTTCTCATTGACCCTCATGTAAGAAGACCTCCACAAAGGCTTCTTTTGATTTTAATAGCACTTATAAATATCAGTAGATAGATTGTTAATCTCTGTGTTGTGTGGCATTTTGACATGAAGGTAAAGTGACTTGTTAATGTGAAGGATCCACAGGTCTTATACTCAATGTGTTATCAAGAGAAATGTGTCTCAGTTAAGGCACCTCAGAGCACTCCAAAGTGAAGTTTATTAATACGTCACATTGCAGAGATGAATAAACACCTTACTGATGTTTTGAAGACCTGAAGAAACCTTTGTGAAGGTCTGGTTACATAATAATAGGTAAATGAGTAATAGATGCATTTTTGCAGCACCTTAACTAAAGTGTTGCTCTGCAGTTTACCATCACACATACAAGCAAGACCTTCTGGGACAATCTGCTCTGGACAAAGTAATTAAAGATAGAATTGTTTGGCCACAGTAACAGTACACATGTGTGGTTGAAACCAAAGAGAGCATTTCAGGAGAAGAAGCTCATTTCAACTGTGAAGCATGACGGTGGACATGTTCTGGTTTGGGGTGCTTATGGCCTGGTCAGCTTGCAGTCATCAAGTCAGCTATGAACTCTGCATCATATGAAAGTGTGTTCGAAGAGAATGTGAGGTCATCTGTCTAAAAGCTGAAGCAGAAATGGACCTGTTGACATGATAGTGTTTTGAGGCACACTAGCAAATCTACCAAGGAATGGCTCAAAAAGACGAAATGGAGGGTTATGGACTGGCCCTAATTTGAACCCTTTTGAAATGTTTTTGGGTGTGGGTGATTTAAATTGAACAGGACATGCAAGAAAACCTGCAAACGTCATCTTGTCAATGAAGGAATTCTGCATGGAGGAGTGGTCGAAAACTTCACTCAGTCGATGTCACGAGACTAGTGGGCAATTGTGCAGGTCACCTGCAAGAAACCATTTCTGCTAAAGGGGCCAATTCCAGCTTCTGAAGTCAAAGGTGGACTAACTTTACATGACAATCTAATATTTGCCTGGATCAAATATTTTGAAAAAGTCAACAGTTTCCATGGGGTGTACTTACTTTTAGGATGTCGCCTTTTCTGCAGTTGTTTAAAACCATCCATCCTTGTTTTGTCTTGGTAGAGTTCTATATTACTCTACTTTCCCCTTTTGTATTATTATTATGTAGCCTTTGTCAGGATGCCTCAAATCTCAGACCTACCACTGTTTATAAGGTATTCTACTTTATCACTTCTCCCCACCTTCCCTTCTACATTTATAACCTCACACAATTAGGTGTAGTAAAAGACAAGCAGGAGTTAAATTACACTTTAAATAATATATTATTGATAATATTCATAAATAATAACAATAAGCAAAGTACAAGCGAATGTTGGCAACCATACGACCTGATAAATGCTGCTGTGTAGTTCCAAGCAGCACACAGACTTGTTTGTTTCTTAAAATGTCTCTAGTTAAGGCATCATTTTTAGTCAGCTTTCTTCAGAACAGGCCGCATGCCTGTCTCAATATGGCTGCCGAGCTGTGCTCTTCATTGTGTTGTCCTTTTCAGTTCATGGTGTGTGAGATGCTCCTTTATCAGTTGGTAAGAGAGATAGAGGGGGGTAAAGCAAGCAAATGTATAGATTTTCTGTCCAACCCCTAAAGCCAGTAGGGCACCGTGGTACTTAATGGCTTCTGATTTAAAACCAAACAGACAACTCTAGACCTATAGAATTCTGATGTGACACAATGGTTTCACACCTGCCCCTAATACCATTTGTTGAGCTGATGCTTGCTAGCTGGGTAATATGGCTTTCCTGTGTGGGTTGATTGGGAAAGCCCTGCAGAGAATCACTTGCCAAACTGGTTTTAGACACTTCTCCTATCCCTGCTGTAAAATTACAATGACTCAGTCCTAAAAGCAGAGGCATTAAACCATTGCTGTTATTATCAATAATGTAACACTAACACTACATTGCTTGGTCTAAGTTACAAATAAAGACATACAAAATATTTATCAACTTATATACAAAATTGCACACCACAACAATCCTTCAATCCATTTTTGTTAGCTCAATACTTTTAATGGTGTCAGTGAGTGCAGGCCAAGGGCCAATGCCAGATGGGAAGCCAGTCCATTGCCGGACACCCTTCAGCTGATCCAGCTTACAGCCATTCATTAAGCTAGCATGTGTATCTTCAGGATTTGGGAGGAAGCTGGCGATACAATTCCACTAAAATAATGAACTCTCTGGAAATGAAACCTGGGCTCATGGAACTGTTGGGTCATAACACGAATCACGTCCTGATTGTCTCAAATAAGGCCTTTATGTTGAACAGTGACTCTTACCATAAAGTAAAAACATTATGTCTATTTTGTTTTAGAAGCCTTTGATTTAGTCATGACATCTCTGTAGCTGTCTCACCACAGCACATTTTAATTTTTAATGTTTTATTTTTTTATTTTATATTATCATGTGTCTCTTTCTGAATTGCATAATCTGTTTATTTATGAAAAGGTAGAGAAGGAATGAAAAACAGATTTTAAATGTATATCAAGCTGACAAAACAAGAGTAAAGTAAGAGGTGGAAACATTTGTGGGATTGAGGGTAGAGGTGTTGTACACAACTGTGGTTCTTAGGTTACATCCCGGCATTACCAGGCTTACCCACGTTATTACTGACATGTTATGATAAAAAGGGTGGGTATAATAACCTCCCAAGTATGTCCTGTTTAATTCTGCAATGAAAAAACAAAACAAACGGTTGCTGCTGTGGTTCAAGGTCTGCCCTGTGCATTTAGTGAACAGAAGTGCTGTCTCTCTTGGTCGTCGGTCCCACTTCCTGTGAGTGGCCCATATGTACAGCACTCACCAGGATGCGAGGTCAATTTTTTTCTGGGCTTTGCCCCTCAGAATTGCAGGTGTAACCGTACAGGAAGTGAGCAATAGTGCCCTCTCCTATCCTGGGGGTGGAAGTGCTTAGCTCATAGGAGTCATATCATAGATCTATCTATCTATCTATCTATCTATCTATCTATCTATCTATCTATCTATCTATCTATCTATCTATCTATCTATCTATCATATAGTGCCTTTCATATATATCAATCTAGTTGTAAGGGAAAAGAAAAAAGTGGAGAAGAAAACAGAGCTTGAAACAGCTTTGCTTGTTATTGTAGGACATCGTGACTTGATCTGTAACAGCACATTTTGTATTAGGAAATGAGATCACGTACATAACATTTAATGTTGCTCTTTACTCTGTTTACTTACAGTCTTACTCTGTATACCAAATGTTTAGACAAGACTTTTAATGATTAAGTATTTGGGGACCTTTGGATTTTATTTAATTGCAGAGGAGTATTGTTAGAATTTAACTTTTATCTGAGTGCTCCTTGGTGGGATTCAAATGTTTACTAGCTACTATGTTAACCATTGTGGAGCTAGCTCAGGTCCCATAAGGTAAGCTGTAGTCTGAAGAAGGGGCCTGAGCTTCCTTAAAATAAATCTATCTATCTATCTATCTATCTATCTATCTATCTATCTATCTATCTATCTATCTATCTATCTATCTATCTATCTATCTATCTATCTGTCTGTCTGTCTGTCTGTCTAAAAGCATATGTGTATGTGGATACCCAGTAGAACTTCACTCACATTCATTCTGCATACACCTATCATATACTCCACATGTCTCTGTGTGTGTGTGTGTATCTATGCAGACATGGCTGTCAAAGAGCATTTTTCTTGTGTGTATGTGTGTGGTGTATACTTTATGCATCTTCCACATTTGCATTTTGCTCTCTGGAGGCTGTCACACTCTGACACAAGACAGCGCTGGCGCTTTAGTAATTTCCTTACTTAACGTGTGGCCTCAATAGTGGGAAGCAGAGGCAATGACGGCAGAGTAAATGAGAACATGCCAGCAAGCTGCTCTGCGACTCCCCGGTAGAAAGAGCGGGCGAGAGTGAGAGAGATAGACGGAGTCTTTGAAGCTGTCATCAGAGTACAGCTCAAAAAAAAAAAAAGAACAAGATTACAGGGGATTAGCTGAGCTGATTTTCTCTGGAAATACTCTGAGCATCAGGATTTTTTTAATGACCTTAGGAAGAGTGTATAGCTTTAGTAACGACTCTTCATCTGCTGGGTCATGACTGCTTCTCCAGTCCTAATTGGCTGATTATTTAATTAGCTGAAACCCAAGAACAAAAAGCACAGACATGCGTACAGACGAACGGTTAGGTTCACATCACAAAGTGCGTTCAAATGACATGCCCCTGACTTTGCTTTGGCTCTCTTCTGTTATGTGACAAAAATGAAATAAATAGAGAAACGTAGCAATGTGCTGGAGCCCTCCACAGACATGTTAATCAATTATTTCCTCATGTCCCTAATTTCAATGGCCAATAATGCACTTTAATTGCTGTCATCTGTCTGTCTCCTTGTGTGGATTACAACCCATTTATTGAAGTTTTATTTTGATTTTGTGTGCAACCCTTTCATTCAGTTTTATTGTCCTTTGTGGCAACTGTTAAGTGACACACACATCATCTGAGCTTTAACTGTGATTGTCTGTCAGGCACATATTGAGTGATATCATCCCACAATGAGATTTCAAGATGATGACACTTAATGGGGGAAACCCCTCATCATCTGAGCCATTTTTGAAAAGGGTAATTTGGCACCTAGTAGCGGAAAACCTAATCATGTAAGCCTCCTGGCACTTATTGGAAAACAACCTCATCATCTGAGCTTACAGTAGATTGTGATGAGGCCAAGGTGGCATCTAGTTGGTGACTAATGCAGTGTGTTTCTACTCCAACTGGCACCTAGTAGGCAACCCTCATAAGACAAGTTTAATTTAAGATTGGTACAAAGTGATAGAGTGGTTATTGTTGCTTTCTGATGGTTACACTGTCATGAATCCCAACCTGATCATTGATTGTCTATTTTCTCTATAAATATTCAGATTTTTACCCCACCTCCTATATATATATATATATATATATATATATATATATATATATATATATACACACATATATATATAAACCCAGTATTAATTACATTAGCTGATGAAGACGGTAGTACTAGGGTGTTATGAATGTAGTGAAAAGTCAAGCAAAATGACACCTTTTATTGGTTAACTAAAAATATGATAATATGCAAGCTTTCGAGGCAACTCAGGCCCCTTCTTCAGGCAAGATGTAACGGGTATAACGTTTTTGCCTTACATTTGCCCTCAGCTTTCCTCCTATGCCTTTCATCAGTATTGTCGTGTGGCCCACCCTGTTTTGGCCAGTGATTTATCACTCAATTGCTTTCCTATAAAGTCTGCTTCTCAGACTGTGCCTTTTGAGGTGCCTTTCTCGGCTTCTGTCCATGTTTCGACTAACACCAATGGTAGATGGGCCCCTATTACCCGCCGTGAAAAAATCATTTGTATTCTCATGAATACTTTCTGTCTTTAACGGCGACTCTCAGTGTTTCTCCTGTGTCTTTCCTTGTTATCATTGTGTGTCTCAGCCTCTTTTACCAGGCACTTCCTCTCTCGGTAGCATTCCCATAAATCCTGCTTCTCAGACTTTAGAGACACCTTGCTTGCTTCCTGTTTACTTTCTGACTACCATCAAGAGTAGGTGGACCCCGATTAAAAGGTGTGAAAATATCATTTATATTATTGCAAATTCTTCCCATGTTTAAAGCCAACTCTCAGCGTTCCTCCTACCCCTTTCCTCTCATGTGTAATCTTCCCTTACCGGGTGCTTCCTATTTCGATTGTGTTTGACTGAGGAGCCAAAACAAAACTGACTAATCAGATTGATTGCTAATCTGATAATTGCTCAGAGGGACCCTCATAGGGACTAATGAAATATTTGCTCAGAGGGACCAGACACACACACATACACACACACGCACACACACACACACACACACACACAGACTTTAGCCTTTTATTATATAGGTTGGTATGTTGCCTGCTGTGCATACTTTTTATTTATTAATGTGAATATTATTTTTTATCAACTATTCTGAGGAGAAACAAGTAAGAATTTCATTATACTTGCGTACATATGACAATAAACTTGACTTGGCTTGATTTCAAAGCACATAAAAGAACATAAAAGAGAACTAAGATGCACATTTGAAGAGATTCAAGGAGATTTTGAAGGCCAGTATTTAAACAGAATGGCCTCATCCACTGTGACTGTGTCCTTATTTTATCAGTAAGGCATTCACCTAAAATACTCCCATTTTAGGTAACTGGACAGCATTTGATCAGATGTGACGATTACTCATTGATTTAAGAAACAAATGATTATTAAACATCAGGACAGCATGCAGAATCCCACCTAATGATTTCTCTTCCTGTGGACATTTCAAGACGGCTGCACTTTACTCTGAAAGCATTGCTTTAATTTTTCTTCAGCTCAGATGTTGTTGAATAATTTAAGCACAGATGCTTTGGGTCTACATCTCTTTTGGATATTGCAGTCTGCCTGGCCTCCTTCCATCTTCCTCCATGTAAACAGCTGTGGTAGAAAAACGTAACCCGTTTCTTTTTCTCCTTTTTCATCTTCATCATCTTTCATTGTACATCTCTGATCTGTCTTTTAGATTTATGCTTTCATGTAGCCTGATTTATTTATGAGAAATGAGAAGAAGGTTGCTGGGACTGCAAAATATGGTAGAGAGTAGGGCAGGTGAGGAATAAATGTGCTCATGTCTGCCCCTGAGCTGATGCTTTTAGTTCATGATGGCATATCATAGGGTGTCTTATTAATAATTTAATAATGGCACAGATTGTCCTTTGCTCTGCAAAAGGAAAGTTTTAAACTCTTAATGCAGACTGGTAATGTTTGAGAAGAATGCTGGGGCATGTCATTAGCATACAAAAAGCAGTGCCTAAGTGTAAAATGTCTTAACATATTGCAGCATTAGCAAACGGAAACATACTTAGCATTTTTCACCTTAAGCTTTGTTCCTGTTTTATTTCTGTTACGTTTTTCCCCAAAGCTCCAAGGAATCAGCTGAGATGTCTGTCAGGCACTTCTTGTCTTTGGAGAAGGTTCTCATGATGTGATTGGGTGGAGTCACTTGTGGGTGTGGTCAGATGTTAGACCCTTGCCTTACAAAGTTTTGGCCACATCTTCAACTTTTAAATACAGTAATGTGGACTTTTGTCCTATAAGCAGCACATACATTCAAATCCCAGATGTCATACACATGCATCCAAATCCGATGAGCTATAATATTGTACGTCATATCTTAATGGCTTGTTAGCAAGACATAACACAAACCCAACTCACATCTGCATTCTGCTTCCCACCACAAGGAGAAGTTAGTGTCCTTTTTTTGTGAACAAATTTTTATTATAGAGAATAAGTAGAATAGAGGATGTATGAAATTACAAGATAAGGAGATGAAACATCACTGCTCCAACCCTGTGAAGAAAAATAAGTAAATAGGGAGAAAGCGACTAAAGGGGAGTCAATGTGACTAATTACACTACCATATATACTCTCGTTTAAGTTCTTCCGCGAATAAGTCGGGGCTTGATTTTACCGTATAATTTCTGGAATTTTATAATGTCTGTTCTATAAGTCGAAAGTGAAAAATTCACACTATTGGTCCAAGAGATTATGATATGCTAACACCCACCTGAGAGAGTAACCACAGAGCACACTGCCTTTTTTTCTATGTATTGTGCCTACGAGACAACACGGTAATACCCGAACTATGATTTGTGTTTTTTGTATCTCACACCCTCATACACCTTTATCATAAGATCATCCCTTAACTACGATGGAGCGTTCGATCAGAAGAAAATATGAAGCTGGTTTTGAATTAAAAGCCGTTGAAGTAGCGAAAGAAATTGGTAACTGTGCTGCTGCAACAAAATTCGATGTATCTGAGAAACTTGTGCGAGATTGGAGGAAGCAGGAAGATGTAAAACAAAAAATTTATTGTCACATTTTTGAACCAGGCGTATAAGTCGGTGTCTGATTTTATGATCGATTTTTCAGGTTTCAAGATCCAACTTTTACACGCATATATACGGTAATTAGACTAATTCACTCCACAGCTAGACTTAAAAAGACAAGCAGCAAGGAGGATACGTTCCGATCATCACTAGCTACCGGACAGCCATTAACCCACAAGCCTGGTGACTAGAGGCCACTCCCTGATGTTTGAACCAAATGCTCCATCAATCCTCAATGAAGAGAGTTCAGGAACAGTAGGTTATAGAAAGGAGGTCTGGAAGAATCAATGGTGACACAACAGGGGTGGTAGTTGGTGACCTTATGTGGTCCTGTGGTAATGTTATGGCCTTTGGATAGTTGCAGCTCGTGTCATTATGGAGATTAGATATATGTGCTATCATTTTTCTGTGGTCTAGTTATACATTTTCTTTTCCTCTGGCTTTTCCTTTCTCTAGGGTAACCACAGTGAGGGCATATATCTTTTTTCTATCACATTCTGGCCATTTCATTATTACACCCAGTCTCCTGCATATATACAGTATGTCTGCCATATATTTACATTTGGCTTTTTCCTCTTAAAAAGATTTAGGGGTTTACCTTGCTACAAAATTCCCATTGTCTAAGTAATGTGCTGAAGTGTTTCAAAAGACAAATAAAATGTTAGGCTGTATCATAGAAACTGTTTAATGTAAATCAAGAGACATTATGCTCAAACTATACAATACACTACTGAGACCATATCTTGAGTCCTGTGGGCTGTTCTGGTCATCACGCTACAAAAAAGACATAGCAGTACTTGAAGCTGCACAGAGGAGAGACATCAGATGCATCCCACAACTTAAAGACATGTCCTACTGTGACAGACTCAGAGAATTCAACTTGTGAAGTCTTGAAGCAGAGGAGGCTTCATGGGGATGTAATCCAGGTCTTTACAATCCTCAAAACCATTGATGAAGTAGTTTCAAGCAAATTCTGTCAACTAAATCGTAAATTACAAACATAAGGACAATGGTAGAAATTCAGGGGAAGTGCATTTAAGTGGGAAAGCCAGCAAGCTCTTTTTTACTCAAAGAGTTGTGGGAATCAGGAATAAACTACCTAGATAAGTAGCTGTAACAGAAACCTTGACAACCCCTAAGAAGAATCTGGATGAGATGTTGGGAAAGCTTAGCTATTAGGTAAACAAATGAGCTTGATGGGCTGAATGGCCTCCTTCTGTTTTTCAGATGTCTTGTGTTCTTCTGTTCTTTCCCCTAGAAGCTCAGTCTCTAATACACGGCTTAGCACTCTTGCTTCCATATACATCTAGCCCACTGGAGTCTTCTCTCCATCAGCTTCCACCTTATCCCTTTTATCTTTCAGCTCCCCAGTTGCACCTATTTTTTACACTCTGTATATTTGCTGCAGCATTTTTATCTCTTCTTTTCATCTCCCTAAAAGTTGTTTTCCTAGTGTTCTGCACAATAAAACATTGCTAGTCCCACTACCATTTGTGCATTATATTTTCTCAAGAGTATTCCACTACTTTCTCAATTTTTTCACACTGCTGAGATTCTCTGGCCAGTTTTTGCCTCAACCACTTCATTCCTCTGATTTATTGATTAAAGTACTGAAATGACTCAATTTTTTCTGACCCATCTGCTCTCAGCTTCATTTTTCCATTCATCCCCTTTCCAACATACTGTATATATAGTATTTCATCAGAGTGTCTTCATCCCACACCCCTCTGGAGCATCGCTCTTTGATTGTGTTTATTAACAAATGCTTTTTTGCTTTGTACCCTCCCACGCCCTAATCTGTCATCTATAGGGAGGAGTAAAAGTTTTAGATTCTTTAAAAATGTTGATTTCCGATTTTCAATGGATCTCGGTGTTTTAGGGTCCACTGATACATCGATAAAACATTGATATGTCAGGGATGGGTGTGTGTCACTACTTCTTGAGGGCGGTCTAGAGCTAAACCGGCTGGACAGAAAAATACCAAACTTGCAACTTCAGTCTGTTATGAGATGACGATGTGCTGATTAGTTTTTGAACCAAATCGTGCAAGAGAAAGAGGTACACTAGAGGATCCCTCAAATACTGTAATTCTGAGATTAGTTTTGAATTCTTCTTATCGATTGCTAACGTAATGACCTATTTTTTGATCAGAAAGATCAGCATCAGAGCGGTAAATAATTACTGAAATGTTACAGAATAGTTTGGGTATCTTAGTTCCTGGGGCACAAAGCCTACTGACACTCACATCCGAATTTGTTTTTTTTTTTGTCAGCGGACATATTGTTGTATACTGTAGTTATGCAAGACGTCAAACTTTCTACAATTCTCCTCTATCTTTGGCATTAAGGATTCACAAAACTTTTGTGAAAAATTCACTCATTTTTGGGCCATTTTATTTTGTGCAGGAAATCACACCCTTATGATAAAGAGTAAACCAACAGGTGTCTTTAGCAAAAAATGATCAGAGGGACTTAAAGTTGTGCAGGCCACATCAACTAACAGCAGGAGTTCACTCCTTTATGGGGTACGTGGGGTCAGTTTTACTCCTTTTCACAAAAGTGGGAATGAGAAATATTGGCATGTGGATTGTCACTTTATTCTATTGCAGTTTTATTCATCATTAATATAATAATACTTTTGATATTTGATTCTTTACCAGTGGTCCTTACCCTGTTAGAGCCGCTCCCAGATGGTTAAAGTTACATTTTTCAAATATAATTATGTGGTGTATTGTTTTAGACTATGTGAATATGATGTTACCAGTAACAGCGTACTGCACGATAATGTACAGTGAATACACTTGACTTGAGCATTCCTAGTTCTCATCCTCTTTCTCTATATGTTTAGCATTCATTTGCTCAGAGGTTGATTCGCTTGCTGCTTCCTGAGCAGCTCTTCTTTTCTCCACCCAATCGGCCCGCTTCTTCTCTTTTTCCGTAGGCATCTTTTTGCATTAAAATTGATTAAATTGGTGTTTGTGTTCCAGTTACTTAGTACAGTTTCTTTCATTTGTCACTTACGTAAGTTGGCACTTAAGTCTTCAATCTGCCTCAAGAATGATTTAACATATGAAGAGGTAGGGGAAGTGACGGCGAAGGTGGTAGGGATGAGAACGGCGCCCGTATGCATGTACCACACAGCCGCCCTGCTGCCCGCTGCCGAGAATTGATTCTATAATAAAATAAAATAAAATAAAATAAAATAAAAATAGTAATAAAAATCATCACCCCGAAAGCGGACAGTAGAGATTACGTAGTATATGTATACCACATTTCAGGCCAATGTGTGAAACGGGGGATTTAAAATCCTGGACAGACAAACAGACAGCCACGGTAGCGTTTTATAGAAAAAGATTTTTGATTTTGATTTGTGGTCCTTTACTAGGCACTTAGCCCTCTGTGGACCTCAATCAGTGGGTGAAAACATACAAATTTCTTTTACAATTGAGGATATTTTGACTTTAAATGGAAGCACACATTTTGATAGTTCAAATAATTGACATGACTATTCTTGTTTATTATGTACTTTTAAGACATGAAGAAAGTCATTACATTTCTTAAGATCATCCTAAATTAGGGCGGCCTATGTTAATTCAGAATTTGTCCATTTCCAGTTCCTCCTGTGTACCTTCAAATAACTCAAGATCACCTACAAACAGCATTGACTATGTCAGCTCTTTCTTCACATCTTTAATGATCTCATGCAATATTCATATAGGCTTACTGTACATAATACAAAATAATAATAATTGGATCCTGTGGTGGGCTGGCACCCTGCCCGTGGTTTGTTTCCTGCCTTGCACCCTGTGTTGGCTGGGATTGGCTCCAGCAGACCCCCGTGACCCTGTAGTTAGGATGTAGCAGGTTGGATAATGGATGGATGGATAATTGGGTCAGTGTTTCTTACATTTAATTTTTTTTTGGTGGAGTACTTGATTGTTTGTTTGTAGACAATGGAGCAATAAGTTTGCAGGAGTGCAATTCAAAATTCAACCTGTAACAAAGCGCAGGCTAAAATGAGAGAGGTCAGAAGATGTGTGCATTCTGTGCAGTATGAAATATTTCTGGAAACAATTAAAGGAAGAGTATAAAAAGGAGCTGAATCACCATTGCATACTGCAGCAATAATCTCACTGTCGTCAAATACTTGAGAGCGTTCCTGTTTCGTTCACGAAAAAATTTTCCAGAGGTGGTTTATTTACCTGTTTTTTGGTAAAAATATGTGACTTTGGGACGTTGTGAGTGTACTACTGGTCAACTTCACATTTGGATTATAAAGTGAGATTGTTTCATGGACATTTTTGATATTTTTTTTTTCTGTTGTCCAGTATCGGTCAATCTAGATGCATAGTCTATCAGAAACTTTGTTATCCTGATTCTGCACGAAAGCATGTGATTACACTTTTAATTGAATTTATTAAAAGCAAGTAACATTCCGTACAAACAAGTCAGTGCCCACCCAAAAAAAGAGAGGAAGGCCAACATCCAGAGTAAAACTTTCAGAGTAGAAAAGAGAGAGAGAACCCTTCTCCCCAATATACAGTGGTGTGAAAAACTATTTGCCCCCTTCCTGATTTCTTATTCTTTTGCATGTTTGTCACACAAAATGTTTCTGATCATCAAACACATGTAACCATTAGTCAAATATAACACAAGTAAACACAAAATGCAGTTTTTAAATGATGGTTTTTATTATTTAGGGAGAAAAAAATCCAAACCTACATGGCCCTGTGTGAAAAAGTAATTGCCCCCTTGTTAAAAAATAACCTAACTGTGGTGTATCACACCTGAGTTCAATTTCCGTAGCCACCCCCAGGCCTGATTACTGCCACACCTGTTTCAATCAAGAAATCACTTAAATAGGAGCTGCCTGACACAGAGAAGTAGACCAAAAGCACCTCAAAAGCTAGACATCATGCCAAGATCCAAAGAAATTCAGGAACAAATGAGAACAGAAGTAATTGAGATCTATCAGTCTGGTAAAGGTTATAAAGCCATTTCTAAAGCTTTGGGACTCCAGCGAACCACAGTGAGAGCCATTATCCACAAATGGCAAAAACATGGAACAGTGGTGAACCTTCCCAAGAGTGGCCGGCCGAACAAAATTACCCCAAGAGCGCAGAGACGACTCATCCGAGAGGTCACAAAAGACCCCAGGACAACGTCTAAAGAACTGCAGGCCTCACTTGCCTCAATTAAGGTCAGTGTTCACGACTCCACCATAAGAAAGAGACTGGGCAAAAACGGCCTGCATGGCAGATTTCCATGACGCAAACCACTGTTAAGCAAAAAGAACATTAGGGCTCATCTCAATTTTGCTAAGAAACATCTCAATGATTGCCAAGACTTTTGGGAAAATACCTTGTGGACTGATGAGACAAAAGTTGAACTTTTTGGAAGGCAAATGTCCCGTTACATCTGGCGTAAAAGGAACACAGCATTTCAGAAAAAGAACATCATACCAACAGTAAAATATGGTGGTGGTAGTGTGATGGTCTGGGGTTGTTTTGCTGCTTCAGGACCTGGAAGGCTTGCTGTGATAGATGGAACCATGAATTCTACTGTCTACCAAAAAATCCTGAAGGAGAATGTCCGGCCATCTGTTCGTCAACTCAAGCTGAAGCGATCTTGGGTGCTGCAACAGGACAATGACCCAAAACAAACCAGCAAATCCACCTCTGAATGGCTGAAGAAAAACAAAATGAAGACTTTGGAGTGGCCTAGTCAAAGTCCTGACCTGAATCCAATTGAGATGCTATGGCATGACCTTAAAAAGGCGGTTCATGCTAGAAAACCCTCAAATAAAGCTGAATTACAACAATTCTGCAAAGATGAGTGGGCCAAAATTCCTCCAGAGCGCTGTAAAAGACTCATTGCAAGTTATCGCAAACGCTTGATTGCAGTTATTGTTGCTAAGGGTGGCCCAACCAGTTATTAGGTTCAGGGGGCAATTACTTTTCACACAGGGCCATGTAGGTTTGGATATTTTTTTTCTCCCTAAATAATAAAAACCATCATTTAAAAACTGCATTTTGTGTTTACTTGTGTTATATTTGACTAATGGTTAAATGTGTTTGATGATCAGAAACATTTTGTGTGACAAACATGCAAAAGAATAAGAAATCAGGAAGGGGGCAAATAGTTTTTCACACCACTGTAAATGCTTATTCTAAAATGTTATTGATTAGATCCTGCCAGGTTTTAAAAAATGTTTGGCACAGATCCTCAAATTCAGATTTTTTTTTTCCAAATTCAAATAATATATAACATCAGTTACCCACTGACTTAACAGAGGTGAGTTAGGATTCTTCCAGTTGAGCAAGATAAGTGTGTGTGCCAATAGTGAAGTAAAGGCAATTACAGTTTATTTGTCCTTCTCCACTTTAAGTCCATCTGGGGATCCACCAAACACGGCTGTTAATGGATTAGGATGGATTGTGACACCAAGACTGTCTGATAGGCATTTAAAGATCTTTGTCCAGAATGATGTTAATCTGGGTGTAATATTCTTTTAATGTACCTGCATCTGTGTATTGCTTCATATTATTATTGCGTATTCTTTATTTGACTTTCATTAAGTGGTTAATGAGGAAAACAGTGAACATCTTATTTATCATCTTTAAATCTTATTTATCATTTTCAGGTGCGGCACACATGAACTGAAAAGATTCATCTGTTTCAGTCATGACTCTTAAGTTGGCAATAATTGCTTTTCAGTCAACTTCTTCTTAGGCTTGTGAATTATTTTGTGTAATATGGTGACCCACACTGCACACAGTATTCCAGAGGAGGTCACACAAGTGCATTGCATAGCTCAAGGATAATCTCCCTTGACTTGTGCTATGTAACCAAACATCCTATTAGCCTACTTAACCACTTCTGTAGGCTGTATGATACCATGATTATCTAAAGTAATAAATAGCTTCAGTGAAAAACTCACAAGAATCGCAAAGAAAAAGCGCATCAGGTGATGGCAAGTTAATTGTTTAACTTTGTATGTCAGTCAAAGAATGTGAAATAATATTCACCTTAATAAAAGAACCCGTTTGTGTAGTCTGGTAGAAAGATTAGGAAGAAAAATTTTAAAACAGGAAAAACACGTAGAAGAAGGATAAAAATGATAAAACTAATACCAAGTAAGGGTCTAAAAATAAGAAAATGGGTCTTATAGGCCTATTCTGCTCTCTGACGTTATACAACTACAACAGTCATGTGGTAGTGACGTTCTATAGCTGTAATGCTAATGACTGTTAACTTTGTATGCTGAGCAATGGATCAGTGAAAATAATGATAAATCTGCGTGCATGTCAGGAAAACAAAGCTCTGGCACAGTTAGGTTAGGGTCGCTAAATCAGTACAATACAGCAGTGACCACCGCTGCATTTTCCCAGCAGAACCCTTCGACTATAAGAGTGGTCAGTTTGATGTGTGACACCAAGAGGAAGCAATGAAAAAGTGGAAAAGCCTGCCGCAAGGGAAAGAGATCGGGTGTGTATTATTATACCTGACCAAATGGACAACCTGTGTATCAAATGAAAAATATGAGGTCTACATTCATTACTAAGAATTCCAACTGCCTTAGAAGGGTAGCACAGCTGGTATACCATAACTGAAAGTGTCACATTTAAGTCGACTGACTTATTTAAAGAATGAGGCAGAATTAGTCGATTGTAATATTAAGCTGATTGAACTTGGAATACAATAGCAACAACAACAACAATTTATATTTTGTATATCCTAAAATCGCACAAGGAGTGCCGCAATGGGCTTTAACAGACCCTGTTTTTTGACAGCCCCCCAGCCTTGATTCTCTAAGAAGAAAAGAAAAAAATCCCAAAAGACCCTTGTGGGGAAAAAAATGGAAGAAATCTTGGAAAAGCAGTTCAGAAAGAGAATCTCTTCTAGGTAGGTTGGGCATGCAATGGGCATGAAAAAATGGGGTCAATACAATACAAAAAAGAGTACACAAGTACTCCTCTTCACAGATCTAGATGGCCAATCTATCATTGCTATCTCAGCAATGCAGTACAATAGTACAATAGTAATAGTACAAGCTACAAAGCAAAATGCAAGAGTAGACGATGTCACATGTGAGAATTCCGATTTGTTCAGAGTCCTGGAGACCACAGCCATCAAGCTGTATCCCCCCCTACTGGCCTTTCAACAACTGAGTCAGTGCTGGGCCGGCCAGTTTGATGAAAAGACCCTCTACCCGATGATTCCAGTTCTCCTCCATCAGAGATGACTCTTCCATGGATTACATTATCACTGACATTACATTCTCATTTTCCATACAATACATTATCATTATACATTGAAAACGTATTCACTCCTTCCTGATTTTACCGAGTAGAACAAAATTTTATCACTAAATGTTTTCAGGTCATCAACCTGAAAGTGAGTTGTGTGACACAAGTAAGAAGATTGCTTTGTGGATGTTATTATATTGTTTGCTGCTATCCAGCGGTGGTCTGTTATATCAGAAACTTTGTTATCTCAGTTATCATGAAAACATGGGACTACAAATTTTTCTCAGCCATCACTACAAACTACAATGGATAAATAACATATACAAATATATGCATTCATGTCTCACTTAATGACAGCATATGGCTCCAACCAGCACGTTGTGAGTCAATTTCGTCATTAATTGTGTTGACATACAGTATACTAAGGGGGCGGCGGTGTGCCTCTGTGTCTGTTGTCATTTTCACTACGTTAAGTTAGGATACAAGGCGCCACATCTGCACTGCTGCATTCCCTGTTCAGCATACGGGCCACGCATCAGCAGCACACAGGAACATGCCTCTGTGTCTGTTGTCATTTTCACAGAGATGACTTTGGATACAAGTTGGCGAGTCTGGATCGTAGTATCCCATGCGCAGCAGCACAGAGGGACGTGCCTTTGTGTCATTTTCACTGTGATAACGCGTCAAGTGTACACCAGACCTGACCTAATCTATCCTAATTTAAACTTAACTCAAGCAACTTAACCTAACGTTAGCATTATACATACGTGATATAAATTAATAATTATTGAAACACAGTAATAATAATAAACTAATAACAATATTATTACCATAATACAACCGCTTACAATGGCCTTTTGACTCACATAATTTATTGTGTCTCTATGGAAGCTCCGTTGTTAAAATACAAATTCGTTAGTCGAGACATTGTTATGACTGTATAATTTTTGCGTGGAGTATTTGTTTAAAGCGCTTAATGTGAAAAATGATTAAAAACAAAGGAAATCCAGGAAGGGTTAAATATGTTTTTTGAGTTTATCAAAACTTCAAAATGAAGTTATACTTGTGGGCAACTTAAATTGAAATTTTAAATAAAGTGGAAACCACTAAACATATTTTTATTGTGTGGATTTAAATCTTGGTCTAGTTGTTGCCAGTATGGGGTTTCCTCCAGGTAGTTGTCTGGTTTTCCTCCTTCATCGCAGGTTGATTAGTTACTCTGTCCTACCGAGTATGATAGCTGGTGGGCTGTTTTTAGATTGGTCATTAATGACGCCGGAATAAATTATAAAACCTAATTATGTGAATTCACAAATGACAATAACATGCATTCTTTGAGCCTGCTTAGTTCACTACAGGGTCACAGACAGACAGCCTATGGTGGTGGCACTGAGTGTAAGACAGGAGCTAACTGTGGATGGGTCAATTGGGCTTCCCACTGTTGCACAAACACTGACTCTCTCATAGTGGGACAATTTGCCGTTAATCTGTTTAACTAAACTGTGCCTCTTTTGAATGTGGGAGGTAGACCAGAATGTCTTGAGATTAACGATAAGGAGATCTCGAGAACTTTCAAATTCCAGGGCTGAGATTTTCTTTGTGAATATCCTTTGTGGATTATAATAATGTGCAGATGAGGTTTATTTGTGGCTCAGAAGTGGTCCTGTATAAGTGAGTGTTGCTATTATGAACTGGCGTCCCATGCTAGTTTAGTCCCTGCCTTGTTATTGATGCTGTCTGGACAGGCTGCAGGTCCCTATGTCTCTGTATTGGAGTCAAGTGGTTAAATAATTGAGCAGTTTATTACAAGGGTGAATTTCATCAAACATTGGGCAGGCACAGCACAGAAGGAGACTTGTTCACAGACGTGCTTTCAAAATTGCTAGTTTTGCTTTCCAAGCTTCAGTTGAACATATGTTCACGCTTTTCTTTTCCTTTTCAGCCCCCACTTTCTTTCTTTCTTTCTTTCTTTCTTTCTTTCTTTCTTTCTTTTAGGCTCATCGGCACAGGTAAAAAAGTGCTTGCTTGCTCCTATCTTCTTCTGATAGGGACACTGTGGCATGCTGGGAGACAGATTTAATAAAGCAAATAGTCAGACTCAGGGAATATTGTTTTAATTTTGCTTCCAATGTATGTTTAGAAGTTGGCACTGCAGAGGAGGTAGAGGCTTAGATGAAACCACTTGCTTCTTTGTCATGTCGTCGTCCCCCAGCCAAAAAAAAAAAGATCTGCATAAGAGAGAAATACATGGATATTAGCACGAAATTCTCCTCCTAAGACGACGCTAATAGCCGTGCTTACTGCCAGCCGTGTTTGTTTATCACTTGCCAGCCAAGCGGCATGTTGCTTCGCAAGACTGTAAGACAGTTTGCATTCACTGAACATCATATGCGGGGTCATTTTGACAGCCAGATTCAGCTTGGATGGAATTCAGCTTTTGCATTAAAAGTCTGACAGAGCTGCTTCAGTTCAGGTGACTCATTGGCATCTTAAAAGAAAAAAGAAAGGAAAAAGATGGGCAGCTTATGTTTTATTAAAACTGATATCCTCTTACAGTCCTGGACAATAGTAACTGAGTCACTATGGGGGCCTGATTGCATTACTACATTTTGACTGCTTTTCTTTAATCCATGTTTGTAAGGAAATGTTTAATTATTGCCAGTTTTAGTAATTTGGTTTTGCGGTAGTATACTTATGTAGGGGTCATTGAATAGATGCTGACTGAGGTAAACATGGTGACAGGTGAAGCCTTGTGAAAGTCTCCTTTGCCAGATGGAGAGATGCTGAATAAGCCAGATGCTCTCAAGGACTACCAGGAGCCCACCACGATTTTTACCAAAAGAGAAAACGGGCGGTCTTATAGGCCTGCCTCATCGCTCTGGGAGCATGGATGGCAAGAGTCTCTAAATAATACAGCAGCATAATGTCATAATTTGGCACAAATGTGAAGTTCAGGTAGATTTTTTCCTGCCAAGAAATGAATAGATTTGGAGAGAAAGAGTTCTGATGAGCAAATTCCTACCATAAAGTATGTAGGGAGATTAGTGATTTGTAATTGAGTTGGACATCAGCAGTGATATGGTGTGGCATTAAAAGTTGGGAAAGTTGATTAGCCGCTCAACATGGTGATACATTCACTGTCTGAGCCTGACTGCGGCTACGTCTACTATTGAAAGTGTTTCAGGTTTGAAATTCTTATGCTCCGCAATGGGCTGGCACCCTGCCTGGGATTTGTTCCTGCCTTGTGCCCTGTGTTGGCTGGGATTGGCTCCGGCAGACCCCCGTGACCCCGTGTTAGGATATAGCGGGTTGGAAAATGGCTGACTGACTGAATTCTTATGCTATGATCTTACAATGGTTTCTTGCCTTTGATTAACATTCACATTTTGGGTTTAGAAGTTTATTAGGTTTTCTTTCCTGGTTTGGAAAATGCTCATTCATTTATTTACTGGTTGTGCTACCTGTACAAGATGGGTTGATATGTAAGTAATCAGACCACAGCATTAATATTTGCAGTGCATCATCTATTAGAATGTATTTTGTTTATGCAAGTAATAATAAAATGCATTGGATTTGTTCACTACAAAAGATGGTGCATCACAAACATGTGTAGTAACAAAATGCATTACTATAAATGTTTGATGCGCCATCTGTTGGAAAGAAAAATGCAATGCATATGTCTCTGTTATATGCCATCTGGTATGGGATTCATTAAATAATCCTTAATGTTTATGTCGTGCCATCTGTTGGAATGACTGAGACAACAGCAACCGGATAGAAACTCAGATAATGGATCTTTTGCTCATCTTTTGACTCAATTCCAAAATTTCCTTCTCTTAGCAGAACACTAAGATTCTTGAGCCTGTGTGCCTTTTCTTGTGTTATTGATATCAAGACTTTGTTTTAGATTGTCCCATTGTTCTTGGTTTTGTCAAGATTATGCTATGGACCCTTTACCTGTTTTTGATTCCTCTTTTATGTACCATCTTTTACTATGGTCCGGCTCTAGTCAGGTCCTTGATCTTTAATCTGTTAAATAACTCTTTAGTCAAGGGGAAAAGTGCAGCTCTCCTCTTTAATGAATAATCTTCACAAACATTTACATAACCCTCATGGGACATGGAGGAACACAATCTCAAAGATAAAAAGGGGACAGAAAATATGCACAACAAATGACAGCTATGGAATTTAGCTCTGGACAACCCCATTGAACTCCACAAGTCTAACTGGCATCCATCTGTATTCATTCATAGTGGCTTTGATAATCTCACCATAAAATAAGGTGCTCCTCTAGGAGGTGACTTGTATCATACTTGCGACATAGTGGCAGAGCCCTGTGTTTTTTAACCATTCACTGTCTGCAAGCACGTTATCTGCTGTCCCAGCCCTTTGTTTTTGTGAATTTTTCCACCGTTATATAATGGTTAATATATAATTTGCCACTGTGATCTTTAAGGATCATTTTTTTTAAACAGAAAAGTAATAAAAATAATTTATTATTATTTGGCCAATGCCTTTATTCAAGGTGGCTTACAATTGGTTACGTTTCGTTTGTTTTTCCAGTTAAAGCACAGGCAGGTGAAGTGTCTTCCTCATGGTCAGTAGCAACATTTTAACCCACAGTCTCCCAGTTTGAAGTCCAAAGCTTTAACCACTACCTATTTAACAATTATCACTGGATATTTATTTGTTTGTTTGTTTGTTTTTGTTTTTTTTCTTTGTTTGCTTACTTTTCTACCCATTTATGTATTTATTATTTAAAGAGCTTCTGTAAAAAGCCAAATGTTTCCCTGGGTACAAATAAAGTTCTATCTATCTATCTATCTATCTATCTATCTATCTATCTATCTATCTATCTATCTATCTATCTAT
>JANRMT010062802.1:28833201-28844590 GCA_026402145.1 Polypterus bichir lapradei | reverse complement strand
TATCTATCTATCTATCTATCTATCTATCTATCTATCTATCTATCTATACAGCACTGCCTGTATTACTTACTTATTACTCAGCTGAAGCCTTTATTCAACTTTTGAGAGACACAACTGGTTACACGTCTTTTTTGAAGTTAGAGCACAGGAAGGTGAAGTCTCAGTAGCAGGATCAGTCCAAAGCCTTAACCACTATGGCACAGTAAAGTATAGCATTAATAATAATCAGATTTGTGTTAATATTATTGAAAAGTGGAGTGGAACATTTCTAGAAGTCAAAATGAGACTGTGTCGGTGACGCGTGTTCTATTAACACATTTAAAATGAGACTGCAGTGAGTGGGGTTTTAAGTCACATGCATGACAAATCAGATCATTTTACCAAAAGTAAGCATGTACACATATTAGTCATGGTTAATATTAAGCTTTTCAGAACACATGTATTTACTTGATTTGCTGATTCCTAGACAAAAAAATAATTAAGAAAGGAGATGAAATCCTAAAGATTTTGGAAGCCTCCCAAGAAATTACACCTTCACACAGATGACTTGGTACAAGTAAAATTAACTAAAGAAAATGGAGATTTGAAAAGTTTGGTATCTGTTTTTCAATGCACTTGCTTACCATTAAAAAGAAGGCAATTTAGCTGCAGTTCTTTTCTTGGCCATATACAGTTTGATTGCCTCCTCAGGTAGGTTGCATCTTTCTTGATTATCCTCCAGAAGAACCTACTGTAATTTTTCAAAGGAGCTAGTGTTGCAGTAATGGTCTCCTCTACAATCCCAAAGACATTTATGCTGGTTTTTAAAGTTGGGATAAACTGTTGACCCATCAGGGCCGTTATTCATTTTGCATTTGATAATGCAAGGAGATTCTCTGGCTTCATATAAACCTGCATTGAGCATTTTCTCCAATGAAAGATCTTGGATGGCAACCAGGCCTGAAATGTGGATTGGGAGCTAGAAAAGTGGGTCATATAGCCCAGGGGGTTTTACACTTTCTTTGCAATCCCCCTCCTTGTATTCTAATAAAATGAAGAGTACAGATTGTTGTTTATAATGCAAGTGATTTCTAAGGGATAACATGGCAGTAGGCCAGCAATGGAAAATGACAAGTTCAAAACTGCTCTGTTTACAAGATTGCATTAGTAAAGGCTACCAGGAGGTGGCATAAGCTGGGGGAAATCATCTAAAGAAAGCAAAAACCATTTCTTCACAATCCATGATTAACCATTGACTCACATAGCTGAAGCAGGAACCATGACAGTATTTAGAAATACTTTGACAACTCAGCAATTAGTGAGCCAAGCCAGGCTGCTGAACTGAGTGGGCTCCTCTTTTCTGTAAAATGTCTGGGCTCCAGGGTCTAGACAGATGAGGAATGAGGTAGTGGGGACAAACTTTTATAGTAATTTAGGAAAGGTAACAATTTGGAATAGTGCATTCTAGTTGCAAAAAAAACTTTTTGGCCTAACAAATGATATATAAATATATTTTGATACCCACTCAATCCAATACAGGAGCATGGGAGGGCCTTAGTCTATCCCAATAGCATCCATCATAAAGATCATTCAGTCACGCGGGGTCCAGTCCGCAATCTCTGACTAACCTAACTTGCATGTGTGATAGGCCATGTCACAATTTTTCATATGAAAAATGAACTGTTTATAGCTGAGAAACACTTTTGTAAATAGTTAAAGGTATACTTACCTTTACAAATGGGTTAGTGCAGGAAGTCACACTTCGCAATTAGCAGCTCCATAGAGACATACAGATGCTCTTTGGCTAAGCGTGGCTGCTTCTGGATATACCTGTAGAGTAGGAGTGTGAATGGTTGTTGGCACACACAGAGGAAGAGACCTTTAGTGGAGAAAGCCACTAGGAAGTGAAGGGTTGTCATGTAATTTCTGACCGGAGCAGGACACATCAAGTATCCAATATCAAGATCTGTGTGATAATTGTGTGGTAATTGAGCCCCCGAACACAGACAGACACCAAATGCCCAAAAACACATACGTTTAATTAAATTCTTTGATATACAACACCACACAATGCCTTAAATAGCCACAATTCTCTCATAGTGCCTTCTTTCTTTTCAACTCTTTCTTCTCTTCTGCCATCACTCCTCCTCTCGCAAGCTCCATCTTCTTCCACCCAACTGGAGTGAGGCGGCCCCTTTTATAATACCTCAGATGTACTCCAGGTGCTCCATCATGATCTTCTGGCAGCACTTCCTGGTGTAGCGAAATTGTTGCCTGAGCACCCAGAAGCACTCTGGGTGTGCCTGGGTTCACTTCTGGTGTAGTGGAAGTGCTGCACTCCAAGGCTTTGTAATCATCCTCTGGGTACCCCCTGGCAGTGGCCATGGGCTCCAACAGGGTTGAGCTTGAGCCCTGATGCAGACCAGGGCGGCTGCCCTCTCGTGGCCCGGGGGAGGTATTGTCCCTCTCCTGGGCCTTCCTCCTTGCAGACGTCCAGGCTGGGCAAGAACCCCAGCTGTCCGTCACAATTGGTAAACTCCCAACAGCGTCCCCATTGATTGGACGAGAAATTCTAGAGGTGGTATAGAATGCCTGCCTTGGCTCTAGGTGGTCATCTTTTGCCTCTTCTGATCTCCTGATCATTTGAGTAGCAGTGAGGAAAGTGTAAAGTGCACTACGGATTAGACCTTGGTGTTAATAGTAGGAGTTGAGGTGATCACTGGGGAGGAAGATGGTGAATTGCATGCTTATCTATTCTTGTTTGTCCGATGGATTCCTTCCGGAACATTCCATGTTCAGGGCCGGATTTAGACTTGATAAGGCCCTAAGCTATTTGAGACATGGGGCCCTTTATAAGTCCAGATATGCTGTAGTATATTTAAGTATATATGACAATTGCTCACTCGGACAATTGGTTTTGGGGGCCCCCAAGAAGGCGGGGGCCCTAAGCTATAGCTTGTGTAGCTTATACGTAAATCCTGCACTGTCCATGTTGCACAGCCGACATTCCAACGTGTTTGATAATTAGTAGACTCCCAAGAGTGTCCCCGGGTATTGGATGAGAAAACCCTTGAAGCGGTATAAAATGCCTCTCTTGGTGTTAGTGGTTGTCTTTTAGCCATTCTGATCTGAGGATCAAGTAAGGAAATTGTAAGGTGTGCCTCAGATCATTGGGGAGGAAAGTGTTGAGCTGTATGCCTACAGTATCTGTTCTTGTTTGTTCTTTGGATTCCTATTGGGACCAGGACATGTTGTGCAGCTGACATGTGTGATAATTGGTAGTCTCCTGACAGCATTCCCAGGGATTGGATGAGAAATTCCCGTGGTGGTGTAAAATGCCTGCCTTGGCTCTAGGGGTCATCTTTTGCCTGTTCTGATCTGCTGATCATTTGAGTACCAAAAAGAAAATTCTAAGGTGTGCTTCTGATTAGACTTTGAGCTAATAGTAGGAGTGGAGATGATCGTTACTGAGGATGGTGGTGAGCTGTGTGCTTATCTATTCTTGTTTGTCCTTTGGATTCCTACTGGAAAGGACACATTGCAGAGCCAATATTGTTGTGATAATTGGTAGATTTTCAAGAGCGTCCATAGGATTTGGATGAGAGAATTCGTAGGCGGTAAAAAAATGCATCCGCTGGTGTAATTGGTAATCTTTTGGATGTTCTGATCTGCTGATCACTCCAGTAACAGTAAAAAAAAGTGTAAGGCATAGTTTGGATTAGACTTTCCAGTTAATGGTAAGAGTGGAGGCATCAGTTGGTGAGGAAGGTGGTGTGCTGTATGCTTATCTGTTCTTGTTTGTTCTTTGGATTCCTGCTGGAACAGGATACATTGTACAGATGACGTCACAACATGTGTGATAATTGGTAGACTCCCAAGAGCATCTCTGGGGATTGGACTACAGAACCCTGAGTCAGTGGTAAATGCCACATGGGTTGGACGGGCATCCCAACCAGAGAAGGGCATGGTTCCTTACCTGGACGGGAGGTTCCGAATGAGCAGATAGGCATCTTGATCAAGAGAAAGGAAAGACAAAGACCTGGAAGTGACGGCCAGAGGAGATGGCCAGAGGAGATCTTCCTCTGGAAGCGGAAGATATTGCTGGTTACCTTTTATTCTCCTAGAAACGGAGATGGCAGCAGCTGTCCGTATCGACCCCATTTGGGAACCAGTAGGGAATGCTGGGAGATGTAGTCCAGCAACACAGCCTTGCTGGGAAACATGGGTGCCACAAGGGGGTACTATCAGGAGATGTGCTTCCTAAAATGGGACTTCCGTATGACCTGGAAGTACTTTCATCGAGTAGTCACCCTGGCACCAGAAGTACTCCCAGGTCCGGTCCTTAAAAAAGGGACCACACTCCCTAGTGCAGGTGAGTCTGAGCTGGGAGCTACACTCAACTGGAGGAGGGCAGTGTGGTGGCGAGAGAGAGTATTGTGGAAGGAGAAGAGATTATTGTGAAGAGAGAGGGAGAAACTTGTGCTTTTTGTTTCTTTTGAAGGAATTTGATTAATAAACCATCCTTTATTTGAACCCGGGATGTTTTGCTTGTTCGTGCTGGGATTTGGGAGCAGGCTGACACCCCGGTTTCCAGCCCACAGTATTAAATGCCTCCACTGGTGTTATGAGACGACTTTTGGTCGTTCTGATCTGCTGATTACTCGAGTAGCAGTAAGCAAAGTGTACTGTAAGGTGCCCTTCAGGTTAGATCTTTGAGTTTATAATAGAAGTGGAGGCGATCGTTTGCGAGGTAAGTGGTGAGCTGTGTTCTCATCTGTCATTTGGATTCTGCATGATCTTTTGGAATAAATTCCTGGAATTTGATACATTATTTGCAGGAAGAAAACATTTTCTTTTTGATTCATTTTTTCACTGCATAACTCCTGGAAAGTGCAATTTTCAATAGTATAAATAGTCTTTATTTTTCAATTTTGTACTTTTCATTTTTGTGTGCCATTGCTATTTTTCTGTGTCTGATAAAAGTGCATGGCAGAAATTTTTGCTGATTGTCTTATTGGCAGTTACCGCAATAAAATACAACTTTTGAGTTTGTGTCTGTGCCTCACACTCACTGCTGGCTTCCTCTCGGTCATAAACTACAAGATACCCAGGGTTTAAACTCTAATCCGGGCAGGAGTTCAAAAGCATAGGGCATCACTGCATGTCTTTGGGTGTAAAAGATACAAACTATTGACACACATGGAGAGCATGAGCAGCTCCTTACAGACGACAGGATATTCAGGGAGGATCAGTGAGGTAGCAGCTGTACACTCTATGCCACCTTGCTGCCTGGCAAATCATATTTTACTGAACTTTTTTTCTGAATATTTACACAGAGAAGGATCTGATAGGAAACCATATATTTTATACTTCTGTATTTTGAGGTGTACTTGTAAAAGCTGCATTCTTTGCTCTAATGGTGTTTCAAGCATAATATTATCTTTAGTAAATCAAGTATGTGATGAGGATTATTCTTGCTACATTAAGTATCAGCAGGCATGAAAGAATGTGTTTGATTATGGCTTTACCTTTTTAACGACGCACAAAAGCTATTTATAAGAACTCGCCATATGTGCAGGGCAAAATCTGAAGGATTGCATAGGATATCATTTTTTTTATTGTTGTAAAGGGACATTTTTCTTTCTTTTGCTATAGAGATTCATTGGCGATTGAGCTTTGGCAGTGATATCAAAGTCAAAAAATAAATTATCTGCACAACCTGCTAGATCAGGAGCTAATAATGTTCATACTCTATTAGAGGTCAGAATCCGTCATTCTGTCAAGGAAATGCTCTCCTTAAGCAGGCTGTCGGGAAGGTCGGCTGAAGAATTGAGTGATACCGTTCTTTATGGATTATGACTGTTTAATCCGACCAATGATAACATTTTATTACGGTGGTGCAGTGCTTATCACTGAAGCCTCATATATTCAAAACCCGGGGCTTGAATCCTGTACCCATGTGCTGTTAGTTTTCCATCCAAAACACTGGAATGAGCTGTTGCTACACAAGTCCCTTCCATTCTTCTACTGAACAGGTTGCTTGATTCTTCTCAGTCAGCCTTTAAGAAGGGCCATTCCTTGGAGATGGCTCTACTTAATGTTTACATGTGATGGTTGGCTTGGGCTACCAGTGTATCATCTGTTCACATCCTGCTACTTTTGACATGGTCAACCAAAAGATCTTTCTTACTACTTTCTCTGACCCTTGGCATCACCGGAGCTGCCTTCAGGTGGTTTAAGTCCTACCTCTTGGGCAGATCCTACTGTAGAACGCTATCAAGGGTGTACCAGGCAAGCACAAGGGTGCTCCAAGGATGGGTGCAGGCTGCTCTCTTCTTCACTCTATACACTTTCTTACTAGGCCCTATCATCCAGTCTCATGGTTTCTGTTATCAGTGCTATGCTGGCCATACGTACCTGTACCTGTTGTTCCCTCCAGAGGACCACATGGAGTCAGCGAGAATGTTCTGCATGTTTCACAGATATTTCATCTTGGATGAAGGAACACCATTTCCAGATAAATCTGGGGAAGATGGACCTTCTGGTCATCCCAGCTTGTTTGTCTATTCTGCACCTCATCTCCATTCAGTTTGTTTCATTTTCTCTAATGCCTGCCAAGTCTGTTTGCAACCTTGGGGTGATGATCGATGGCCAGCAATCCTTCACTGAACATGTTGCAATGGTCTCTCAGTCTTACAGATTCACTCAGTATAACATCTGCAAGATCAGTTCATGTCTGACAACTTCTGGTCCAGGCTTTGATCTTGTCTTGTCTAGACTACTGCAGCTCACTACTGGGAGGTGTATGACCATGTGTCACCAAGTTGCTGTAGATGATTCAAAATGATGCAGCATGTCTGGGGTTCAACCAGAAGTAGTAGGCACATGTCACTCCTCATTTCAGATCACTACACTGGCTCCGTATAGGGGTACGAATTAAGTTCGAATCCTCGATGCTTACCTACTGAGTAGTCAACAGGTTAGCACCTGCTAACCTGAGAACACTTCTAAGGCAGTAGTTCTTAAACTTTTTTTTCTCATGACTCATTTTTGTGTCTTAGAGACCCAGAATTGCTACTGACCATCATCTCGTGGGGAGGAGGATAATTGCCTGCCTTGTGGATCATCCTGTGTGTGGATGTGCCCTTTGTGGAAATCACTGCTGACAAGCTTTGGAGAATAGCTGATGCATACTGTAGCAGAGTAATGGCATTTGCTTTGTGGCAAACCATCTCAGGACACTCCACATTAAATGCCTTTGTGAATCACAACTTTGCATAACCCAAACTCGGACAACACAAGACCCAAAATGGGTCGCGACCCATAGTTTAAGAATCTACTGTATGTTCAAAGGTCCTGTGTTCCTTCTTGATTGCTTAGGTCTGCTGATGGACCTCTGAATGGCATCAAGTCTCCATCCAGACTGTTTTCAGGTGTAGCTCCTAGCTGGTGGAATTAGCTGCCCACCTCCATTCAATAGTCTGACTCCCTCAGTGTGTTTAAGAAGTTTTTGACGACTCTCTTGTTTGATGAATTGACGTCTACCTGACATTAGTTTTTAGGTGTTTGTAAACCAGGAAGTGAAAGGTGATCAATTTTGTCACCTTGTCCTGTAACACTTGTTCCCAAACTGTTCCCCAGAGTGATGTTTACTTGATTAGGTTGACCTCTTTTGTAACTCATTTTGGATAAAAGCATCTGGTTAGCAAATAAATTTAATGTCATGCTTTTGGAAGTTATTCTCTGCATACTAAGATTTTCCTCTCATATTCCACAGACATACATGTTAGGTTCCTCAGCGACTGTCCATATACAGGTAGGTGTGTGTGAGTGCCCTGTAATGGACTGATGACCCATCCAGAGTTGGCAGTTGTCTTCAACCCAACACTGCTAGGATAGGCTCCAAACTCTGTGTAAAGGAATCAGATTAATTGGTTTCGATAAAGGATGATTTATTTAGAATGAAGGGACAATTGCTATTATACAATAAACAGTAGGGGAACCCCACGTTCCTCCCCAAAAAATTCTACAGACCATTTGGATCCGAGTGTCTTGAAGCATGGCATTCACGGAATCAGCTCGCTTCCCACCTTGAATATTTAGATTTCAAACGTGTCTCATCGCTGACATAACTGTGCCATCTTTTCCTAACGATGAATTGAAGTAGTAAATGAGTTCCTGCTGGTTTAATGATGTGTTTTGAAAGACGAATACAGAGACAAAGGAGAGGCTGGTAGAGAGGGAGAGACAGAGCTGTGCACAGAATGATTTGACTAAACAGGCTTGTGTGAGGGGAAGCAATAAGGGTCCGGCCTGAGGCAATGGCCACACACCTGACTGTTCCCCCACTACTGTCCCCAACATAGGTATGGATGTTTACATCATTGCAGTGATGCCAGTGCTGTGCCAGCCCAGCCCCAATCACCTATTGCGTTGACTCATACTGTGGCTGTCAGTTTTTTGCTCGCCTTCATCCATTACTCAATGTACAATTTATTTGTGACCTCTTTCTGTCTCCTGTCATTCTCTGTTGCTGCATATCAACTGATACAAGCCTAACGTGTCATTTAATACCCCTGATGTGATATTTTCAGGTAATTATAAGGCATTTTAATGGCACACATCAGATTAAAATGTTAGTAATCACACAAAATAACTTTTAGAGTTTACTTTTGAAACTCAGCTTTTAAATGGCTTTAATTTGATTGGTGGGCACTGGAGATGCTTCTCTTTCTTTGGATTAATTTATGCAAAGCAGCCCACAAATCACAAGTACCATATAATTGTTTCCATATTTCAAAGAAGGTGAAGTGACTTGCTCGGAGTCTCACTGTGTTAAAGAGGTAGGGAGGGATAAGGTAGCTTTATACCCTGTCACAGAAATGTACACAGGGCCATGAAGACTCCACAGTGCAGAAGTGAAATGGCGTACAGTGGACACCCTGGACGTAGCTGGATGATCTAGACTTTACGAATGACCTGGGCCTTGTTTCTTACATGCACCAACAGATGCAGGAAAAGATTAGCATTGCTGAAAATAAATCAACTCGACTGCTCATCAATTTCCACAGAGGAAAAGCAAGGTCCTCAGGGTCAATGCTTCCAACACAACCCCAGTCATGATGGAAGGTGAAATGCTAGAGAAGAACTTAACCTACTTTGGCAGCATTGTTAACAAGAGTCGGGGGTATAGGTGCTAACATGAGAGTTAGGATTGGCAAAGCAAGGGCAGCTTTTCTTCAACGGAGGAACATTTGGGGCACCAGGGACCTGTCCTTCACAATTAAGGCTTTTCAATACCATCATGAAGTCAGTCCAACTCTATGCAGAAGAGACATGGATTATGAATGTTACCATCATTAAGAAAATCCAGACCTTTATCAAAACTTGTCTGAAAAGGATCCTCCATGTAAGTTGTACTGATACCATCAGCAACCAAGAACTGTGGCAACAAACAAGACAAGAGTCAGTGAAGGAAGAGATTCTCTGGTGATGATGGGGTTGGACAGGCCACACTTACTGCTAACCAGTTACTAATATCTCCAGACAAGCCATTACATGGAACCCTCAGGGAAAGAGGAAAAGAGGGCAGGCAAGAAACTCTTAGTGGTGTGACGTGGAGGCAGATGCTAAGAAGATGGGGTACACCGGGGGCAGCTGGAGTGACTAGCTTAGGACCGAGATACTGGGAGAACACTGGCTGGTGGCCTATACCCCAGAAAAGAGGGTCAATAAAGGCAGAGAGAGACATAAAGAGAGAGAGAGTCTCATAGAAATGGGCCATCAGGAGCCTAAGGTACTTACTAGAAAGTTTAGGCAGGTCCTCATTCATCGAGGGCTATCTGATAGTTCTGTGCTTCTGCCTCAAAACCTTAATTCAAATCCCAACACCAGACTTTGAATGCACCTGTGTCAGTTTTCATTTGGTCACTACGGGCTTCCGTCCACATTCTCAAAGACAGTGGCAATCATACATGAGCCAGGTGTGAGAGATCATGCATGAGAGTCTCCTGTCATTAATTGGCACCCCATCTCGGGTCTGTCCTTGCCTTTTATCTGATGCTGCTAGGGGAGGCTTCAGCCCCCTGCATCCAGGAACTGCATTAAGTAGATCTGAAAATAAGAGGATGTTAAAAATGTGATAATGCTAGAGTGTATCCCATGATGAACTGGCATCTCACTCGTGATGACACTGGATATCTTGCTCCAGATAAATAAGTTCAGTAAATGATTGGATGAATTATTCACCAAATAACTTCATTTGAAAAGGAGATATACTGCATTCATAAATTGATACACATGGTCAGCAACAATGCTTAGGGTCTCTGTGGCATTCAAGTGACTTGCAGTTGGTATTAAGAGGCCTCACATGTGCAAAGGAAACATTCCTCAAATTAAGACAGTGCAACTGCTAATCTGTACCCCTGGCACAAGGCAGAATATATCTGAGAAGCTTACTTAGATTAAAACAGAGGTGAGTTGTCTGTGGTGAAGCAAAATGCAGCAGCATCCATTGAACGGAAAGACATCCTAAGAACTGCGTCAACCAACAGCGGTCCATTTTGAGGTCTCCCAGTGGCTCCCGGACATCCCGTTGCCACTACGTGAATTGAAAAAGGGCAGGCAATTTGTACAATCTCATGAGTGACCATTGAGTATAGGTGGCTATGTGTTTAATTACATATACTATATAAATAGGAGTTTTAACACCCACCTTTTATCACTATTCAAAAGTGCTTTTAGCAATGATACATTTATCTCTATAGTTCTTCAAAATAAGCCCTCACAGGTCTAGTCAGTTTCTCAGAATCAGGCTATGAGTCACTGCTGGGTTCTGAACCTATGACCTCATATTTTATACTACATCAGCGTAGCCTCGAATCAGAAGATCAGGGTTAGCAGCAAAAAGTAAGTGAAAATAAAATGGCACCAGGGCATTATATAGGCTTAAAAGACAGCATCCATATGGGACAGAGAAGGCATTAAAATCCAGAGAAAAGAGAACAGAAGTCATAGCAGCAAAGAAAGCATGTCTGTTCCTGAAAAGCTCTGCTTTCATCTATTTGTTCGTTCATGCTTTTCCTCAAAGAAACCAGTTTTCACAATCTGGAGATTTGCTCTTTTATAGAAAATGATATGATGCCCATGATGCATGAGAAGGACTTAAAATATCACCTTCCAGTACATTTGAATCAAGTCAGCTATCCAAAGACAAAAGTGGTAGGAATAACATCTACCTTATACATCTATCTGTATATGCTTTCAAGATCTGTTTTCTTCTCCACTTTTTTCTTTTCCCTTACAACTAGATTGATATATATGAAAGGCACTATATAATAGATAGATAGATAGATAGATAGATAGATAGATAGATAGATAGATAGATAGATAGATAGATAGATAGATAGAT
>JANRMT010062802.1:28797167-28822304 GCA_026402145.1 Polypterus bichir lapradei | reverse complement strand
AGATAGATAGATAGATAGATAGATAGATAGATAGATAGATAGATAGATAGATAGATAGATAGATGTTAGAGCGAAGATGGGTCTACAAATAAAATGCTTTTTCACATCTGAGTGTGTTCAATTTTCTTTCATCACAGCATTTTTCTGAAAAGGTTTATTTAACAATATTTTAATAAAAATATATTTATTTGGGAAGTTGTGATCATGTGACTGGATAACCTCAAATGTGGATTATGCGATACGAGTAATGTCAGATTTTTCATTGGACTTCTTGATAATGTTTGAGGATGTACAGCATTATTTACCATAGATACCTGTTTTATCAGATATTTGGCTAACTTCATTTTGCATTAAAACATTGTTCACATCCATTAGTGCAAGCCATATTGGGTAAGTAAAATATAAAATATATATTAATTTTCTGTAAAGTTTTTCTTCGTATGGTAAGGCTAGCTCCAGCACAGCTACACCTTCCTTTCAGCTCAAGTGTAATGAATCAGACCGCCTCTGTCAAAGTCTGATGGACTGCCTCTCTTGGTTATTGCACACAAAACTACATGCTTTTAATACTTTTTCATTAGTTGCATTACTATTTTTATTTTCTCTTGATACCTTATAAGATCCATTATGTTCTTGCCAGCCAGCCAGATAAATTGCCCCTGCCACTGACTAGTCTTGTGTTTAGCATTCTCCATATAAAAGACGCTTTATAAATGGCGATTGACTGTACGTACAGGTTTTGAAATGTGCTCATTCAGAAAGGCATTATAAAAAAATGAAGACTGAGTAATTATTATAAATATCATCTTTTACAGTTAGCCTAGATTTATAAACTCCTTTCAAAGCTTTTAGATTTGCTCTGCTCGTTCATCTGTTTTGGCCTAAACTACACTGTTATATTTCCTTTTAATCTATTGTCATTGTCAAAAGGAAAACAAATAGGTCTTGTAATACTGGTGTTTAAGTAAGGTTTTTCTTTAATTGAAATGATTCTTTCATTGACTTTTTGCACCCACATTCCAGTACATGGTCATGGCAAACTCAAGGTCTCACTTAGCAAGGTAGGATTAATAGATTGAAGGGGTGACTGCAGGGAGCCCCCATTCAGTGGCTGATTTATTTTAGTAGGAGCCAAGCTGACCTGGAAGTGCTTCATATGTTAGTCCGCATGACACCAAAATAAGGTCACAGTCAAGTCAGATCTCAAAAGGACTTCATCAAGTTGAGCTTGGAGTCTTGTAAAAGTAGAGGCCAGGGCTCACCTGATATGAGGATGAGGAGGAATGAAGGCCAGAATTTAGAGGAAATGATTACAGGACAAAGGGGAGACAAGGGTCTAGGGAGCTCTCTATAGGTGCCAGCCAGAGTTTCTTGTTGTCTTGTAAGGCCCAACATGGCTTTACATTCCTAACATTTCTTAGTATACACCATGGGCCCTAGAGCAAGGCCTTTAACCTGCAATTGCTTCATCCTGGGTATGACGTTAACCTGCATCCAGCTACGCAAGCAGGTCCTCCAATTTACAGGAAAAACATGGGGCTTGGTGACAAGATTGGCAATCCAGCCACTATAAAAAAAAAAAAAAAAAAGAAAAACTCACACTGCTCCAGTGTGCTGCTGAGGTGTCACCCGCTGCACTCGGTCCCAGTTCAGGTGGTTCAGTGTGTGGTGGGTACACATTCTCCCAACCTCTCTCTCCCTTGGTATATCCCAGTGTTACAGTCTTCCCATCTTCCATTATGTAAACCCCTTGTTATTTTCTCTTGTATTTGGGATTCCTGATCACCTGTCAGTTGTTGTTAAGCTTTGGGGTCTAGTCTCTAGTCTCTAGTCTCTTCCAGGTTAACAGAACCACACAGAGACTGCATCACAGCTCTTGGACTGAACTGAGACATCTCCATCCTGCCAAGCGTATGACTCCATCATGAGCCTGCACTTCAGTCTCTGTAGCTTCACTCCGATATAATAAGTCATTGTTCCTCAATCCCATCTGCAGCATTCTGGTGCTCATCTAGGTTTCTGTTTCCGAATTCTTTATTAAAAATGAATGAACAGATGGACCACTTATATGCCGGATAAATTGCTTTGAATTTTTCAGAATGTAACTGCTCTCAGAATGTTTGTACTGCTGGCCATGATAATCAAAAATTATTCATTATGTATCGGTAATAAATTATAAGTGGAAAATACTCTGACTGTGCAAATTCTTAGGACCACTTTACTAATAACGGGCAGGGCCTCCTTTCGCTCTCAAAACAGCCGCAGTTCTTAATGGTGTGTATTCAACAAGATGATGGGAACATTCCTTTGAGATTCTGGTCCATGGTAACATCATGGATTTACCCAATTTCTGCAGATTCATCAACTGCACATTCATGTCTGAGAATCTCCCATTCCATTGGATTCAGATCCGGCGAGTGGGAAGGCCATTGAAGAGCACTAAACCCAATGTCATGTATATGAAATCAGTTTGAGATGACTTTTGCTTTTTGAATGTGGCCACCAGGGGGTGAACCAGCTCCCCAAATCCAAAACAAGCAGACACCAGACACAGGTCCAGAAACACCCATGTTTTTATTTTCTGGGGGAAACGTTTCCCAAGTAGCATTTCCCAGGAAAGCACAGTACAATTAAATAGCAAGCGTTGTCCTCTCCCACCCGACTCTGGCTCCTTGAGTGAAGTAAACGGTACCTTTTAAGTTGCACCTGAGAGCACTTCAGGTGGCCCATCAGCATTATCAGGAAGTACTGCCAGGTGTGATGGAAACCCAAAGTAGGGCTCTGCAGCTCCCTTGACGGCCCCCACAAAACCCAACATGGCTGTGCCAAACTCCGAGGCGCCACTGCAACCCAGGAGGGCGGCCATCTTAGCGCTTCAGAGGAGGTAGTTATTTGTGCATATCTGCTCCCCTGGTCTTTACAGTATATCGGCCTCCCAGCTGGGAAAGAGTCCTGGCCATCCGTCACAGACATGGTGCATTATTATGTTGAAAGTAGCCCTTAGACGATGGTTAAAATGAAGGCATACAATATGTATATAGTGTCACGCACGCGCGAATAGGAGACCGCGGACGAACCTTTACACGCTTCGGAAGACGTTCGCCGGCAGGGAGTGGCGGGGTACTAACCTTTCTGCTTTGCTTTATTCCAGGAAAAAAGACACTCCGCCACCATAAGCCTCGTTCCCGCAGTACGTTACTTCCGCCCTTCCTCCGCCATCTTTCTTGACGTCATCAGTCCCATCCTCCCTCACGGTTCCTTCCCAGCATTCCTCCACTTCCGGCTCCTCCCTTATAAAATGGCCGCCGACGTCTTGTATGGCGTCGCGCATATGAACGTTTATTGTTTATATATTTTAACCCAAGTTATTTTTGTTGTGACTGCAATATACGGGGCCGGAAACCCCAAACCTTTTTGCTGTTTCCTTGTGTCTTTTACAATAGTCGGCAACAATGCTCAAATAGGCCACGGCATTCAAGCACTTGTGTTAATGGCTATAAAATGTGCCAAGTAAACATTCCCCATGCCAAATTTTACACCATCACCACTACTTAGACTTGTTGACGCAATGCAGGTTGACTGCATGGATTCACACTGTTGACGCCAAATTCTAACCCTACCATCTTTGTGCCTCAATAGAAATTGAGATTCATCAGTCCAGGCTATGATTTTATCAATACTGATGAGCCTGTGCCCACTGCAGCCACAGCTTTGTGTTATGATGACAGGAGTGGAATCCAACATGGCCTTCTGCTGTTGTAGCCCGGCTGCCTCAAGATATGCCATGTTGTTCATTCTGAGATGCTTTTCTGCTCACCACAGCTGTACACAGGGGTTCTCTGAGTGACCTTTTCTGAACCAGTCTGGCCGTTGTCCTCTGACCTCCCTCATCTACAATGTGTTTCCGTTCACTGGATGCTTTTTGCTTTTCACACCACTTGGAGTGAACTCTAGAGACGATTGAGCGTTAAAATCCCTGGAGATCAGCAGTGACAGAAATACTCAGACCAGCCTGTCTGGCACCAACAATCATGTGATGGTTGAAATCACTGAGATCGGGTGTTTGATGTGATTGTTAACCAAAGCTCCTAATCTGTCTCTGCAAAATTGTATGCATTGTGCTGCTGCTGTGATTGGTTGGCTACCTAATTGTTTGAATATGCAGGTGTATGAGTTTTCCTAGTCATTTGTTCAGTGAGTGTATATCATCTTACTTTGGATTGACACCCATCCGGGTTTGGCTCCATTCTCGTGCTTGATGTTGCAGGGATAGGCTCCAGCAACCCACAACCCTGAACTGGATCATGCATGTTTGAGAATAATAGGTTTTATTCCATGTTAGTCTGCTATGCACCTACTCTTAATCGTCATTTCATTAGCTTCATTCCAGCGATCCTGCATGTGATTTCGACCTGTACTTTCCACTTCTGAAGCCCACTGCAGTACTTCATCAGCTCATTCCTAAACTTCTCCCTGTCACCTCAGAAACCTTGTCAGAATTCAGTGTTACCTGTCCACTAAGATGTAGATATGCTCTATCGAGTTGTAATTGCCTTGGGGTGCTGAAGTGTAATTCTCTTTTCAGTGGTCTCCCAATTTTACAGAGATACAAAATGCTACAGCAACACAATGACCACAGTACTGGCCTTACCGTTGAATGCAATTCACGTTCACAACATTGCTTACATACAAAGCTGTAAATCCCAACAGCCCAGGATCAATTAATCAATGTTTGTTTTATATAGCTCTATTCCCAGCATGCACCATTACAAGGTGTTTTCCACATCAATACAGTGCCACTGAAACATCAGTCAATATGGCTCCTGTCTTACTTCGTTGGACTGGAGAACTTTCATTGTAGCCTAAGAGTACTTTGCCATTTTTTTTTCTGATGGAAATCACATCTAAATGCAATCTATCAACTTTGCCGCACTAGCACATAAAAACAAGCGGTGGCTTTGAGACGCAACCGTTCATCTTCTGTAAAGAGCTGATAAGATGGATATGCTGCATTTGATGAGTTTTAGAGGAGCCTGCTTCATATAAAACACCTGAGATCTTCTGACACCAGGCTTCCCAATATTCCATATTACTTGTTTAATATTCTGCTAAGGTGAATGTGCTTTGTTTTTATGCTTCACCTCAACTTTTAATACTAATCTGTAATAAGGTGTAATAAAACAGTTCCTCGTGGTTTTTTATGCTGCCTTTTTACTTTCTCGTATATGAAGTATAGGGAAAGTATTGTGATCGTCCAAAAATTCGACCTCGGGATTTTGATGAATCTCGACATTTTAGACCTCCCTGAGTCCTATTTACTATCTCGTAGGGAAAGTATTGTAATCGTCCAAAAATTCGATTTCGAGATTTTGATGAATCTCAATGTTTTAGATCTCCCTGAGTCTGAAAATCTAATTTTTGGAATTCTGTCTGTGTGTGTGTGTGTGTGTGTGTGTGTGTGTGTGTGTGTGTAGACACGATAACTTGAGTACGCTTTCACTTAAGTGAGTCAAATTTTGCATACAAGGATTAAGTACAAATGTTGCTGTCTGTCAACTTTTGAGCTATTTCCGCTAACCAGAAGTGGTACTTTTTTATTCATGCCGCTACAGAGTCTGATTTATTCAACTTTACTTTTATAATAATTGTTCAATATATTATTAATTTGATTTGATGTGTTGTTGATGGTTCTTTAATGTACCTAAAATAAAAATATAATCATGGTCTTGCGGTTTGCTCCTCAAATATCCATCCCCATATTTCAGTATATGAGAAAGTCTTGGGGAGACCACTCACGATTTTTGATAATTTGTAATGTTGCTCAATGGAAAAGGTGCAACATACAGTACATTATATGGAGCAAAGGTTTGTGGACACCTGACCATCACACCTATATGAGTTTATTGGACATCCCATTTCAAAACCATGGAATTTAATATGGAGCTGGCCTCCAGAGAAGAGAGACTAGGCTGATTCCAGGGCTACAGGGGTTGAATTATGAGGAAAGATTAAAAGAGCTGAGCCTAAACAGTTTAAGCAAAAGAAGATTAAGAGGTGACATGATTGAAGTGTTTAAAATTATGAAGGAAATTAGTACAGTGGATTGAGACTGTTATTTAAAACGAGTTCATCAAGAACATGGGGACACAGTTGGAAACTTGTTAAGGGTAAATTTTGCACAAACATTAGGAAGTTTTTCTTTACAGAAAGAATGATAGACACTTGGAATAAGAAAACAAATAGTGTGGTAGACAATAAGACATTAGGGACTTTCAAAACTTGACGATTTTTTTTTTGGAAGAAATAAGTGGATAGGACTGGTGAGGTTTGTTGGGCTGAATGGCCTGTTCTCGTCTAGAGTGTTCTAATGTTCCATATTAAAGTGTGTCTGGGTGGAATTTGTGGTCAATCAGCCAAGAGAGCATTTGATATTAGTTGAGAAGACCTGGCTCACAATCAGCAATCCAATTCACCCCAAAGTTATGTTGAATAGGGTTGAGGCTCTGTGCAGACCACTCAGGTTCCTCCATGTCTTCATTTACCTGGCTTTGTGCACAGGGGGCATAGTCACGCTGAAACAGAAAAGGGCCTTCTGCAAACTGTTGCCACATAGTTGGAAGCACACAGTTATCTAAAATGTTTTTGAATGTTGCAGCATTAACAGGACCCTTTCACTGGAACCATGAGAGGCCTAGCCCAAATTATCCATTATCACTCCTCCGCTGCACCAAAGCTTACAGTAGGCTGTCCAGAAGGTAGTGTTCTCCTGGCATCCACCAAATCCAGATTTGCCTGATACTAAAGCATGATTTATCACTCCAGAGAATGTGTTTCCTCTGCTCCAGAGTCCAAAGACCACCACTCCAGCTGACACTTGGCATTATGCACAATGATCTTAGGTTTGTGTGGAGCTGCTCAGTCATGGAAACCCATTTCATGAAGCTCCTGATGCACAGTTCTTGTGCTGATGTTGCTTCCAGAGGCAGTTTGGAACTCAGTTATGAGAGATGCAATGCAGGATAGGTGATTTTACACGGTTATGGAGGCCCCACTCTGTGAGTTTGTGTGGTCTACCACTTCATGGCTGAGCTATTATTGCTCTTAAACTCTTCCACTTGACAATAATAACACTTACAGTTGACTTTTGTAGATCCAGGAGAGCAGAAATTTAATGTCTGACTTGTGGAAAAGGTGACTTCCTGTGACAGTGCCATGTTTAAGTCACTGAGCTCTTCTGTACGACCCATTCTACTGTCAATGCTTGTCAATGTCAGCTTAGTTTTATGCACCTGTTAACAAATATGTGTGGCTGAAGCATCTGAATATAGTAATTTGGAAGGGTGTCCACATACTTTTGGTCATATAGTGTATTCATAAATGAAACAACAGATGGATAGCTCGATCACGACAGGCACTGTATAAGACAGGCTGATTGTTAATTAGTCTCCTCACCATCTGCCATAATCTGCACTTCATAAACTCCAAGGCTCAGCATTGAATCTCCACAACTGCACGCTATATTGTGAATGTCCATCCATCCATCATCTTTGCCATGGTCAAATTCAGAATCACAGGGGGATAAAGTCTACCCTAGCAGCATAACAAGAACCACTTCATATGGCATTCCAGTCTATTAAAAGTCACACACATAAACGTACATTCATGCGAGGCTAATTTGGAGTCACAGATCAGAGGAAAATCTACAGAACTGTAAGAATACTGGTTCTTTAATGGCACTTAACTGGGTTGTGTGATTCCTTGACAAGGAATCATTTCATTCTTGGAAAGGTTCTTTGCATATGAAAGTTTTTTTTTTATTTGGGCTTTGAAAAAATTCATAATATGTAGACAAAACAGAAATCATTAGTGTATAGTAGGTGACCTAGCAGGATACTAAGAGATGAACGAATCCTGATCTGGACCTGCCTGTCTTAGTGGAAGCAGTAAGAGTCCTTTTAAAACCAGAAGCCAATCTATTCATGGTTATGTCTAGTGGCCATCACATACCTAAATAAAAGACTCTTTCTGGATCCTTGGTGCACGTGGTTCTTTTGGAAACCAAAACTGGTTCCCCTATGGCACTGCTCTAAAGTACCACCTTGGCACCTTTATCTTTATGGGTGCACAGAGGGAGAAAATAAACTCCCACACAGACTAGACTGTAATTTGAACCTTGGACTTGAGGGCTATGATGCAGCAACACTAACTATTATGCCACTACTCTGACCAACATCATTAAACTCCTGCCTTTCTCTCTCCCTCTCTCTTTTAAAATTACACAGTGTCGACGTTTCGTTTAAACTCAATCTGAAATTGATTTCTGTGACTTTAATGATAGGGTAGTTGACGTTCTTATCGCTTCACTTCAGCTTAAGGAAGTCCTCCAAGTGGAGATTTGGCCGAGTTCATAAACGGTAATCATGCTTTCACTTTCAGAAATATAAGTTAAAATACAAGTGTAAGTGGAACATCAGTCACGATGCACAAAATATCGGATGCAAAAGCGCGCCGGAGCCGTGCTGGAATTCGACAAATCCCTCAAAACGCGCTTAAGTATGAATCATTTGGGTGCGTTTCATATTCCCGAAATTACGCCGGCTACATTTTGCTTTTAATTAACATGCAAATATGCATTGATCGCCACGATGTAACCGGTTTAATGGAGTCAGAGATGTAATTACATTTTCGACAAGTGCATGCAATTGATATCTTTAATTGGAGCCGAGCGCGGCGCGCCTCTCCCTAGGAGAATTTATGGGCCGTTGCGACAACGGCAGCGTGATAATGATTTAACGACCGTTTTTCTTTCTTTTAATATTCGATATAACAAGACAGATTGATAAAAACTACACCGGCATTCACAAGATTTTGGACTTTTCGCGTTCCATTATTTGCGGCTTCACTGACGTTTACTTGCTGTTTCTCAATTTCATTTTGCAGACGAAAGCTGCTCTTTCGTTTATCTTGACACTCATGCATTTAAGAAGAGGCGATTAATTCTAATGTGCCTATCTTTTAAAAGGGTAATCGGTCCGTAGCTGACTGCACTACCCCTGACTTGTAAACTTATACGAAATGAGGAGCTACACTTCGGTGTCTATATTACAACCAGCGGCTGTCGCGAAGTGCGCATGCTCCATTCAAAACCTGGCACGGGGACTCTTGCTGTAACCTGTCATGTCAAAGCGTTCTTAAACTCGCTTCGTCCATTTCACGATGGTGACGGCTGGTAGCATCAGGAGCCAACCAGGAGTCGGGACGCCAGGCACATGGGCCTGCGCTCGTAACGCCATTTAAACTAACAGTGTGAACTTCACACAACCTGTGACGGGGGTGACATGCATAAAATTGGTAATTCTGTTCATAATGCGTCATAGTTCCATATATATTTCGCTCCTCAGGCTTTCATATCTTACAAAAGAAACATTGATTAATATAATATTTAATAACAATATAATTCATGTAATCACAATGCTTATAACTGGCAATAGCCAAGATGGCAAATATTTAATCAAGATTTCATTAACAAGTGTCGATGTACCTGTTTTGACGTCACTTAATAATCTCTTTTTCAAACTTCTTTTATAATAGTTAAGATGAAGTGGCCTCAGTGATGAGCCAGTCTCCACCTGACTTGATGTTTAATTTCTTTAAATTAATTAATTTGCTCTATTTGTTTTTTAAAGAATGGGATTAATTGGGGAGATACAGCTATGCAGTGGTTCGCACAGCAAGGTCCCTTGCTGAACTCCAGGCCTGATCTATGATGGCTCTTCAGTGTGGGTAAGGCTCCAGGTTATCAGTGTTGGCCAAGTTTGCGGTTTTTCTGTCAAATTAGGCAATTTTTTATACAAGCCCCCCTCTCCTCCACCTTATTATCATTTTTTTCATCCATCGGGTACCCTCATCCCTGTCCTCCACACCTTTAGAATTATTTTATCATTTAAAAGTAAGGGGGATCACCTTTTAGTCTTCAATGTTAAGTACCTAATCAGTGCCAGTCGAAGGTCATTTGGAGCCCTAGACTGGGTTAATGGATGTTGCTCCTTGTTGTCTATAGCGTGCGGTCAGTATTATTAGACTTCAGTGACCTGTTGTTTCCCTCAGTGTCCAGAGCATGTGCACCTTCAGAAACACCTTTGTGTACATACTGCTGACATTATTATCATACTTCTATGACCCCTTCCTTCTTGGTGCCCAGACAGCACAAGTCTTCAAAAACATAAAAGGTGCCCCTTTCTGTAAATACCACAGACATTATTTTCATACTTTGGCAACCCATATAGATACCCCTCAGTGTGTGGAAAATGCACCTTTAGCTTTCACAAATGGCGCCCCTCTAATGATGATTCCCTAGGCAGCTGCATGTGTCACCTAATGGATTGTCCAGCTCTGCACCTAGTCCATCTCATTCGAGATGATAGGTATGGCATAGTATTTTGCTCCACTACATTATTTTTGAGTAGTCTTTTGAAATTTTTTCAGGACCTGGCAACCCTGCAGATTATCCTTTTATATTTTTTTCTTTAAAAAAACATGCCTTTTTGGGTTAGTTGACTCTTCATCAGGCTTGTGAGTGCATTAATGTGCTCCACAATGGATGGGCATCCTGTCTAGGGTTGGTTCCTACCTTGTGCCAGTATCTGGTGTTTCTGTGATAGGCTTTGTTTCCAGCAATATTAAAAACTTGCGAATGGGTGCCCGATCGAATCAGGCTACAAATTCTACGTTTGTGAAATCCATACTTTCTCTGCAAAGAATTGTTTTTTTAAGTCCTTGAAATGATTTTGTTATCATGGCACTGATTTGTGCTTAAAATAGACCTTTTCGGCCGATGTAATGAAGAGCTTCCTGTTTAAACGGGGCTGTGAGACGTGAACTCAGCTCTTCAATGCACCTCATTTGATTTTTTCCGGCAAACAAACTTTCAAAACAAATCGTATTTTACGACTCTAATCAGAGTCGGAATAATAATTATGTTGGCATTTCATTTTAGATCTGAGATCAGCTAAAATTTAAACAATGACCGTTGTTAATACCCAGCCATCATTACTCAGTTTGCCAATAGATGTCAGAAGGACGGATGCCAAAACCGAACTGCCCAAGGATAGATATCGACGTACCAAGCAAATGGCGATACGTTCTAAATTACTTACGGTTCCGGAGCTGTCAAAGGGTTTAAGTCAGTTGATGATATTAGTCCTGAAAAGTACGTCCCACCAAACCAACGTTCCAAAAATCAACCAAACTTACTGTTATCTGCTCAAACTAACACCGACTTACTATACTTGGCAGCGTCACTGTAGCATTCGAACATTCTTAGCCAATCATGCAATACTGCATCTGCATTTGTTACATTATGTTCTAACTACAGAGGCAGAGTCCCATTGCATGGTTTTAACTTGTATTGAGTTGAGGTACTGACGTGAACACCATACATACGGATAGTATCAAATTATATATAAGGATGATTAAATGAGCTTAGTAATAGTAAGTGCAAAGATCAGACATGGGCAGCTGGTGTAACTCTCCATAACTGAAATATGGAGACCCTCTACTTTTAGGTAAATTTTTGCCTATTTTCTTATTAGGTAAAATGCTTTTTAGCAAATTCAAAAACAGGCAAGACTATTGAAATAAATCCTATCCAGTGTTGGTTCTTACTTTGTGTGAGATACCATAGGATAGGCTTCAGCTCCTCATGACATTGGGATTCACACACACTTAACTACTTTGTAGAACATTGAGGATGGGCTTGGCAGGCATTTTGGGCTACGTCACCACAACTGTGACTTCGTCTGTTACAACTGATCATAGAGCCCACACAGGCTCATTTTCTTTAGGATTGCTGTTGACGAGGGGTCTGCTTTTTGTTTACTCTTTTGTCGGCTGGTTATATCTGGTCATAATAAGAAGTACATTGTTAAGAGACTGGCCTGTTTTACTTCAGCCTAATTTATGTGTTCATATATGCAAATGATGCATGTTTGAACTCTTTCTATTTTTGCATTGTACCTGCTAACTCTGAACCTATGCTCAGTAAAGAGCGCTTAAAAATCTAAATGAATTCATGAATTAATAGAAAGAAATAGGCTTACATGTAATGTATAAGTACTATGGAAAAAATCCTAAAATTAAAAAAAAAACAAAACAATTAGATAACTATTGTAAAGTATACAGAACCTGTCATTTGTTTAATTTTATGTGGATATTGAAAAAGTCATTGTTTAATAATTAGAATTAATTTTGATCACTATGCGGAGATCTGTTTTTACTTTAACAAATAATTGTCTTTATCTGTTGCTCAGTGTCAAAAAAGCCAAACTAAATTCATTGTAATTCAGTGTTGTACAACAATAAAGTGTGGAAATGTTCAAGGAGGTGAATACTTTTTATATGTACTTAGAACTTTGACTCCAGAGGGAAATTTATCTTTAAACAGAAGCTTTTCAAAAATAGATAGCTAGATGGATATTAAAGGCACTATATAATAAATAGATAGATAGACAGATCAGATAGAAAAGGCACTATATGATAGATAGATGGATAGATAGATGGATTGATAGATAGGAAAGGCACTATATGATAGATAGATAGATAGATAGATAGATAGATCTGCAGTGGACTTGCGCCCTACCTGGGGTTTTTTCCTGCCTTGCGCCCTATGTTGGCTGGGATTGGCTCCAGCAGACCCCTGTGACCCTGTAGTTAGGATATAGCGGGTTGGACAATGACTGACTAGATAGATAGATAGATAGACATACACCAGAATGACTGAAAAAGAAGAAAATGAAAAAGAAAGAAAACTTCTGACTTGATAGTTATATTCACATTATGTAGGCATGCTGTCACTGGTATAAAGGAGCCCCCGTTGCATTTCCTGACACACTTCTGCTGAATAATTTGTTGGCCTAAGTCCTCAGTGTTGGTGTGTCACAGAGAGGATGTGCAGCATTGTTCATAATGGCACTCGGTTTTGCTTTAATTCTATTCTTTGCAACGACCTTCATGAGGTCCAGAATTGGTTCCATAGCTGTACCTACCCTTTTTAATTAGCTTGTTGATTCTGTGGTCCTCTCTTGAAGTGATGTTACCAACTAAGCATACTACAGCTTAGAACATTGCACTGGCCATCACAGATTTATAGAAGATGTTTAGGATGTCACTTGCCACATTAAAGGAGAGCATGTAGTCTCCTAAGGAAGAAGAGCCTGCTCTGCCTTTTCTTATGTAGTTCCTCTGTGTTCCGAGACCAGTCCAACCTGTCATTGATGTGGACCCCCAAGTACTTGGAGGAGTGGACCTCCATTACATAAACTCCCTGAATAATGACAGGACATAGAGGCTGTTCGGTGCGGTGAAAGTCAATAATCAGTTCCTTGGTTTTGCTGATGTTAAGGTGCAGCCGATTCTTTTTGTACCAACAAACAAAGTTTTCCTCTTGACTCCTGTCCTCTGTCTCACCCCCCTTATTAATATACCCCTTAAGTGCAGAATCATCTGAGAAGTTCTGCAATGCCATGACCTGCTGTTATATTTATAGTTGGAGGTGTTTAGAGTGAAGAGAAAACGAGACAGGACTGCTCTTTGAGGTGCTCCAGTGTTGTTCACACAGTCCTTGAGTCTCTCAAACTGTGGTCTGCCTGGTAGACAGTCTATAATACAGGACACCGCAGGCTCATCCACCTGCATATCTCTAAGTTTACCCCTTAACAGGAATGGCTGAATGGCATTGAAAGCACTGGAGAAATCACAACATATAATCCTCACAGTGCTGCCAGTTTTGCCCATTTGAGAATAAGCAACTTGTATTATTATTTATGCCAACAGAGCTGTAAGTTGCTTAAATCCTCACATTTATTTACAACAATAGCATGATGTTTATTTTTTATAAAAAACAAAAGAATAGCTAAACACAAGGACAAAGCACACTTCAAGAAAGTAAATTATTCACTAATTACAGCTTCAAAACCGAAGTATCTAAAAGATCACGATCATTCTTGGAGTTTCTTTTACTAAGCTTTGTTCTTCTTTACAAAGATAACTAATTGGTATTTGTATTTCTTAGTTTACATGTTCATCAGTTTCATCTGTTAAAAGACAGAATATACCTGCTTTTATCCTGCTGTTGCTTTGTCCACAAATAATTTCATTTCTGCTTCAGTCCTCTTTAAAAAGTTTCCTCTTCATCTCCTCTGGCTTAACTGGAACAAGTAAAATTATATTATTGCAGTCACAGATGAGTCCACATTCAATGAAAGAGGTAACACCCATTCAAGAGCGCGGTTTGGGGGTGGCAAGTGGGGCGACCCCCCCAGACCCCACGCCTAAGGGGGCCCCCTTTTGAGGTCCACATGTCCCGTTTGAGTGGATTTGTCAAGTTATATTCTCCAGTTACATTTTGATAAAGTCCACATGTTATCTTACAAAAAATTTAGCTGAATATTGTAATGAGAAAATCCGGTGTATGTTAACATTATTTTTATTAAATTCACACGCAAGTTTATACAGTCCACACATACCGGTAACAGCGTTTGACGTAACCGGCCCCGCGTGAGGTTGGTCAGCCCAAGGCCCCACACACCCCTAAGGGTACCCCATACTGTTTGTTATTGGTGATCAGTTAGTCCTGTTTTTGAGTTTTCAGAGGTTTACTATTAACAATAATAGAACTGATATTTTAATAATGAGTTTTGATGGTTGCAATGTCCGTAATAAATTAAACACATGAAACACACTGAAATTCAAATCAATAACCCCTTCTTCTTCCATTATTAAACCAACCTTATGCAGTTTAGGACTACTTCCAGGGTGCAAAGCAAAAACCAACCGTCGATGGGGTGCAATCACTTGGCCCAGACTAGTTTAGGGTCACCCGTGTCTTTAGGGTGTGTGAAGCAACACCAGAGTATGCTACACAGACATGTTGAACAGATGCTAACTACACACAGGCAGTGATTTGGGAAGAATTTAAAGGCCACCTCTTGAAGCTGTGAAACAGCAGCTACTGTACGACAAGCTGCAATGAGCTGTACTGTGCAGATAAATGAGAGCGGACATTGAGGCTGCATTTTAATGGAAGGAGTAAATGAAATCCAGGTAAATTATGCATGGATACAATGTACTGTATATATGGAATGAATGTTAAAGGGCTGTGGTGGGCTGGCGCGCTGCCCAGGGTTTGTTTCCTGCCTTGCGCCTTGTGTTGGCTGGGATTGGCTCCAGCAGAACCCCATGACCCTGTAGTTTGGATATAGCTGGTTGGATAATGGATGGATGGGTGTTAAAGGGGTCTTTGAGAAAAGTGACATGCATTGCATGCCATACATAACATGTTTTTGATGTTAATGAAGTGGTACACTTTGTAAAAGATACGTTTAACACCTCAGCTGAAGCTTGAGTTTTAGTGATTTGAGTATTTTGTTGTTATTTTTATAATTGTTTTCAATTATCTGGTGGCCCCTTAGAAGATTACTGAAGCCCTCTATTGGGTTGTGACCCCTGGTTGAAAACCACTGATATACTGGGTATAAAAAGGTTTGTGTGATACTAAATAGATCCCATGCGAATATGGGCATTAGCTTTAGTGGCTCCTGCAATGCCTGCCACCCCACCCCGTCCAGGGTTGGTTAATGCCCTGCACTCAATACTAATGGGACAGACCCTGTGACTCTGAACTGGGTTAAACATATTTGAGATATTTTTTTTGTCATATTGTATTTTTTATGCAAGCTAAATACATATTGTGAGTGCCACTTAGGACAGACGGGCATCTCGGCTTGTCAGCAGCATGACTTCTGGATAACATGGAAGGTACCAAGGGAAGGACAAGCAGATGCTGAAGGGCAGGAGTAGTTCGATCCCTCATAAATTAGGTGGTAGTGGTCCATTGGAGTCATCCCAGCTTAGACAACCACAGGGGTTTATGGAAACTGGAGTCTGGAAGTACAGTCCCTGCCAGGGGCCTTGGGTGCTGCACGAGGGTGCTGTTGGGAGAGGACTACCCTGGTCCTCAAACAACCCAGAAGTGCTCCCCATAAGTCAATGCTGGGTCACCGGGAGCTGTTCTGGGTCCAGTATAAAAGGAGCCCACTGCCTTACCTCAGGCTCAGATTTGGGAGTCAGAGGGAAATAATCAACTGGAGGAAGATGAAGAGGATGGGGTTTCTTTGTGTGTGTGGTTATTGGTTGTGCTTCATTATACAAAGTGGTTGATGGATTAAAAAAATCCATTCTTTGAACCCATGACTGTGTTGAGTATTGTTGAGTCTGGGGTTTGCTGCTCAATTGCGCCTCCTACTGGTTACAATATGTAAATGGGCCTCACTCATCATCAAACAGCTTGTGATGCAGAATGCAGGACCTTTTTCACTTGACATTTCGGTCTTATGTTCCTCTGGTTGCTGATCCTGTCTTTGGAAGTGTCCTTTATTGCCATCTCCATTTTCAAATAAGAAAAGAGCAAAGGAGACTCAGAATAAGAAGAGTGAGGAAAGGGAGACTCTATGCAGTGAAGTGTTTATCTAAGTCACATGAAGATGTCATGTTTGCCATTCATTTTATTTTGAAAGTTGGTGCCTCTGAAGAGCTTATCTAGTTGTGTGCACCCCAAGAAGTAGTTGAATATCTTAGCAATGGAAACGTCCAAGAGGACACGATGAGGCCAGGCTGAAGATAAGCACTCTGCAGTGAGTCAGAGGGGTGAGATGTAACTCTGTTATCTGCTGAGTAGCGCTGCCTTTTCAATACATTTCTAATCATTTTTTTCATCTCAGTTTGCACTGCTTTTTCGTGTTTAATCAATCCAAAGTTGTACCAGAAGGAAAATGTCTAGACTGCTCTATTTGCTGGCTGGTTGTTGGTGTTATTGCACTTTCATATACTGTATTACTGTACTGCCATACTTGATTTGTTACTGTAGTTTGTCTTGTTCTCGTGCTTTGTGGGCATTTCTTATTTTCTTTGTATGTATTTGTCCTTATTTTTTGAATACGTATGTTACCTGTTTTAAAATAAGGTTGGCATTTTGATTCTTCATTCCATTTCTTTACATGAGGCATGCATTTGAAGCTGTACTGGTGGTTTTAAGAGTTTGCTGTCCGATCTTGAAAGCTATCAGTTCTTGATTCCTCTCTGCGCTGCAGTTTCCTCTAACTGTCCAAAGTCGTGCAGTTGGGTGACTTGGCGATGCCAGATTGGCCCTCATGTGTTTGTCTGGTGTGCGGGGATGTGTTTGTGTGTGTGTGAATGGTGCCCTGTCCAGGGTTTGTTCTTGCCTTGCACCCTGTGCTATCTCGGATAGACTCTGTGTTTAGAAAATGACATGGCTTCTTCATCTTGGGTTTTTAGTCTTGGTTGATTTGTGCTTGTGATCTGTGGTGGCTTGCCTTGTTTAATGAAGTGTAAGCATGAAAAGTCAACCTTTTGTACTTTTATAAATACTTACATCATTCCTGTACACCCCATTACATTTATTACCAATCAAATCACTGATAATGAACTCTAGTAAAAGTTGCACTGGCTGTCATTAGGGTCTTATCAGGCTCATCATAACCTTACCTTCCATCTGCTCCCACCTTTCTACTCAAACAGATGGCTCATTTGAATGAAGACCAGGGATGGTGGATTTCCTGGTAGTCATAGTAGTGTTGTCACATGTGCAGTGAAATTCTAACCTGCATGTCCGACCAACATTCAACACGTCACCATTCTATGGCTTCTTGGTAAACAGGAATGTATTATTACTTATCCTTAGGGTTTTTCTTGTGCTTCTCTTGTGCCCCAAATCCCCAATTAGATGCACATTTGGTTACCTGCTGATTCTAAATTGTCACTCCATCTATTTAGGTTTGCCTGCTGGGACCGGCACAGGTTCCACACTATACTAAATTGGATCAAGCAAGGTTAAGAATATTGTGTGTTACCTACCAACAAGATAGAATATATATACCATTATCATTAATCTGATAAATATGTCTGTGTTTGCATGAAATTAGTTGTTTTCTTGGCTGTGTATAATGAAGTTTTAATTGTTGTGAGGATTCCTTACCTGGTTTTGTTCATTTTAAATGATTATGTTTAATTTTTTATATATTTTGGTACATTTATTTAAAACTCGCCACAGTACCTTTAGAAGACAGCAGATATTTTTAAATTATCCTATCTCCTGCCCTTATGTGTACCTTTGGCGCCTTTCCCCTGTATTTGTGTTTGTGAATATCTCTTCACCGGCACTCCCTCTCTCATCTGTTTCTCGGACTTTGTCGTTATTTTTGAGGAGACTTTCTCACCTCCTCTCCAGTTTTGTACTTGCCGTCTTTGAAGGCAACTCTCTCAGCATGTCTCCTATGCCTTCACTCCTCCTTGTGTGTCTCACACTCTCACTTTCACTTTAGTCACGTCACCAAAGCCAAACTGACCAATCAGATTGCTCAGAGGGACTGGTCACACAGACCTTAGAGTTTTTTTACTTTCTTGTATGTGAAGTATAGGGAAAGTATTGTAATCGTCCAAAACTTCCATTTTGAGATTTTGGTGAATCTCGACATTTTAGATCTTTTTTGGAATTATATCTGTGTGTCTGTCTGTCTGTGTGTGTGTATGTAAAAATGATAACTTTAATACGCTTTCACTTAGGTCAATCAAATTTTACATACAAGTATTAGGTACAAAATGTAGATTTCTATCAACTTTTGAGCTATTTCCATTAACCGGAAGTGGTACTTTACCTTTTATTCATGCAGCTGCAAAGTCTGATTTATTCAACTTTACTTTTATAATAATTGTTCTATATATTATTAATTTGATTTGATTTGCTCTTAATGGTTCGTTAATGTGAGTGGCACGGTGGCTCAGTGGATTGCGCTGCTGCCTCGCAGTAAGGAGACCCAGGTTCGCTTCCCGGGTCCTCCCTGCGTAGAGTTTGTATGTTGTCTGCGTGGGTTTCCTGCCACAGTCCAAAGATATGCAGGTTAGGTGCATTGGCGATTCTAAATTGTCCCTAGTGTGTGTGGGCTGGCGCCCTGCCCGTGTTTTGTTTCTTGCCTTACGCCCTGTGTTGGCTGGGATTGTCTCCAGCAGACCCCCGTGACCCTGTGTTAGGATATAGCGGGTTGGATAACAGATGGATGGATGGATGTACATAATATAAAAATGTAATCATTGTTTTGCGGTGTACTCCTCAAATATCTAAGTATACGAGAAAGTCTAGGGGAGACCACTCCCGATATTTTATACAGTAGGTGTGTTAATTATGGACAGTCTCTTTAAATGTGCTGTCCTTTACTGCACTTTGTGGGTTAAACCTCAGGAGACAGAGCCACCCTGACCCCTTTTCGGCTGCTGGGTCCTGCCTCTGGCTTTATAAATGAGTTGCTGTTGGACTTAAAGTGAGTATTGTTATTTCTTTGATTTACAGTATTACTGGTTTCTGGGATTTCTTGATTGTTTCTTGGATGTGTCTTTGGATTACCTTGTAGGCATTTGCTTTTTTTGCTCTATTTGTTATTTTTTTGTCCAGTCTTAATTTATAAATGTGTCTTGTGGGACTTGTCTCTACCAGCCAGCTTTTGATGGTATCTCTCCCTGGTGAGTTATTTTGGAGGTATATTTTGGGTGCTTTCTTTATATTTTTAACTAGTAAAGTTAGCTCCCCTTTTTGAGCCTGTGTAGGCTGAAGCCAGCAGTTAGTATTTATTGATGGGCAGCTCTGTGAAGGTCCTGGCTTGTTTTATGGTGTTTTCGAGAGCTCAGACTGTTTTTTTTTGCCATGTCTGTGACCTTTTCTCACAGCACTCATATGTTCAAATTTCATTCAACTGACATTATGGTAAAAGAAAAAAAAACGTAAACCTCTGCTTCTAGTTTACATATTCATCTTCTCGTTAGACCAAATCCATAAGTTGCTTTACCTTTAGAGTAAGTATGGAGGCATAAGAATCACTGCTGGGTATTCATCAGTTCCTTTAATGGAGTAGCTGAAGCAGTCTATTGTGCAGTTCTTGACGTGCTCCTTGATTTTCTGACCTGGTTTAACTATTCATTCTGATGGCAAGTGTTTTAGAGAGATTTTGTCAAGAAATAATTGGCCCTCAACTATTTTTTCTCGTACCGCATGTCAAAATGTCACTTTTGTCTGTAGAAATTCTGACATTGAGTCAGGAAGGCTTTCACATCAGGGTTTCTACTAGATGGACTCACTTCAGTTAACAAAGAGGTCACCCTGCTGTTCCCTGTTAGTTAGGCATCAGACTTTTAGAGTCTACTGGCATCTGACCTAGGGGTCTTCCAAGTTCCCCTATTAATTAGCTCTTGATGGCAAAGTATATTTTTTAACACATTACCCATGTTTCTCCTTGGACCGAGTCTGTGCTTGGCTGCAGTTAGAGTCAATCTGCAAAGTTCAAGACTTGCAAGGAAGCGTCTTGCTTGATACACAAATTCAGCCAGTTTATCTTACGTTGTTTATGTCACCTCTTCTGTGTTTCCTCGAATCTCCTATGAGATGTTTAGAATTTGTTAGACAGCAAATGCTTTTTGTTTTCAAGGTTGTTTGCTGGATTTCTTTTTGACCCTGACTCATCTGAATCTGACATGGATATCCCCAAATGGAAGTGTTGACATGGATATCCTAGCATGGATTTCCCCAAAGACCGGGCCATAGTTTTGTAATAAGTAACATAAACGGACAAATTAGGTTTTTAATTTGCCTAGCAGTATCCCACACACAAACAACCATTGCTGCCATGAATAGAACTGGCATCTTGCAATCGTGTTCTAGAAAGTAGAATACTGTATGCACTGTGTGTGTGTATATGCGTACTGTATGTAAGAAATCTTCATCCATCTATTGATTTATCATATTCTGCTTAGCTCAGTATTGGGGTAATGCAAGTTTCACATACTGTGTGTACAGATTGACATGGGCCTGCGTAAAATATCTCTCTAAGGAAGGTCAAACATTGAAGTCATGATTCTCTTTCCATCTTTATGGTTTGATCTGGCCTTTGTATATCTTTTGGTTACAAAATTCTAGCTATTCTTCTGTCAACATTGTATTCACGGCTCACCACTTCGGTTATGGCAACTGTTTCTCTAATTTTTGGTATCGACCTTTGTTGCAGTCTCCTGTACGTATGCTCATCTTCTGGTCTGGTTAACCCCATCCTATCCGTTAGCCACATTCCTTCGTTTTATCAAGCAATTTAAAAGGTCTGCTGGAACCAAAAGCTAAAGCAGCAGCTTTAGTGGGTTCTGTGAGTGAACAGCCCTTTTCAATTTGAGACACAAATTCTCAGTTGGGTTAAAGTCTGGACTCAGACTCTGCCACTCCAGGACAGTGGACCACAATGTTAATGTCCTGGAGTGGCAGAGTCTGAGTCCAGCAACAACAGCAATATTTATTTCTATAGCACATTTTCATTCAAATGGTGTAGCTCAAAGTGCTTTACAAGATGAAGAAAGAGAAAAAAGACAAAATATGAAAAATAAAATTAGGCAATACTAATTAACATAGAATAAAAGTAAGGTCCGATGGACAGGGAGAACAGACAAAACAAGAAAAAACTCCAGAGGGCTGGAGAAAAAAAAAAAAAAATCTGCAGGGGTTCCAAGGTCAAGAGACCACCCTGCCCACTCTAGGCATTCTACCTAACATAAATGATCTCAATCAGTCCTCATGGTGTTCAGGGTTCACATGGAAGAACTTGATGATGATGGTCATGTGGACCTCTGGCCTTCAATCCATCAATGTAGGGACTACACGGTGCTTTGGTCATGGTGGTGGTGGTGTAGATCGCCACCACAGAAAACCATAAAAAGAACAGCAGAGAAAGTAGGGGTTAATATGGATTTCGGAAGCCATCAAGAATGGTAATGATCATTAAATGCATATACAGAGTATCAGGATTAAATTAAAATGAAGCTACGAGAAAGCCAAGTTAAAAGAATGAGTTTTTAGTAGTTTTTTAAACTGCTCCACCATATTAGCTTGGCAAATTTCTATCGGTAAGCTGTTCCAGATTTTAGGTACATAACAGCAGAAGACAGCCTCAGCACTTCTTTTTTAGCTCTTCGAATTATAAGCAGACACTCATTTGAAGATCTAAGGTTACGATTTGGAGTGTAAGATGTAAGGCATTCTGAGATATAAAATGGAGCGAGATTATTTAAGGCTTTGTAAAACATAAGCAGCATTTTAAAGTCAGTTCTAAATGACACAGGTAACCAATGCAGTGACATCAGAACTGGAGAGATGTACTCGGATTTTCTTTTCCTAGTTAAGATTCTGGCAGCCACATTCTGCATTTGTTACAATCGATTGATGTCTTTTTTTGGTGGTCCTGAGAGGAGTGCGTTACAGTAATCTAGCCAACTACAAACAAAAGCATGAACTAATTTCTCAGCATCTTGGAAAGTTATAAAAGGTCTAACTTTTGGTATATTTCTTAAGTGAAAAAATGCTGTCCTAGTAATCTGATTAATATGTGATGTAAAATTTAGATCAGAGTCAATAATTACCCCGAAATTCTTTTCCACCGTCTTGACTTTTAATCCTAATAGATCAAGTTTATTTCTAATACCCTCATTATATCCATTTTTGCCAATCACTAAAATTTCTGTTTTCTCCTTATTTAGTTTGAGAAAATTACTACTTATTCCAGACATTAACACAATTGAGAAAAAGGCTGTTCATTCACAGAACCCATGCATCCTTAGCGAGAGAGCTGTGCACACAGACTCAAGGCTGTCACTGCTGACAAAGGGGCATCTTCTGAAAAGTGACTCAAAGGGGTTGACTATAATATATGTGGAATTAACTAAGATCACTTTGTAGAGAACTGTTTTCAGTTTGACATTGAAGAGTCAAAAAAAAGTGAATCCATCCAAGGGGGTGTAATATTTTTATAGGCACTGCATATTCATCCATTTTCAGGCCTGATTAATCCAATTCAAGGTTGCCTATCTCGGTAACAATGCATGCAATCCTGGACCTGGAACAAGGCCTTCACAGGGCACACACACACACACAGGGCTAATTTGTCATTGCCAATAATTTAACCTTAATGTCAGTGGGATGTGTACAGAAATACTGATTTTCAGTAGATACGTCTACATGGACACAGGAAGAATGTGCAAGGTCTACACAGACAACAGACAGGCTAGGAGTTGAGGCCATTTTCCAGGACTTGTAAGGCAGCAGCCTCACATTCTGTGCCACTGTTCAGTTCTTTAGATGGTGAATGCCATCCTTGGCACTTTCCACGTGCTGCACATTTTTTTATATTTTACTGTTAAGCAGATTACTTCTTATGGCTGTGTTCTTGCCAATAAAGTAAAATAAAGACAACATTTCTTTTTCAGCTGCTCGGGCTGTCTTTGGGCCCTGCCAAGATGTTCATAACAATATTCATAATCTGCATTGTAGTAGCAATTGAAATGCAGCTCTGATAGATCTCGGGGGAATTTATTTCAATCAGTATCAGTCTGGTTTCTTCTCAGCATATAATGGAACTTCAGTGAATTATAGCAAATTGGGGAGAAGAAGTGACAAAGGCAGTGGAGAAAGTACTGTCACACACAAGAAGAAAATAAAAAAATAAATAAAAAATTAAACTCTATGTCAAGGCGCTTATCTAGAAAATTGAAACTTGAGAAGATAAGCCAGTGTTTGCGAAAATAAAGTTGATCTGTTTATTTCTTGGAAAAGGCAATTGTTGGGCAGTGCATTTTATAATAATGGGATTTTGCTTAAACCCACACTACTGTAGCTGTCTTTCTTATTTATGATCTGTTCATTTTTTCGCTTCATTAAACCCTATTGTCTATTTTTATGTGCTTCTTTTAGCCATTCTCTCTTCTGACATCAACACGTACAATTTGTATTATCTGCACGTCTGTTTAACGTTTTTGACCATGCAACAGAGTCACAGGACACTTTAGCCTATCCTGGCATTAGCCATTCCCACATGAGGTGCCAGGCTGTTGTGGGGCACACATATGGTCACACTCACTAATAGAGATGTAGCTGTGTGGGAGGGATGTCTGTTTCACCTTCCAGCTGGGATGCCAGAATAGTGACAAGAACTGTACCATTTATTAACAGATGACGAAATTCCACTTTCTAATAACATTTACTTTCTCTGATTGTTGTCCGAATGTGGTCATAGACAATTTTTCAACATGTAACCCAAACGCACTTGCTCTAATAAAGCAAATAATGCAATTTATTCATAACGTAAAGATAACAGTAGACGTGCAAATATATATATAACTGTATTAAAAAGGGAGGAACAAAGACAGAAGTGAAGATTGTGGTCCTAAGGGAATTCCCGTGTATTGAATGTTGTTTTGGGTAAAAAATGCAGTAGCAAGCAGGATTGTTCACCATGTTCTTGAGGCTCAGAGCCCAGGAGGCCTTCCAAAGTGGGTCCATATCTGAATGCCATCTTCTGGTGGAACTTGTGTTTATATAGCATTAGGTCTGGGTTTGGGTTCGTCCAGCAGGAACGTGATGTCCTCCAGTCTTAGGAGACAGATACAACAAAAGCTGTGAAGAGGGAGGCTGAATGCACCCCAAGGAGACGTGGTCGCTCCTCCGAAACCCCCTCTTAAATGGTGAAACAATGGGAAACAAATACAGTTTTTTTTACCTCCTTGATCAGCTGCTGGCTTGCTGCTGCTGCCATGCCACGTGATCAGCATCTCGCACAGTACTTCAAACATGCCAGCCTGTACAGCAGCTGTTCTACTGCTTGTGTTTTATTTCCGGCTCTGGATGTGGTTAAATCTTTTGGCAGAAAGTCCTGCCTTGCGAGACATGAGTTCTTGATATTTTTTAGTTTATAATTTAAAAACAGAATAAGAATTTGAAAATCTAACAACATCAAATTAAAGTTCGATAAATTCTGAAAAGAATGATACCAAACACATATATATATATACTAGCAAAATACCCGCGCTTCGCAGCGGAGAAGTAGTGTGTTAAAGAAGCAATGAAAAAGAAAAGGAAACATTTTGAAAATAACGTAACATGATTGTCAATGTAATTGTTTTGTCACTGTTGTGAGTGATGAGTGTTGCTGTCATATATATATATATATATATATATATATATATATATATATATATATATATATT
>JANRMT010062802.1:28781389-28792167 GCA_026402145.1 Polypterus bichir lapradei | reverse complement strand
ATTTGTGTCTCCCATAAAAGCAGCTTCACTTGAAATCACTTTGTGATTGTGCACGGGTAAAAACGTCCGCTGAAGTGTCAGATTCTTATTTAATTCTTCTGCTTTCTGTATCTTCTGCATTGCATTCAGGTCTTTCAGGTTATCTTGATGTTTTGTCTCATTGTGCCGTCTTAGATTAAATTCTGTAATTACAGCCACATTAGCTCCACAAATGAGACACACGGGTTTAACGGCAATGTCACTAAACATATACTCAGCCTCCCATCGGTTTTTAAAGGCTCTATTTTCAGAATCAACTTTTCTCTTAAGCATCGTGTGGGCTAGCTTCGCAATAACTTGCAAGCTAGACTTGATTAACGCGGTAAGTGTTCAGCAAGGCAGGTGAAGCGCTGCATTATGGGATCTGTAGTTTATTGTGTTACCAGCGCTTCATATACCCGGGCCAATAATACAGTATATAAAATAATCTCGCGGGCCGGATATAATTACACGCCGGGCCGGATGTGGCCCGTGGCCCTTGAATTTGACACATATGGACTAAATAGAACTTGAAAAAGATATATTTTTTCGTACATCGAGCCCGCGTGCTAATGTGGTTTTGCCTGCATGCCTGAATAAGTGACCCTCCCCTCGCTCTTACTTTTTTACCGTTCATCTAATGAATACACTGAGTATGGCTTTACCAAAACAATCATTGATTGCGAATAAAGTATTCATTATTCGAGTATGTAGATCAGGGTATATATATATATACATACATATATATATATACCCGCGTATCGCAGCGGAGACGTAGTGTGTTAAATAAGCTATGAAAAAGATTCGTTTCTTACTGCATCAATAAACAGCTCGTCTTCTTCTTTATCTGAGACCTGACACACTGCATGCACGGGTTTTTTTTTAACACTGTCTTCCTTTAGCGGGACATTCACTTTTTCCACCGTGTGCTTTGTTTCTGCAGTAGCTGTACTTATTACATACTTATCTTGTATGTATCAGACGCTTCATATTTTTTTGCTGCCTTTTCAATTGTGTAATTCGGTTTTTGTTCAGCGCTCTTCGGAACTCTTGCTTTTTGTCTGTGCACTGCGTCAGTTCACATGAGCCGCTCGGTGTTCATGCATCGAAGTTTCCCAGCTGTGCTGTTGCCATGTCGTGCTATGTCCATGGCTGTATCTAATGCTACCGAAGTCCCGGTACTTAAAACTTTCTCTCGCAGTTTCGCTGAGTTTGTGCCAAACACCACCCTGACTATCTCATCTTCTTCTCCATAAGCACAGTCCTACACCCGTGAATATTTACCCGTGGCAGATTGCTATTGGATTGCCGCTGACGGACGGCCTTATATGGGCAGGCACTAAATTACAAACGCCAGCGGCAGCCTGTCTATGAACTTAATTTAAAGTGTAGGTTTACACTGTGCTTTGTTTCCGAAGTAGCAGAACTCATGAATATGGTTGTATATATCACTCGCTCGCTTCTTATTGTTTCGCTACCTTCTCAATTATATAATGCATGTTTTCTTCAGCGCTTTTTGGGGCTCTTCCTGGTTTTCTACGTACTGCGTGATTACGTAGGAGGCGTGATGATGTCAAACTCCGCCCCCACGGGTTTCAAGCTCATCTCCATTACAGTAAATGGAGAAAAAACAGCTTTCAGTTATGACCATTACGTGTAGAATTTCGAAATGAAACCTGCCCAACTTTTGTAAGGAAGCTGTAAGGAATAAGCCTGCCAAATTTCAGCCTTCTACCTACACGGGAAGTTGGAGAATTAGTGATGAGTCAGTCAGTCAGTGAGTGAGTGAGTGAGTGAGTGAGTGAGTGAGTGAGTGAGTGAGTGAGTGAGTGAGTGAGTGAGTGAGGGCTTTGCCGTTTATTAGTATAGATATAGGTTTTAAAATTAGTTCGATTTAAAGCGCGATAAAAAACGTGACATTACAAACGTCACCTATGCAATTTTAGGTTTAGGATTTTATATATATACATAGTAGATATCCATCCATCCATCCATCCATTAGCCAACCCGCTATATCCTAACTACAGGGTAACGGGGGTCTGCTGGAGCTAATCCCAGCCAGCGAGTATATACATATATATATGCATATATTTTTTTCATTTAATGTGAGAGCCCTGTTCTGTAGAGCCTGGTTCACTGCAACATTTGCAGTTTTGCACCATATGAGAGAGACAGGGAGTATGCTCTAATAGCCCATTGTCGCGCCCACCACGTGACGAACCACCCAGATTGGGACCCGAGTGCAGACATGCAACGAGTGACACCTCAGCACCACACTGGAACAGTGTGAGGTTTTTTTTTTTACTGTTGCTGAAGTGTCAATCCTGCCACCAACTCCCAAGTTTGGTCCATGGTAGATCCAGCAATGGAAAATTTCTGTGGTGCCCCCAATCCCTAAGCATGCGTTTATTTTTCTTAATGGTTACTTCAGCCCTAAACCACAGTATTAAGATTGGCAGGAAAACACATTGACACATGGAGAAAAGCTGGGATGGAAGTTGAGTCCTGAGTCCCAGGAGTTGTGAGGCAGCAGCTCCAACTGATTTGCCACTACAATACACATTTCATGTTATTCTGTTTCTTATCTTTATATATATGAAATCCAACGACTGTCTGTCTGTATGTCTGTCTACATAACAAATTTAGATCGGATTTTTTTCTATAATTTGCTTGAACATTCCGGTTGATTTTGCAACTTCTCTCATCGTGCTGTGTCAGAGTTCACTTTTGGTACCGATTTATTTGTGCGAATCCGAGAGAGGCGCAGCAGGCCGAGGGGAGGGAGGATGGGGCCCTTCTCACTCACGCGCCAGCCTCGGAGCAATTCTTACCTCCGCTTAGCTAGCCAACAAAAGAACTTCTTAACAAATTTAAATCAGGTTTTTTCTATAATTTGCTTCAACATTCTGGTTAATTTTACGACTTCTCTTATCGCGCTAAGAATCATAGTTCGATTGCAGGAGTGATATATTTGCGCTAATCAGAGACCGAGGGTGTGGGCCGAGGAGAAGGGGAATCATGACGTCAGGAGCAGAGAGCCAGGCAGGGCCCTCCTCACTGTCCTGTTCCACTACAACGTGTGCGGAGCCATGGGTAACGGCTAGTTTTCAGTAATTTTAGACAGATGTAATTTACCGATCTTGTTATTTTAAAATGCTGACAAAGAAATTGCAATTCATTGTATAACAAGGAATACAAAAGCTTGAAGTCATCATTGCATTATTTCTGTGTATTTAGCACAGACACACACTCCCTGAAAAAAAGTTCTATTCTGTACCCAGCATACACACACATCAAAACAGGTCATGAAGGACAGAATATTGGAACATTAGAATAAAGCAGCACTTAACTTGCCTTTTGCAGTGCTGGTTAAACTTTGCACGTTTCAAGCAGAAATAAAGACAAGGAGCATATCATCATCATCATCATCATCACGATCAAAGCAAGTGTCCATGGTCCGACACGGACATTAGGATGTTTCTGTCTGCTGTTGAGCTCTTGCCAACTTCAGCCGTGCATAGCTGGCTTGGTTTGGAGAAGAGTCCTCCGAAGGTTGGATGGAATTTTCTGGACAGCAGCAGTTCAGTAAGTATAGTTTGAGACAAACATACAGACAATAAGCAGAAGGCTGTGACTGCTGCTTTATCATTCATTCAAGTATGCACAGAATTGAGCCCAATAAACGGTATAGTTATTGCAGACACATCTTCTTCCCTCTCTTTCTATCTGTGTGTAGAATATTCTGGAAAATTCCTGGCTGTTTAAAAGATCTTCTATCTGACCTTCAGCTGTTTGTTGTTTTTGTAGATTGTCTTTGGATACTTGCATTTCCATAGGGCCACATCACATGACATACTGTATAATTGATCAGTATCATTGTATGTATATCAATGTAATTACCTGTTTAATTACAATTACAGAGTGACTAGGTACTGAGGTTATTACCTTGTACTTACTATGTAATACAGTGTAATGCTATAATTAAGTACTCATTTATATAAATCATGGAATAACAATTACAATTAAGTGCTTAACAACAGCATTACATTGTGCTACTCAGTAAATACAACATAATTACACCTAGTTACTCTGTAATTATACAGGTAATTACATGGTAAGCACACTGTAATTAGCGACAATCTAAAATGATACCAAATTATCCAAATGTAGGTTTTTCATTCATTAAATTCAGGTCATGTTGGGGAGCATGCACTGGTACAGCACATTGCTTCACCCACCACACAACAAAACAGCTTAGGATCCCGATTGGCAACCCCCCAGGCAGACACGCAGTCCAGTCCCAGCCTCCAGAAATGACCCTCTATCTGCCGCAGCCAGGTGTTATGTGGGCGACCTCTTGGCCTGGTCCTGCCACTCGGGTCCCCAACAATGAGGATCTTACGAGCCGGATCACCCTCAGGGAATCGCGCCACATGGCAGTAGTGCCGCAATTGACGCTCCCTCACAATGCAGGTAATGTGCCTCATTCGGGACTCCATGAGCAACTATTCATTCATCACAAAGTCAAACCAGCGGTACCCAAGGATTCTGTGAAGAGACACAGTGCCGAAGGAGGCCAGTCCTTCAGCATTAAGTACAAATAGAAACACCTTGATGCATGTGAACTTTTGAAAGCTTGAGTGACGTGTAAATTTGACATAAAGACCTTTTAAAGCGTAAATCATAGAGATTACACTGGTCTACATTTTTTTTTCTCCATTTTTAGCAAAACTTTTAGGCTATTAGATCCAGATTTTGAGTGATGAAAGTTTAAAATGAAAAAAAGAAACATTATTGTAGAGAAGATTGTAATAAGATTTCAAACTTAATTATTTCAACTTGTAAAAAAAATGATAAATTCCATATATAATTGTTTTAAATATAATTATTACTTATTGACTCAAAAACCCCTTTATCACAGTCATGCAAAAGCAGCAAGTCATGAAAATGATTTTGCGGCTCACGTCGGATCACATCGATTTATGAGTTCCCTTTATCTAGCTCTCCAGTGGCTATTGAGGCCAATTTTAGGAGCCCAACCTTTATCTTGATTGTAAACTCGGCATCCAAAATAAAGATGACAGGCTTTTTTTACAAGTGGTGTGTGAAAAGACTGGACAGATACAGGGAGAGGTTTAGGGGTAGCCACCCGTATATTTGTATTAGGCTGCCAAAATTGAAAGGATGGTTCCATAGAACAGGTCTCAACAGACTTCAGTCCAACAATAGAACAATCATAACAGGCAAAGTTGGAGGTTTTAAAGCTGGGCAGGGGAAGTAATGTCATTGGGGCAGGAACCGGAAATTATGTTATCAGGACCAGAACTAGAAGTGACGTCATTAGGCACGGAACCAGAAGTTGTCTCATTGGACTCGGATCCAGAAGTGACGTCCTTGAGTTCAGGCGAAATTTCCCATGGGTGGTCTGCTGATAAAAAGGAGAGAGGATTAGTTCATCCTGCCACCTCCTGGTCTGGCATGGAATTATCCCTTTGTGAGCTTTTCAGTTGCCTCCCATGCACGCGTGTTTGACAGGTGTATGCAACTTTCTCTGTGCTACCAAGGATAATATCCCACAAACATAAAAAGAATTGTCCAGTTTGGTCATGCAAGCACGCTGCGTTTTTCATGAATTTAAAGTTAAAAAAGCCTTCGCTGTTGCACACTAGCAAATGCCAGGAGTGAAAGGCCGCATGTAGTTCATTAGCAGGATTTCCCCTCCACTTCCTTTTATATTCTTTTTGCCTCTCTCAAAAATTTGTAAGACCTGTAACTTTTGTTATCTCATTGAAGGAGGACCGTGTACTCTTTTACTGTTCGCTTTCCTGTTACCTGGTCAAGATAATGAATGAATCAACCCTCCCTTGCATATTTCTGTGCCATTTAAACAACAACTTTCTCTCTTCTGGAAAATAAAAGGGCATTTTTCTAAACTTCCAAATATAAATTCTTGGCTATTTGGAAGGAATAAGAAAATGGAAAAAAATACAGATTGAGAGCCAAAAATGTGTAACAAATACTATACTTGTTCTGGGTTTTTTTTCCACCTCAACTAACATTAAGAATGAGGACGACTGCCATTTTTAGGCTCAGCATATACTTCAAATTCGCATGAAAAATATCTATGCCATAAAACAAATCTAACTGATGTGGTTGTCGGAGGTAATAATGAGTGGATAACTATGATAAATGTTAGGATTCCAACCGGCTGTCCTTGTTTACTTCCACGACAGTGTAAAACTGCGCATGATGGCGTGACTACAAACAGAAATGTCACCGTCTGGTGTTCTAACAAAAAACTGCTGCCTATCAAGGCCTCTAGCAAGTTTGGTTTACAAAGCCTTAAATAATCTCTCTATATCCTATAGCTCGGAATGCCTTTCGCCTTACACTCCAAATCGTAACCTTAGATCTTCAAATGAGTGTCTGTTTATAATTCCAAGGGTTAAACTTAAAATAAGTGGTGAGGCTGCCCTCTGCTGTTATGCATCTAAAATCTGGAATAGCTGAACGATAGAAATGTGCCAGACTAATATGGTGGAGCACTTTAAAGAACTGCTAACAACCCATTATTTTAAATGGCTTTCTCATAGCTTCATTTTAGTATATCCCTGATATTCTGTATATGCATTTAATTATCGTTTTTATCATGGCTCCACAATCCGTACTAAGCCCTAATTTCTCTGCTGTTCTTTATTGATCAAAGCACTATGCAGTCCTTACATTGATGGATTGTAGGCCAGAGGCCCACATGACCATCATCCTCTAATTCTTCCATGTGAAGCCTGAAAACCATGAGGACTGATTGAGATCATTGATGATAGGTAGAATGCCCAGTGGGTCTAGGTGGTCTTGTGGCCTCGGAACCCCTGCAGATTTTTTTTAGTTAGTTTTTTCTGTTGTCCTGGCTGTTGGACTTTACTTTATTCTTTGTTACTTAGTATTGCCTAATCTTATTTTTATATGTTTATTTTTATAGAAATTTTTCTTTTTTCATCTTGTAAAGAACTTTGAGCTACATCATTTGTTTGAAAACATGCTATATAAATATATGTTGTTGTTGTTATTAAGGCTTCTTATTAAGGTTCAAAGAAACTCTCTGTTCTGCTCTCCAGTCAGCAAATGACACCTCCTTCCTGTTGGCTGGGCTTTTATGGTCCTGGGGCTGGAAGGGGCGGAGTCAGTTGCTCTCAGTGGGTGGATTCTCTGTAAAGGAAGACGACACATTTAACTGCAGCGCCTCCTTTTGGCCCAATGTGGTATTACATACATGAGAGGAACCTGGATGGTGTGACACTTATTTTTAAAAAAGGTCAACAATTTTTCTCCTAAATGGCATTTTTTTACTGAATCCAATATCCAAATGGTTTGTGGTAGAAAAATTGCAATTTTTGACATGGATTCAGCACACACTAAATCTGCAAAGCACACCATTTGTTTTGAGTGTGTGTGGGAGGATGTTGATACAGACCAGTGTTGTTGACTGTATTTGCTGTACACTCCATTATGATTCAGCAGGTTTTGCATCACAATCCTCGAACTGTTTCCTGTGACAAATTCTTTACTCCTTGCTGAGCTGAGATCCCAGACAGTTGGACAAAGTGGTTCATAAGCCCCTTCAACACCTACCTTACAAAGGACAGCTCACCACCATTGGGTGTGAAACCCCCTGTCATAGAAAACCTACTTTGTTTTTGATTTGATTTTGAATTATTTTTTTGATGATGAACTCTTTATTTATAAATTAAAGAATTGTGCAAAGTGTGCATTCTTGAGTTTTGGGAGTTGAGAAAGTCATAACACACAGGTGACAGGAGAAAGTGGGCTTAAAGCCATGTATCCAGCAGGGAGTGCTCTTGCTCCCTTGTGATGTGTTTCTTGATGCAGAACTGACCATCCCTATTGTACCCATGGCGGAAAATATGAGAAATATGGTACAAAAAGATATATGCTGTATATACTCACGTATAAATTGATCATAAAATCAGACTCCAACTTACACGCCTGTTCAAAAATGCAACACTTAAATTTTTATTTTCCTTTTACATCTTCTTGCCTCCTCCAATCTCGCACCAGTTTCACAGACGCATCGAATTTTGTTGCAATTGCGTAGTTACCAATTTATTTCGCTACTTCAACAACTTTTAATGTAAAACCAGCTTCATATTTTCTTCTGATTGAACACTCCATCGTAGATAAGGGATGCTCTTACAATAAAGGTGTATGAAGGTGTGAGATACAAAAAACACTAAACAGTGCAAATGTTGCTTTGAAATAGTTCAGGTATTACCGTGTGGTCATGTAGGCACAGTAGAGAGAAAGAGAGAGAGAGGTTAGGAGCACACACTGATACAGCGCCTTGCCGCACCCACATAGAAATTAAAGGCCGTGTGCTCCATGGTTACTCTCTCAGGTGGGTGTTAGCATATCGCAATCTCTTGGACCAATAGTGTGAGTTTTCCATATGACCAACGTTATAAAATATCAGAAATTATACAGTAAAATCAAGTCCTGACTTATCCACGGGAGAACTTATCCATGAGTATATACAGTATGTATTTAATTTGCTTTAAAAGATAACATTCATTCCCAGAATTCCCATACATATTCAAGCCAGAGAGAAGCAAAGGGACATCACAGCCAAGTGGGAGAATGCTGACACACAGATGTCCCATCCAGCAAGGAATATCTACGGCCTAGTGAGATGCTTCTGACGTTGTGCTGGATCCTCATCATTATAAACACTCACATAATTACATATTCATAGAATTCATGTCAGATATGGGCAACTACCAGATTATTAATACCTTTACCTGTTCTCATCATTTATCACAGACTCTGGGATTTTTAACCATATTGGTCAAGCAGACATCAGCACTTTTTAAAATAACCTGCTTGTGTGTCCTTTACCTGTTTTCTGCCCGTCTCCCTAACCTGACTTACAGCTGTCATTTGTCATTCACTCTGGCAGTCTCTCTCTCTCTCTCAGCTGAATTGCAAATCTTTGAAATAAATTTCACACATTACATTGGGCACTAATAACCTTCTTGCTACAAGAAGCTTATTTTTAGATTGCTGAAGTTTCGAGAGTGCATAAAGAAAACCCACATGAGTATCGAGAGAAATGGCAAACGCAACACATACACTGACCAAGCCTGCAAGTGAACCCAGATCCTTGGAGGTATGAGGCAGTGCTAACCACTTTGCCACTAGGCAACCCTTTTTAAAATTCTTATATAATTTTATTCAAAACACATTCACTTTGGTAATTACCTGAATTGAAAATACTATGATGAGAACATTTTTGCCCCCGGTTTCCTTGATTTAGATGGCTATATTTGAGTAGGGGAGCCCATTACTGAGTACAACTGATAATAAAGGGAATTGTAATGAAGATCTAAATAAAGACTCAGGCCCCTTGGTGTTGCTTGTAATATGCTGAGTGCTGTCCACACGGAGCTTAATGCAGCTCCCTAAGAGGCCACGTGCCATAGCTTGCGTCCGCAGTAAGTGCTGTTTAAGTGCACTGAGGCTGTGGAGTGGCCTGTGTTGTCAAATTATTTATGTGGGGCTATTACATGCGTTAATGCACAATGGTTGCTGAAAACGACATTTATATTGATTGGAAATGTGGCAAATCAATACTGTTGTCCGATGCTTAGAACAAGCTTGTCTCTTCAGTATAAATGAAACAGTAGCATCAAATCTTGACTTCTTGGCTGGAGAATTTTGCTGTCATTTGTAGGGCCAATTCAAAATGTAATGGCCCTAATGTACTGAGGCACAACGGGTACTGAGTGGAGACCATTAACATGGCTGCTCCAATGTTTGTTAATGACTCCTCCTCATACACAACGACTTGGGCCTGCAAGCATAAAATGGAACTAGAAACCTGGAAATGTTAGGTTTAGCAGCCCTCTGCCCTAGGCATGGGTGTGTGCTTGAGTGTGCGATGGACTGACAACTTGTCCAGGAATGGATTCTATATTGCGCCCAGTGTTCCTGGGATAGGTTCCCACTCTTTACAAACTGCAACCCTGAATGGACATAAGTGGGGTAGAAACTGGACGGAAGGATGTGTTACAAGAAAAATGAGAGTGTGTCATGGGGTGTCAAATCCAACTAATTTAATGTAGTGTGTTAGATGGATGAGCTTGACTGTCTGAGAGAATCTCTGAGTTGAGCTGCTGGATTGAAAGGATTTGGTCCTGTAGGAAAAATGCAACCTGGATGTCTTTCTTTTGAATTGACACAGGCATGAGAAGACACCTTGAGGCTAACACTGGACACAAAGGAAAGGTTGTATTTCTCTGCTGGCCTGGCAGCCAACACTTGGGTAGTGCCCAGAATATAGCAAGGAGAAGAGAAAGCTGGTCTATTCTACTTATTGTTTTTTTCTGTAGAAGTTGCTATATAAAAACACAGATTTGATTAAATTGTTGTTTATAGTAAAACTGCATGTTTATTGATTTTGTTTTTACTCCAATCAATAACAACAGATAAATGAGCTATCAAAGTCTGTAGTAGTCCTTCAGTCTTTCCATTCATTTGAATATTTGTATGTCTGTCTTTGTTGGCAGCAATGTGATTTTAGGTAGATATGGCAGTTTCTATCTCTATGCGTGCTTGTACATATAAAATAATATGTATTAAAGTATATGTTTGTATATATGTGTGTGCATATACAGTACATACTGCATATAATAGTTTTATCTATCTATCTATCTATCTATCTATCTATCTATCTATCTATCTATCTA
>JANRMT010062802.1:28763930-28780867 GCA_026402145.1 Polypterus bichir lapradei | reverse complement strand
TCTATCTATCTATCTATCTATCTATCTATCTATCTATCTATCTATCTCTCTTTATATATATATATAGACTGACCATTTTGCTTTGATCTTTGATCTGTCTATCTGTCTAAGGTTTCCACTATGTGCATGTGTGACAATACAGTCAATGTCTATTAAAAGTGTTAAGTTTTCGCATTTTATTGTTATACTAGAGGGTTCGCCCCCTGCTCGCTTCGCTCACCAGCCACCCCCCTCACCCCCAGCCTGTGCTACACGCACTACTGTACCGCTCATGTTGTGAAAAGTGGGGCTGAACACACCACAAGGAGACTCAGTCGCTCCTCCGAAACCCGCTCTTAAATGGTGATACAATGGGAAACAAATACAGTTATTTTTTACCTCCTCTTTGCTCGATCACCTGCTGGTTGCTGCTGTTGCTGCCATCCCACGTGATCTGCGTCTTGCGCAGCGCTTCAAACATTTAAAAGCCTGTACAGCAGCTGTCCTACTCTTTGTCTTTTATTTCCAGCCCCAGTGTAGTTAAATCTATTGGGCACAAAGTCTCGTCTCGCGGGATGTGAGTTCTTAATATTTTTTAGTTTAGAATTTAAAAATGGAATAAGAATCTGAAAATCTAACAATATCAGATTAAAGTTTGATAAATTCTGAAAAGAATTATACCAAACATATATATGTAGGTTTTAAAATAAGCCCGATTTAAAGCATGACAAAAACGTGACATTAAAACGTCACATAAAATTGTTGCACAAAATCGTTGCACTTTTAGGCTTAGGATTTTATATAGAGAGAGTAGATAACATTGAATCATAGTGGGATTAATTTAGTTTTTTTGACACTGATCAAAAATAAAATTTGAAAACATTCAAGGGGGTGAATACATTTTATAAGCACTGCATATTCTGAGACCCACTTAGTCATGTTAAGGGTTGCAGGGGCCAGGAGCCTAACCTTTCAACACAGGGCAGGAATCAACACTGGATAGGCTGTCACTTCATCACATGACACTCACACACACACACACACACACACACTACTACTTGTTACCTAACCTTACCCTACATGTCTAGCTTTGAGTGCAGACAATCCGGACCATTTGCTCAATCATTTAAGATGGTCCATTCAAGCCTTGGACTTGTCTCCTGGCTTTGTCCCCACTGGGGAGCCGTAGTCTCTTAGACAGAAGGTGTTTATTATTAACTCAGCTTGTTCCTACTTTTTCCACATTTATGGTTTTCAAAAGGGTATAACAGGTCGCATACAGTATTCATAGAATTCATGTCAGATGTGGGCAACTACCAGATTATTAATACCTTCACCTGTTCTCATCATTTATCACAGACTCTGGGTGTTTTAACCATATTGGTCAAGCAGACATCAGCACTTTTTAAATAACCTGCTTGTGTGTCCTTCACATGTTTTCATATGGTCACCCCGACTAGATGTTTTCCGGTGCTCACACGTTCACCCATTCTGCTTGCCTGAGAGTGTTTACTACATCCCAAGTTTGTATACTCCTCTTTTATAGTCTGCTGTGTGCCCACAGAGTGTGTTACCCTTTGGAAATTTTTGCAAAGGAGCCAACCTATCAAGGACTAGGAGTCCCAAGCACTAAAGAGTTCCAAAAGTACGGAGTCCCAAAAGTGCCTAATAGAGGGGAAAACTGTCAAAAGCGGGTAGTAACCAGCACGAACAAAAAAATGTATATATAAAAATGCTGGTAACTCTTGAGAAGCTCCAAAGAGCACAAAAGGCATACAGTGCCAGTCAAGTCAAAACCAAAATCAATTAGAGTCCCAATATGAAATCCCATGAACAGTCGAAGAAAACATCAGTAGGTCAGAAAAATTCAGTAAACCGTTAAGCACAAGCAAAACACAAAAACACATCACTCCAAAGCACATTCACAATAAACCACCAGGAACTGTGGAATACCCTCTGGATTTATAGAGAGGTGGGCAGTTACTCACTGAGATTAGCAGGTGGCCACATCTCGGGGGTTGGGGGGGGACACCCACAAAATACAAAGAACATAAAAAAAGCTTTTGATATACAGGTGCCGGTCATAAAATTAGAATATCATGACAAAGTTGATTTATTTCAGTAATTCCATTCAAAAAGTGAAACTTGTATATTAGATTCATTCATTACACACAGACTGATGTATTTCATATGTTTATTTCTTTTAATTTTGATGATTATAACTGACAACTAATGAAAGTCCCAAATTCAGTATCTCGGAAAATTAGAATATTGTGAAAAGGTTCAATATTGAAGACACCTGGTGCCACACTCTAATCAGCTAATTAACTCAGAACACCTGCAAAAGCCTTGAAATGGTCTGTCAGTCTCATTCTGTAGGCTACACAATCATGGGGAAGACTGCTGACTTGACAATTGTCCAAAAGACAACCATTGACACCTTGCACAAGGAGGGCAAGACACAAAAGGTCATTGCTAAAGAGGCTGGCTGTTCACAGAGCTCTGTGTCCAAGCACATTAATAGAGAGGTGAAGGGAAGGACAAGATGTGGTAGAAAAAAGTGTACAAGCAATAGGGATAACCGCACCCTGGAGAGGATTGTGAAACAAAACCCATTCAAAACTGTGGGGGAGATTCACAAAGAGTGGACGGCAGCTGGAGTCAGTGCTTCAAGAACCACCACGCACAGACGTATGCAAGACATGGGTTTCAGCTGTCGCATTCCTTGTGTCAAGCCACTCTTGAACAAGAGACAGTGTCAGAAGCGTCTCGACTGGACTGCTGCTGAGTGGTCCAAAGTTATGTTCTCTGATGAAAGTAAATTTTACATTTCCTTTGGAAATCAAGGTCCCAGAGTCTGGAGGAAGAGAGGAGAGGCACAGAATCCACGTTGCTTGAGGTCCAGTGTAAAGTTTCCACAGTCAGTGATGGTTTGGGGTGCCATGTCATCTGCTGGTGTTGGTCCATTGTGTTTTCTGTGGTCCAAGGTCAACGCAGCCGTCAACTAGGAAGTTTTAGAGCACTTCATACTTCCTGCTGCTGACGAACTTTATGGAGATGTAGATTTCATTTTCCAACAGGACCTGGCACCTGCACAAAGTGCCAAAACTACCAGTACCTGGTTTAAGGACCATGGTATCCCTGTTCTTGATTGGCCAGCAAACTCACCTGACCTTAACCCCATAGAAAATCTATGGGGTATTGTGAAGAGGAAGATGCAATACGCCAGACCCAACAATTCAGAAGAGCCGAAGGCCACTATCAGAGCAACATGGGCTCTCATAACACCTGAGCAGTGCCACAGACTGATCGACTCCATGCCACGCTGCATTGCTGCAGTAATCCAGGCCAAAGGAGCCCCAACTAAATATTGAGTGCTGTACATGCTCATACTTTTCATGTTCATACCTTTCAGTTAGCCAACATTTCTAAAAATCCTTTTTTTGCGTTGGTCTTAATTGATATTCTAATTTTCCAAGATACTGAATTTGGGACTTTCATTAGTTGTCAGTTATTATCATCAAAATTAAAAGAAATAAACATTTGAAATACATCAGTCTGTGTGTAATGAATGAATCTAATATACAAGTTTCACTTTTTGAATGGAATTACTGAAATAAATCAACTTTGTCATGATATTCTAATTTTATGACTGGCACCTGTATTATATACCTTTACAGTCAGTTCCATAGGTTTTTGAACAGTGACAAAATTTACATCATTTTGGTTCTGTATGTAACCACAATGGATTTGAAATGGAGAAATCATTACGTGATTGATGTGTAGACTTTCAGCTTTAATTCAAGTAGTTTAATGTAAATATCATATGAGCTGTCTAGGAATAACAGACATTTTTCTGCATTGCCCCCCCATTTCCAGGGGTTCAAAAGCATTTGGACAAACTAACATAAATACAGTGTAATGATCATTTTCAATAATACTGGTTTAATAATAATGGTTTTAAATTCCTTACAGTCAATGACTGCCTGAAGTCTGAGCCCATGGCCATCTCCAAGTGCTTGGTTTCCACCCTAGTGATGCTTTGCCAGGCCTTTGCTGCAGCTGACTTCAGTTACCGCTTGTTCGCTGGACTTTACGTCATCAGTCTTGTCTTCAGCCAGTGAAATGCATGCCCTGTTGATTGACATGGCCATTAAAGAATATTCCACTATTTTGCATTGAAAATTGCTTGGTTTGCTGTCACAGAATATTTTGTCTTATTGTCCACCTGCACTGTGAAGTGTCATCCTATCAGTTTTGCAGCATTTGGCTGAATCTGAGCAGACAGTACAGCCCTGTACACTTCAGAATTCATCCTGCTACTTCTGCTAGCAGTCACATCATCAATAAACACAAGTGACTGACTTCCATTCACAGCCATGCGTGTTCCCGCCATAACACTGCCTCTGCCACGTTTCATAGATGATGTGGGTGGTAGGCTTTAGATCATGAGCCTTTTCTTCCATTTTCCATATTCTTTTCTGTATGTCGTTCTGGTAGATATTGATCTTGGTTTCCTTTGTCCAAAGAAAACTGTTCAAGAACTGGACTGGATTTTTAAGAATGTTTTCTGGCAAAGTCTAATCTGTCGTTCCTGTGCTTGAGGTTGCCCAGTGACTTGCACCTTGTGGTAAACCCTCTGAAGCCTTCTCTTGATTGTAGACTTTAGCATTGATAAGTTGACCTCCCACAGAGTGATCTTGGCTTGACTAAACGTTGTGAAGGGGTTCTTCTTCACCAAGGACAGAATTCTGTAATCAACCAGCACAGTCGTCTTCCATAGTTGCCCAGACCTTCTGGTGTTGCTGAGTTCATCAATGTGTTCCTTCTTTTTAACAATGTACCAAATGGCAGATTTGACCACTCCTAGTGTTCCTGCTCTCTCTCTGATGGGTTTGTTTTGTTTTCTCTGCCTAATGACGTCCTGTTTTAATTTTCATGGACAGCTCTTTGGACCTCATATTGAGAGTTCATAGTGACAGCTTCCAAAAGCAAATTCTACACTTGGAATCAATTCTAGACCTTCTGCCTCCTTAGTAGTTAATGAAATAATGAGGGAACTGCACCCACCTGACTATGGCACAGCTTGTCAGTCAAATGCCCAAATACTTTTGTGTTCCTGGAGATGAGAGGACCATGTATAGAAATGGCTGTCATTCCTAAAGCTGAAAGTCTACAATTCAATCATGCAATTGTTTCTTCATCTCTAATCCATTGTGGTGGTATACAGAGCCTAAATTATGATAATTGCGTCACTGTCCAAAAAGTTATGGGCCTAACTGTAGTTTACCATTGTCAAATCTATAAATTGTTAAAAGAATCATTAAAAGAATTCTCCACCCCAAAATGACACTTTTTATGTTAGCTTACCTCACGTAGTTTGTAGAGATGGCTGAGAAAAAACGTTTTTGATAGAAGTCTATACTCATGCGTCACAGGAGACTAAATTGGAAAATAGCAAACAATATCAAAATGTTATTGGAAAAATATGTCATGCAGCTTGTGTTGCAAATATCCAGAGTTTGTTGTCCAGCATTGATCACCATAGACCCCTATTATATAAAAACCAGTAATGGTGCATTGCATGATAAAGTGCTGTGAATACACATGACCTGAGCATTCCTAGTTTTCATCCTCTTTCTCTGTATGTTTAGTATTCATTTGCTCAGAGGTTGATGTGCTTGCTGCTTCCTGAGCAGCTCTTCTTTTCTTCACCCTAGCGGCCCGCTTCTTCTCTTCTTTCGTCGGCATCTTTTCGTGTTAAAACTGATTAATTCAGTGTTTGTGTTGCAATTACTTAATACGTTTTCCTTAATTTTTCACTTAATCTGGCACTTAAGTCTTCAATCTGCCTCAAGAATGATTTAAGATATGAAGAGGTAGGGAAAGTGACGGCAAAGGTGGTAGCGATGAGAACGGCTCCCATACGCATGCACTGCATGGCCTCCCTGCTGGCCGCTGCCAAGAGTTGATTCTACAATAAAATAAAATAAAAATAAACAGAGGAATAACCTTGGAGGTCAATCATCACCCCGAAAGCGGATAGTAGACGTCACTTAGTATATGTGTACCAAATTTCAGATCAATAAGTCAAACGGTTTGCAAGCTACTGGTGATTTAAAATCCTAGACAGACAAACGGACATCCACAGTAGCATATTATACATAAAGATAAAAATGCATCTGCATTCTGCATAAAAACTGAGATTAAAATTTACTCTCAGCCATATCATTTTTGGGTGGAGTATTCCTTTAAGACCAAGGAAACTGAACTAAATAGAAGGGAACTGAAGGTGGTATGGTGGTGCAGCAGTCAGTGATGCAGGTCAGACAGACTGGTTTGAGACCAGTCACTCCAAGTCCACATGGTTTTTTTTTTTCGTCCTCTGTCTGAGTGTTATAGTTTTACTCTTATTGCCCTCATGCTTTAATCTTGTGCCAGTTTACCACCAACTCCATGCTTGCTTGCGATAATTGGCATCCAAGATTTCCAATAACAGGATCTCAACAGTTGTCTGTGACCCCGTATTAATATGAACTAGATATAAGTACATTTTCTGCTTTATTTATAGGCCACTCTTTAGTCAACACACTTCTGATTGTTCCCTGAGCAAATGTGTGTTCTCAGAAGCACTACAGAGTCAAACATTTTTCATTATTTATGTATGTCCTTATTTATTTATTTATTTATTTATTTGCTTATTCTCTCGATGTAGGTGCTTTCTCTTACAATGAACAGATCAATTAGCAACTCCCAAAACGTGTATTTAGGAGTTCTGAAAACAAGCAGTGCCATCCAATGAGCTGGAAAGCGCGGTCGTAAATATTCTATATCCAGCAATTCCCACTAGCCCCCCTCTCTCATTACTCCCTGCTGAGAGTGAGGCAAACATGTTCATTTTTAGGCATTTTTCCTTTTTCAACAACTCATTTTAATTATTAATACTTTGATAGTTCCTCTTCTGAGCCTTTAAGGCAGAGAAAAAAAATGTGTTTGAAGACTTAGTGGATTGAGTATGTGTTAATTATAAATAAATAAAAAAACATATAACAAATGTTTATTATGTGCACTGTTCTGTACTGCATATATACATAGATATCTGTATGTGCATATCGGTGAATATTTTATTATGTTTAGAGGCAAATTGTTTACCAAAGAGAGGAAATATGTTTAAAGAATGACTATGTGATAATATACAAAGATTTCTAAGTGCTTATTTATTATGTCAGATCTGGGTACACTGAATTCTATTAAAAATGTACATCAACGTAATCTGTAGGGGGCATCTCAGAGACTCAAACCCCAGGCACAGTCATGCAGATACGAGTCCCAGATTCAGACAAGAGTTTATTTGACAGAAGAATCTCACACAGACCCTCTTCAATAATAAAACATCCCCCTTTTTGTTTTCATTTTTGACTTATTCCTACTCCTTTACTCCTTTACTCCTCCCAGGCAGACTTTGTCCTTCTCTGCTCCCAACTCAATCAATCATTCAACTTTATTTAAAGTGCAAAATCACCCTGCAGCATGGTCCCAATACACTGTACAAATTAGAAGAATAGATGGGACAAGATATAAAATAAGCAAATCAAACAGTAATGAAAACAACATCAGTGTTGACGGAATAATCTCTATTTAAAATCCAATGTCTGTCTATTTGTATAAATGTCTGTCCGCTTTTCATGAGAGAACTACTTAACGAATTTAAATTGGGTTTTTTTCTAAAATTTCTTTGATTATTCCGGTTGATTATGCGACTTTTCTCATCACGCTTAGTATCATAATCCGACTACAGGAACAAAATATTTGCGCTACTCTAAGAGAGAGGCTGCAGGTAGAGGAGAGGGGAGAAGTGCGACGTCAGGAGTGGGGAGCCAAGTGGGGCCCTCCTCACTCACGCACCAGTCTCCATTTGAGTTGGTCTACCTTGCCTCCACTTACCTAGCAATACCTGTTTGTTTATTGATTTTTAAAGTTTGTCGTGTTCAGTGCTACACACAATAAAATTGAAATAAAAGGATTAAAACATTATAAGTTAAGGTCAACAAAGGACTTAGACATATATAGACAAAAGACCTGTGTGTGTGTGTGTATGGAGCAGTCCGCTCTGCCCACGCTCAGTCACAGCCACTAGATGGAGCAGGCATGCACTTTTTTACATTTGTTCGACGCTTGCCTGCACCTCACTTCTCACTACAAAAGTCGTGTGTGCAACAAACAATGCCACGCAACAGTGACGTCATGCTAATGATGCAGATGAAGAGACGCAACGTCAAAAGGAAGCAAACACTGTGGCGTAACAACATGCAAGTGAAACACCTCAGTAACGGATGGCAAGGTTTGAAGTTTTCACTAACAACATTGTCTAATATGGAGGTATTTTCTTGAGACAAAGATTAAGAAGACTCATAATCCAGATATACAGCCAAGACATGGTATCACCAGGGTCTTCTCATGAAAGCCAGTGGGGCAGCAAGCACAGGTGGGTCCATGTCCTCTGCCCTGGGTAATTCTTAAGAGTTAGCTGACGCCTCTCCACATTCATGAATATAATAAAACTGCTACGGAGTCTTTGTGGTGTTTTTTGACCCTAAGACCACACACAGCTAGTAATATAATAAGGAATATTTCAAGGATGACAGAACTGACAGAATTCTAAGGCACCTTGCAATAAAGGGAGTAAAGGTAGGTTTTTAGTCTTGATTTAAAAGTATCAATTGAATGTGCTTCTCTTGCACATAATGGCAGGCCATACCAAAGATAAGGTGCACGGTAGGCAAATGCACTGAGACCAGCTGATTTTTTCTTAACTCAGGGAATGACCAAAAGACCAGCATTTAGAGAGTGAAGAGGACGTGCCGCAGTGTGTGGTGTAATTCCCTGCCAGGCCTTATACATAAAAAGAAGAACTTTATAATCAGCTCTTGCTTGTATTGGTAACCATTGAAGAGAAGCTAGAATGGGTGTTATGTGCTCAGTTTTTGTTTATTGTTTTTGTCATGACTCTAGCTGCAGCATTCTGAACAAGCTGAAGACTTCTAGTAGTATAACTAAGAAGACCAGACAAAAGGGCATTGTAATAATCAAGTTTAGAAAAGACAAAAGCGTGTATTAATGTTTCAGCTTCACGCAGAGATAGAACAGATTGGATTCTTGCAGTATTACTAAGATTAAAGAATGCTGTCTTGGTAATAGCCTTGATATGAGACTGGAGTGTGAGACGATTATCGAAAATTACTCTTTAAGATTTATGCATCTTCACGACCCACAATCGCCGTGAAGCATCATTCCTTGGTAGGCTGGAGATGTTTCCTTTGGAAAATTGGAGCAAATAATCATCCATTCCCCTTGGAAAATCGCATCCAATTGTCATCCTGGCTGGGGACCTTGAATAATCATCACCAGTTAGTGAATCACATACACGGGTTATAGCAGAGCAATGACATTTGCTCATGCTGCCCACTGTAACCCATCACAAAACATTATACAACCCATTCACAACTCTTTCCCATTCAATACTATTGTGATTCACAACTCTGTGTGACCCACATTCATAAAACACCCTCAAAGCATGGAATCTTCTTCCCTGCAGGTCCCCCTGGTGGCTCCCAAGAAACACTGCAGAGCTATAAATTCCAGGTACCCTACAGTTGTGCACATGAGAGATCCACCAGAGGGTTACTGTCATCTGTCATGGAGGGTGGAGAACATGGTCCAGAAAGTAGTCATCTTAGATCCTTCCATTATCAAATCTTCCCAGCTGTGTAAGGAACCATCCATTCCAGCTGGGATTCCAGCCAATCCGTGTTCTCAATGACAACAAATTGCATCTGCACATCTTGTCTGTTTTTCTCAAGGACTAAATTTGTGCCTAACAAGTAGGAGAAAATGTATTGGAAAATAAATTTTTTCAGCTTTTAATACATTTTAATTATGTGTATTGTTCAGTACTGAAGTGCTTCCCAAGTTTAGTCCTGGGTGACCCCTGTGGTTGCAGGTTTTTATTCCAACAAGTTTAACAGTCTGTGCCTCATTCTTACTTTTGTTTGATTCCGTTGTTTAGTGAGCTATTGTTCATCTTTAGTCTCTTCTAGGAATTTCTGAAATATTAGTATTTTGCCTTTAAATACTTTCTCTTGCAATTCTCTTTTAATCTCTCCCTTTTCCATAGAGTTTGTTCTCTTAATTGTATCCAAATGATGACAGAACTGAATGCCGAAGGGGAACAACGACCTCAGTGCCAGAGTTACCTGTCTGCAAATTTATAGGAAAGGTTTATTTAATATGCAGAGGAGTAAGAAAAGCAGTCAAGTCGATGGTCCCTTTTAAACATTTAGAGCTGTTTGCACCCATATCTGCACTGCTTGTTGCTAATCTTAAGCATATGGATAAATTTAAAGGAGCAAACTCTACAGAAAAGGATACGTTAAAAAGAAAATGGCAAAAGAAATGTAAGTGCCTAAAGCTATGACAAAGTATACAAATATTTGTGAATTGCCTAGAAACTTTAGTAAACCATGTAACTCAACAATCCATCCATTATCCAACCCGCTATACAAAGGGGTCACTGGGGTCTGATGGAGTCAATCCCAGCCAGCACAGGGTGCAAGGCAGGAACAAACCCTGGGCAGAGCGCCAGCCCACCACAGGGCACACACTCCAAGCACACACTAGTTATAATTTAGGATCTTTGAACGGTGCGAGGAAACCCAAGCAGATTTGGGAAGAACATGCAAACTCCATGCAGGGAGGACCCGGGAAGCGAACCCGGGTCTCCTTCCTGCGATGGAACAGTGCTACCCACTGCACCACCATGCCACCCTAACTCATCAATGAAATCAATTAAAACCAAGAATGATGGTCATTTCCCAATTGTGAAATTAGTTGTAATAAAAAACCTACAGCCATGATGGAGGCCCCAGGACTGCAAATATGCACCACTTTGATACGGGGCCTTTAAAAAGTATTCACCCCCTTGACTGTGTTCACACTTTATTGTTATTCAGAATTGTGTAACCGTGGACTGAATTTGTCTTTTTGACACTGACCACCAGAAAAAATGTCAAAATGAAAACAGAATTCTGTAGAGTCACCCAATTTTATTACAAATACAAAACACAAAGTATTTGATTAAATTATGTCATAAAATCCAAATAGCGTGTTGTATTGCAATAATGTGTGAAAACTTCCAAAGGGCTGAATACTTTAATAGGCACACTGTTATGTACTTGCATATTAGTGAATATTTTAGGATAAATTTTGTTTCCACTCTAAAAGTGAAATTAGGTTAAAGACACAACATTTCAGCTGTAAAGCTTTCATCGGGTATGCAACAAGCAGTCAGAAATCCCAAGGTGTGATCTCTGTGCTCTTCTCAAGAAGTACAAGGGAAGGTGCGAGGCTGAGAAACAAAAATGCAGAGGTCAGCCATTGAATCGGAGCACAACAGATGAAGCATACATCACAACGATTGATGCACCTTCAATACTGGAAGAGATTCAGTTTATGTCTGAACTAGCTCCGAACTTAAAGAAACCAGTGGAACCCAAGTACCCATCTCTGTGGCACAGAGAATGAATTCTGCAACAGCTGGCATGGCCTCCAAAGAGCCATGATTGCAACATCACTGAAACGTAATTGCTGCTGTCTGGGAATATCTGGAGAAACAGAGGAAAACAAGACACACTAAGTGTGTAGAAGTTCTCTAAGATGCTCAGAACAAACTACCTGTTGATTTTCTTATAAAACAGCATGCTAGTCTTCATTAGAGAATTGTTGTAGTTTAAAATGCAAAATCTAGTCACGCCAAATATGGATTTCATTTGTTTTTTTCACTGCTTACTGCTCTTTGCAGCATAAATGTACAGTAATTAGAAAAAAGGAAAGAGCAGGTGACAAATATATGAGAGAAAGGAGAGTACAAATCCAGGGCAGATGAGAGGAGAAAAGGTGAGAGGAGGTAAGAAAAGACTGCCATTAGAGAAGATGAAGGGAGAAATTAAAAAGTTAGTCAGTTGTTTAGACCAAGTAAGGCATTTAGCTTCATCTCATTTTCTATGAAAAGTGTCTTTGAAGTCCTGTGAAAGAACACAGACAGAGAGATCGGTGTAGCTATAATCGAGGAATGTGAAGTGTTCTACAGTTGGCTTTGATCTTAATGCCTCCAATGCCCTCCCTGAAGTGGTCTTCTAGAGGTCTCCCCTTTTTCACCTACACTCTTGATAATAAAGGTGCCAGTGTGGTTCATCAGAGTGATACCATAGAGGAACTGTTTTTGTTTCCAAAAAGACCCATCCATGTGAAGTGTCAGGAAACAACCATTATTTATTAAGATCTGTAACAAGCTCCATACAGTATGTAATAATGAATAGAAGTAACAGATCTTTAAAACACCAGTAGGTTGTGATCTTCAAAGAACTCTTGCTGCATACGTACAATAACACAGGCTGAGTCCAGGCTTTCTGAATCTGTTAGTGTCCTGCTACTGTGCATTAAAGATTTCAGGTTTCTTTGACTTATTAGGAAGTAGTTCAAAGCACAAAGAACCAACTTCATATGCAAAGTATCCTTCCCTTAATGAAATGGTTCTTTGTCAAGCAATGGAGCTACGAGGAACCACACAACCCATTGAAGAACCATAAGGTGCCATTAAAGAGCCAGGATTTTTAAGAGTGCATGCTGTTGCTTGGACACTTCCTACACAAAATGTTGTAGAAACATCTGTCAGGAGGCCTGTTGTCTAATGTTGAACTTACCAGAGGGGACCAGATACCAGGGTATTGTTGAGGATGCATTTTCAAGTGACACAGCGGCTCCTGTTACAGCTCAAAGTGCCTGGTAAGGATGTGGCTCTCCTCTTTGAAGTGAACGGCAAATGATAAGTTTGTGTAGGCTTGGTGGTCGATGAAAGGAAATCAGGTGAAGATTTATTAAAATAGGCCTTTGTAGAAGGATGATGACCTGTGGGAGAGACAGATTTGTAGTGTGGTATGGGAGGACCTGGGGGATACAAGTTTCATTATTGGGGTCCCACTTTGAATGGGTGTTATGAGGTCCACTCCTGGCTTGATTGAAGACCTTGACCACAATATGAGAAGGGAGTCCCCTATCAATGAAGAAACTGTCCACTCTTAGAGCTTCACTTCAGAAGTCATCATCCTTACTACAGAGGCGACAGAGTCTAAAGGACAGTGAAAGAGGCCGAGATTTTTTTAGCATGCCAGGTGAGAAAGGAACTGTGGAGAAGGTAGCTGTGCAGGTCAGTTGGCTTTTTCTTTTTCCATTTTCAGTTGCATACCTGATGGACGCTATAAGGAAGAAATGTTGTTTCTTTAACCTTCTTTCTTTTTCAGCATGAAAATCACCTTTAACCTTTTTTCCTCCTTTGCAGATGCCCACTGACACAGTCGTACATTAACTCCAGTGAAAATTGTATATGTTTTTTAATATGTGGCACCAAAGAGAGTAAATATTTTTAAAGACTTAAGATGTGTTACTTGTACACATTTAAAAAATTCTGATGTATAATATATAATACTATAACTATACATAGACATACTGTATATCCATTTGAACATATATTTTACTCTTGTTGTTATGGACTTGTCATGCCCTCCCATGGCTCTCATCTGCCATACTTTCTGGTGTCTTCTTTGTCAGACCCCTAGGCTATCATTATATAGCCCCATCCCTGCATCTTAACATGTATGCAGTGTAGGTGTTTGATTTTATTTTGCTATTTCACTGGCCATAAGACTCACCTTTAGATGAAAATCTGAACTACATCCAAATCACTTTGTCATCTGCCATTTCCCCAGATAAATGTTCATATAAAACTGTTTACTGCTCATTCATGTAAATCATTTTATGACATTAAATGTATTGAGAAGGGGCTCAGTGCCAAGAGTAGACTTCTGTGAAAGTGATGAATTGTTCAGAGGAGTTAGGCTGAAGCGGGTCATTGTCATGCTGGATATCTAGAGAGCTTTTATTACTGATTATCTTCTTGTGTGTCCCAATGCTAGAGGAGTGATATGGGAGCAGGGATGGCAATGGAATAGAAGAAGCATTTGGAAGTGCTACTGTAAGTGGTGAAAGGTTTTATTTTGGTTGAAGGATCTACAAAGGAGTCCATTCAACATCAAGTCCTGTAGTTCTAATAACTGTTGCATAATAGTAGAAATAGGGGGAAGCTGTGGTAGAGTGCCATGCTGTTCCCTCACACCCACCCGGTTCTTATTTTAGGTGCTAGGTCAGTCACTGTGTGGAGTTCCCACATATACAAATTGCCTTTCTTGGGGTAGTCTGTCTTCCTTCTTTATCTAAAGACAAGCAGGTTTAGTGATTGTTTGCCCTGTCATCTCTAGCTTTAGGTTCTGCTTTGTCCTATAATAGAAAAAATGGCTTAAGAAAATGGGAAGATGGGAGAACATGGGTAAGAATCAATGTGCTAAGACTACAACTGACTCTGTCATATTCAGTGCTAGCAAATGTACAGATTGACAGCTGTCTTTATTAAGTTAATGTTTAAATGCTAATAAAGCTATAGATAATAATACTGTATTATGAGAAAGCATGAAACTGAAAATGGATGAGTAGATAGCTGTGGTAATAATGAATGTGTCAGTGTCAGCTAAGATAAGTAAGCTAAGTTAGTGCTGAAGTTTCAAGTGACTTGGTTTTTACATCAGTTTTACTCCAGACACTTCAGTCTTAACCCTAAAGCATGGAGGGCAAGGTAAGAACCAACCGTGTCAAGTCTCACCCAAGTGCAGAACTACGCAGGTCCACTTTAGAATCACCCGTAGGCTAAACCTGCATCTTTTGTGATGTAAAAGAAAAAAAAAAACAATGTGAATATGGGATGAACATGCAAACTCTTCTGACATTAACCATATACGGAACTCTGGATCCATGAAGCTCTAGATTTACCATCATTTAGAAGCCTCAATCTCTGGTCAGTTTAATAAGAGCCTGTTGGAAGGATGACCATCTCAGTAGTAGTCTATTAAACAGGCATGTATGGTAGAGTAGCTACTACAGCCAAATGGCATTTAAAGAACTCTAAGAGCATTAGAAAAAAGATACTCATAGTTAGCACTGGTATGGCTGCCCTGTTTTTTCTTCTCATTTCTATGACCCTTTATATGATGGTCTCCTCCAAGTATTCACAAATACATTTAAGATAAGGCTTTTGAGTGTAGCATTATACATGAGGTTAACCACAAACAGCATATATTTTGTAGCATGTGGCTGAGGCTCTTACCCGGCCGGTACGCCTCCATGTTGGGAGGAACAGAGGAGCAAGCGTGGCCAGAGTGTTACCTCCCGCTAGATACCTAGATGCTAGATGGCAACCCCCCTGGGTTGCAGCAGTGCCCCGGACTCCTGCAGGGCTTCATGAGAGTTGGAGTTTGGTGCAGCCCTTTTGCGATTTGCAGGCGCTGCCAGGGGGTGCTGCAGTAGGAGTAGTTCTTCCGCTACACCTGGAAGTGAGTCATCAAGCACCTGGGGCACTTCCGGGTGCCTTATAAAAGAAGTCAGCAGCCACTACTCCGGGAGCCAGTGTCAGGAGGAGAAAGACGAAGCTTGCCTGGAGGAGTGGAGGAGAGGATTAAAGAAAGAGAAACAGAGGAGAAAGAATTGTATTTGTGCTGTGCTTTGGAGTGTGCTATGCCTGTGGGAAACAGGGAAGACATTTCCCATGAGGAAAAAGAAAAAATTAAAACATGTTTGCCTTGAACTTGTGTTCCACATTTGTCTGTGTCGGGTTAAGCTGGCAATGCCAGCCTGGGTGGTCCACAATTTACATAGCACAGATTCATACATGAAAGTAGCTCAAAGTGCTAACTTATAATAATAATGCCTAAGTAGAGTAACAAAGGAGTTAAAAATTATTATTATACAGTTATTTTTAACGTGTTACACTGGATTCAGAAAGAATTCGGACCCCTTTACTTTTCAGTTTCTGTACACTTTATTGTGTTGAAAATGTAATTTTAAATGTACAAATTTGCCATTTGAGCCCAGCAATCTGCACTCAGTATTCCACAATGACAGTGAAGGCATGTTTTCAGAAAAGGTTTTCAAAATTCTTAAAAAGCAAAAACTGAAACCTTTCATTTCTCTAAGTACTCAGACCCTTTCCTGTGGCACTCCAAATTATGCCAAGTGTATCCTGTTTGCTTTAATTATTCTTGAGATGTGTCCAGGACTTGAGTGGAGCCCACCTGTGGCAAACTGAATTGACTGGACATCATTTAGAAAGACACACATCTGTGTATGTCAGGTCCACAAGTCACACTAAATATCAGGACAAAAACAAGTCATGAAGTGCAAGGAACTCTCTGTAGACCTTCACAATCAAACTGTGGTGAGGCATAGATCAGGGCAAGGGGATAAAACCATTTCTAAAGACTTGAGTGTCCCAGGAGCACATTGGCCTCAATAATTCTGACATGGAGTTATCAGGACTCTTTCTAGAATTGGTCATCTGGGGAAGAAAGGCCTTGTTCAGGGAGGTGACTGAAAACACAGTGCTAACTCTAACAGAGCTTTAGAAGTCCACTACTGAGATGGGAGGAACTGTTGGAAGGATGACCATCTCAGTAGTAGTCCATTAAACAGGCATGTATGGTAGAGTGGCTACTACGGCCAAATGGCATTTAAAGGACTCTAAGAGCATGAGGAAAAAGATACTCTATTCTGATGAGAGGAAATTTTAATTCTTTGGGCAGAACTCCAAGCATCACCAGCCTAATACCATCTGTATGGTGAAGCATGGTGGTGGCAGAATCATACTATTGGTGTTCATTCAGTGACAGGGACAGGGAAACTTGTTCAAATCAAGGGATCGATGAACGCAGCCAAATACAGATTAGACCCTGAAGAAAAACTGCTCCAGAGTGCATCTATCTATCTATCTATCTATCTATCTATCTATCTATCTATCTATC
>JANRMT010062802.1:28724096-28763920 GCA_026402145.1 Polypterus bichir lapradei | reverse complement strand
CTATCTATCTATCTATCTATCTATCTATCTATCTATCTATCTATCTACATGACCAGTGACAGTGGTAATGGTTCACCTTTGAGAACAACAATAACCTAAAGTATACAGTCAAGATAACATTAGAGTGGCCTCAGTACAAGTCACTGACTGTCCTTGAGTGGCCCGGTCAAAGCGCAGAGAACATCAGTGCAGAGACCTGAAGATGGCTGTTTACAGACTCTTGTCATCTGGTCTAACGGAGCTTAAGAGGATCTGCCAGTAAGAATGGAAGGAACTGTCCAAACTAGGTTTGCAAAGCTTGTATGTACTTACCCAAGTGCTAAAGGGGTCCCTACAAAGTACTGAACTAAGGGTCTGGATACTTATATGAATGAGAGATTTTAGTTTTTGATTTTAAATAAATTTGCAACCCTTTTTGTAAGCATGTTTTTACTTTGTCATTATGGGCTATTGAGTATAGACCGATGAGCAAAATGACAAATTTATCTCTATAAAATAATCTACAGCACACAAAATGTGTGCAGAAAATGAAGAGGTCTAAATACATTCTGAATCAACTGTATACAAAAGAGTAGAAAATCAAAATGTCCGTCTCAATAGCAAAAATGATGGTCAGATAGCCAGGGAGGAGAGGAAAATAAAAATTTCATTTGACTGGATGCTGGAGAAAATGAACCTGCAGGGGTTTGAAGGCTAAAAGACAACCCAGTCTTCTCTCAGTAGTCCAAGTTAAAGAAAGCAGAATAATGCTGGGATCTCAAATGTTTTATATAGGAAAGAGACTGCTGTTATCATTGGTCAACTTTTGGTTCTGAAGGCTTAGGGTGATGATGCAATTTGAAAGTCGGGACAATGGAGTCAAGCGGTTTTGTTGTCGTAGTGTCCTAACATGACCCGCTTTTCCCATTTAGAGTTTTTATTACGTAGACCACTACAGAATGCCCCAAATCCTATACTCTACCACACTATTTTAGTTCAATATGTCCCATTTTCTTTTCTATCTGTAACCCCAGGCAATTCGATGGAGCGTCAGAACAAACAGGTGAGAAAGTTACACATTTAGCATTATAAATAAAATTGTCCAAAACAAGAAAAGAGTACAATGAGTGTTAGTAAAATAATGCAACCTGATAACAGACTACCAGGTGTCTCTCTGTCTTATGTTCATTTAGTCTCTGGTCTGGCTTGGTCCAGAGTACCTCTTGACGACTTCTATTCAGGATGAAAAATGGAAGAAACAGGCAGAATGTTTAGATTTTCGGGAACAAGTAAAAATCACAGAGCTAAATCGGGCGAATAGGGAGGACAATCAAGGACATTAATGTTTTTTTCAGTCAAAAGCTGCTTTAAGAAAAAAGCAGTATGATCATTTCGAACAATTTGATATCACCGTTTTGATGTTTTCATCCGTCCGAGATGACGTCTTCCACATTTTCTTTACCTTCCTTGAAACATTTGTGCCACTCAAAAACTTGTATGCGAGACAAAATGTTATCACAGTACACTGTTTTTATCATTTCATAAGTTTCTGTGGCCGTTTTGTTCAATTTCGCGAGAAATTTGATGTTGATTCGCTGTTCGATTTTTTCACCCGACATTATAGCGGCAACTCGTGTAGCGATTGTTGTGCAAATATTGACTGGGCTATTCACAGGATATACCTAGCCGGTTGGCGGTTTGAGAGGACATGTAGGAGGGGATATAGTTCTATGATTCACGTTTGGCTTACTACAGACAGTTTTCCAGGAAAGCCCCAAGCCCAGTCCAGTTATTTTTGTGTCTCACCTTGTATTCCCCCAGGCTAGCTGTCCAGTCAGTTTCTGAGATTTTATCTATACTAATTCTAACCTATAGTAAGTATAACAAATGGTTTCTAAAATATTTGTTTGAAATTCATGAACATCCCTTCCAGGTTAAACATTTTAAAAATAAAATTTTTAAGTATAGCTCAAACATAAAGACAATCTAGAACATTTTCCATACTAGATATTACTGGTTTTATATCTTCACTACACAGGAAAATTGAGGGTTATGAGACTGATTGTCCTCAGGTTGCCTTTGGTTGTCCATATGTCCAGGACAGAGTTCCTTAACTTATCCACATGCCAACTCAAAAGACATATTTATAAAAAAGGCACAATATAAACTAAAGCGTGATGTTCTGGGTGGACCGTCAATGTCAGCACACTCCTCTTTCCTGACTCCAGTGAAGTCTCTTTCTGAATTGTGGATGCTTCATTTCATCACAAGCCCCTCTGTACTGTTTTGGCCTTGGAGAGCCAATTTATTCAACCTTCAGGTGTATTTGGATGTGGCATTTCTGCCCTAAAAGAAATCAGACACACACAGCCTATGCACGCTATTAAAATAACTGCTGTCGCTGAAATTTGATTGCAGTAAATCCTTAAATTGTCTGAAATGCTGTCACAAAAGTTGCTGTAGGTATGTGTGTAATTACTATGGCTTACTGTGCAGCAACGCTCAACACCAGAATAATGGGAGCAGAAATATAGTGTTATTATGCTGATGGTGGCCCACGACTGCTGGTCTAATAATCATTAGCAACGCAATTTACAATTTAAAGCAACACAAGAAAAATAAAAGTATAACAGCAATTTGTAATGTAAATACATAAATGAATATTCGATGTGAATGCCTACAGCATAAACAACAATGCAAGACATTTGATAGATGCTTTTAAATATCTGCATCATTTAAAGTCTAATTGTTCAGCACAGTTATTATTTTGTTTGTATGATTTCATTAACGCTCTATTATTCATTCTGGAATATGTTTCCAGTGTTTCTTTTTTTAATTTAATTGTAGCAATTGCTGATTAAGTATTGCTTCCCAATTACTTTTTTGCCATTTCCAAGACAGTTAATTCAAGAGAATGTCTTCTCTTCTCTTTTTTTTATTCCAGTTATTGTTTTAATTATTTTCATCTCTTTGTATTCTGGTAATGATGTCTAAAGCATGCTGGGAAAGCAGTAAAGTTCATGTTGATAAAGGCTGAGGTTGAAATTTAAACTTCTTTTTGGCTCATATGTTTGCCTAAGGCCTCATAGTAACCCCTAATGGAGTCAGAGATGACTTAGTGGCTGGGGGAGACACACTGATATTTTCAGCTGTTTCACTATGTCTCGCCTGAAACCAGTCTCCAGGAGCTACTTTCATAATCAATGATTATTGCTGCTATCTCATGATTCAATAGAACAAGGTCCCATTCATGACCCGAATGTTCATCCTGGTCCACAAGGGCTCTTCCATAGTCTATGTGCAGTTTAGATATTCTACCTTTGCCTTAGGAGCTGTTATGGTTGCTACCTACATCCCAGAGAAGTGCACATCAGGTTGAATGGCAACTCTTACTTGGCTTTATTTAAATAATTGTGGACTCTTATCCCTTCTGTGAGCTGGTTCCTACCATGTATTTGATACTATAGGTGTGAGCTGCAGTTCCCCACACACTCCTGTATATAAGTTTCAGAAAAAATAGAAAAAGGTCTTATTTATTGTCAGTTTGGTCATATATGATTTAGAAAAAGCTGGAACAGTCTTTTGTCAAATGGTAGCATGGCCACACAGTGATAGGTGATATGGCTTCACAAATCCATGGATCAGGTTCAGCCCCTTGCCTGATAATCATCCACATGGAGGTTGCTTGTCCACCCTTAATTTCTATCGTTTTATTACTGAATTCTTTGTTTTTTTTCCATATTCTTAGGGGAATGCACATCACGGATGATAACCTGGTTCAGTCTGAGTAACTGAAGGTGTAGTTGTTAGTTTCATATACAGTTATATGTTGTGATGTGGAGAGCTTATAAAATACCTAGAAAAGTTCCAAAATCAAGTAAAAAGTCTGCACAAGGAGAAGGATGACCATAACCCCTGGCTTGTACATTAAAGGACAAAAATATTTATAAATAAAGGGGAGCAAAATGGGCACAAGAGCGGCACAGTGGCGCAGTGGGTAGTGCTGCTGCCTTGCAGTTAGGAGACCCGGGTTCTCCCTGCGTTAAGTTTGCATGTTCTCCCCATGTCTGTGTGGGTTTCCTCTGGGTACTCCGGTTTCCTCCCACAGTCCAAAGACATGCAGGTTAGGTGCATTGGCGATTCTAAATTGTCCCTAGTGTGTGTTTGGTGTGTGTGTGTGTGTGTGTGCGTACCATGTGGTGGGCTGGTGCCTTGCCCAGGGTTTGTTTCCTGCCTTGCGCCCTGTGTTGGCTGGGATTGGCTCCAGTGGACCCCCGTGACTCTGTAGTTAGGATATAGTGGGTTGGATAATGGATGGATGGATGGAAAATGGGCACAAGGAGATGCCTGATAGGCAATCCAAGTGCAACCAAGTCCAAATCCACATCCCATAAGCAAAATCCAATTACAGAAGCAAAATAAATCTCAAAAACCAGAAAAAAACAAACAAAAAAAAAAAACATAAATAGCAGTACTTTCAAGAATCCTCCACAAACACAATGTTCTCCTACTCCTGAGCCTTCAGTGTTTTGGATCCGAGGGCTCCACCCAATAATCACAAGAAATATCATCCATCCATCCATCCATTATCCAACCCACTATATCCATACTACAGGGTCATGGGGGTCTGCTGGAGCCAATCCCAGCCAACACAGGACGCAAGGCAGGAAATAAACCCCTGGCAGGGTGCCGGCCCACCACAGGGCACACACACACCCACACTAGGGACAATTTGGGATACAAGAAATATCAGAACATTTAAAATGACAATACATATTATGAACATAATAGAAATGACACATTAACCATAAAACACCTACACTCCAGTTAATACTGTACATAACACAGGTAAAAAAAACAATAAAGGAGATTTTTTTTTCTCCATCCGTACTTCAAAGACTCACACATTGTGTCAACTGCCAAGTCCAGCTTTGCTTAATATGGTATGCAGATGTCATATCCTAAGTTGGGTCCTGCTTTACTGCCAATCCTACCACTATAAATGTCAGCTTCTCCTGACCCTGTACAGATTAGTAGGTTTAGAATGGGCAGGGAGTGCCATGTCACTGCCACGTTTCAAATTGTTCCTGATGTATGACCACAAGAGGGCATTCCTCACCTTCTTGGCCAAGCCAACACCCAACGAAGTAAAACCATTCATATCTTCTCAGTGAATATTATGATATTTCAAATAAGATAAACCCACTTAAATATCCCAACTGACAAGGAATTTACAAAACTAAAGCAGAAGTTACAGAGCCTTAATGAACATATTTGATTTTATAGAGTCTCAAGACACTGCTCATATACTAATACTAGGTTGGGCCTCCTTTCCCTCTTAACACAGCCTCATTCTTCATGAGATGGACCCCACAAGATGTTGGAAACATTCCTTTGAGATCCTGGTCTATGTTGGCATGATTGCAAGATGCATGTTCTTGCAGATTTGTCAGCTGCACATTCATGCTGCGAATCTCCTGCAGCCCAAAGGTGCTTTATTGATTTGAGATCAGGTGACTACGGAGACCACTTGAGTACAGTGAACTCATTGTCATGTTCAAGAAACCAGTTTGAGATGATCTGAACTTTGTGACATAGCCAATAACGAACACTGAACTCACTGTCATGTTTATCAAACCAGTTTGAGGTGACTTTTGCTTTGTGATTTAGTGCATTATCAAGCTGGAAGTAGCCATCAGTTAGAAGATGGGTAAATAGTCGCCATGAAGGGATGCACATGATTGCCATCACTACTCAAATAGGCTGTGCCATTTAAGCAATGATTGATTGGTGTTAACAGGCCCAAAGTGTGCCAAGAAAACATTCCCTACACCTTTACACCACCACCACCACCAGCCCAAGCTGTTGACACGAGGCAGGTTGGGTGTGTGGATTCATGCTATTGAACTTCAAATTCTGACCCTATTATCTTTGTGCCTCAGCAGAAAATGAGATTTATCAGATCAGACTATGTGTTTCCGGTCTTCAGTTGTTCAGTTTTCACTAATCTTTGCCCACTTCAGTTTCAGCTTTCTGTTGTTGGCCTCAAGGTTCAACATGATGTTCATTGTGAGATGCGTTTCTGCTCACCACAGTTGTACTGAGGTGCTTATTTGAGTTACTGTAACCTTTCTGTCAGCTTGCACCAGTCTGGCCATTCTCCTCTGACCTCTCTCATCAACAAGGTGTTTAAGTTCACAGAACTGCACATCAATGGATGAATTTTATTTTTCACCCCATTCTGAGTAAACCCTACAGGTTGTTGTACATGGAACTCACAGGAGATCAGCAGTTATTAAAATGCTCAAACCAGCCCGTCAGGCAGCAACAATCATACCATGATCAAATCACTGACATCACACTTTTTCCCTATTCTGGTGTTTGTCGTGAACATTAAATGGAGCTCCTCACGTGTATCTGCATGATTTTATGAATGGCATATGATTGGCTGATGGGATTATTGCATGGATAAGCAGGTGTACAGGTGTTCCTAATAGTCTGCTCACTGAATGTAAGCGGATATGGTAGAATTGTTTCACACTGTAGTCAAAGATGGGTCAGGTCACTTGCTTGGAGTCAGGGAAGGTCTTGGGATTAACAGACACCTTAATTACCGGGCCTGATAAATGGATCTTAGATTAACAAATATTTTTTGTCATTGTAGCCACAGAGTGTCATAATGTTCTTGAAAGAAGAAACATGAATGTTTCAGTGTCCTAGTAGGCCAATGGAGACCACTGGTTTGCTTATCACAAGGTCCCAGAAGCTGAGCTCATCTATTGGAGGGAACTTGCCCAGAGGGGTCGTCTGTTTATTAGCCCACTGCTTTTTCATGATCACACACCTAAAACCGTTTCTGTCTCCTCTTCTGCTTCACCTGCACTTCTTAGATCCCGATTTCATTTTTATTTTTTCAGGACTGTCGAGCACTGTTTACATTTCCCCGTCACGTTGAGCTCGTTTCTAGCTGGCCTCATCCACTGCTCTGTTAGCAGATGTGCTGTTTTTTGAGGATTTCACGTATCGCTGTGTTTTACAGGCATTTATGCTTCCCATCGCTGCAGCTGGTGAAGCCCATTACATCTGCATCATTTTCTCTGAACAAATGAAGTGGCTCTAATATTAATTAAAAAAAGGAAGAACGTAAAAAAGGGGCAATAACGACCTCTTTCTGCAAGTGTGTGCTGCTTGTGCCACAAAAACTGAGAGAATCAGAGCAGGAATAGCCTGAAAGTGAAGCTGTGGACCTGCTTTGAATTTGGCAGGCCATTCCCCTTTTATTTTCTATAGTGCCTCTCACAGCTTTGAGCAGCAGCTCATTTAACTTCTGGTCTTGAGGGTGGTGCCCACAAATTTTTCTAAAATTTCCACTTATGGATATGTAACTGTCTCACTTTAGTTAAATTATTCTCTTCATAATGATAATAAGATTTTTTTTTTATTCCCTAAACTAATTGAAGCCTAGAGCACAGGAAGAAAAAATGCTTAAAATTAAATGTATTTGTTGTATAAATCTTATTAAGATAATTATCTTAGCCCCGGTGGCAGATAATTTGGATAGCATTGCACTTGAAAATGACACTTTTTTTTTGTATTGTTCATACATTAATTTTTAAAAGAAGAATTTATGATTTCCTTCTATTCATTTTCTAATCGGATTATCCCATTCAGAGTAAAGGGAAGCTTGAGCCTATTCTAGTAGCACTGAACACAGGGCAGGACCCAGACATGCATGGGGCATCAGTCCGATGCCCTCACAATCACTGACTGTTATGTGTTTAACACACAAAATGGACAAAGTAGTAGGGGACGTCAAAAATATTTCCAGAATTCAAACTAATCTGTTCAGAAAAGGTTTACTCCTGTGCAGATCGAGTGACAACTCAACTGGCTAGCTTTAGTCTACACTGGGTCAATGGGCTTAGGTTTAAGAAGTTCAAAAATATATAAGCAAAATGCTCAAAAAAAATAACCAACATACCCCACAAGAGTGCGGATTACTCTAAACCTTTGGCATGAAAAGAGATGGGTGACAAAGAATCTTTATAAAAGGAGGGTTTACTGCATTTACAAAAATGGAAAATCTAACAGAATTGTTGAAAGAGCAGAATTGAGGCAACAAGGCAATTTACAAATAAGTCAAGTCCAAAACAAAAAATCACAAGGAGTCGACGAAGCCAGAAAATGCAAAGAAACAAAGCCATACTCACAGAGTAAATCCAACACTCCACCAAAGTGAATTCAAAGAACTGCAATGGATTTGCTGTCTCAGGCCTCCTTTGGAACACCTCGGGATTCCCCCGGGAGAGCTAGAAGAAGTGGCTCGGGAGAGGGAAGTCTGGGCATCTCTGCTCAATCTGCTGCCCCTGCGACCTGATCTCGGATAAGTGGAAGAGGATGGATGGATGGATGGTCTCCTTTAAAATCTTGGTAGAGGTGGGGTCCACAAATAAACAAGGTTCTGCACATCGAAACTAAAAAAAGAAAGAAAAGAAAACTGATAAAGAATTTATAATTAGACAAAAACAAAACAAAAACAAAGATCAAAACTGAATAAAACAACATTAAAAAGGAATTTCAACATAGTCCAAGGTGAGGTTCCTCGGCAGTCCTCATCACATAATCAGCGTCTGCGATTTTCTTGATGCTCACCAGATGTTGTTGCTCTTTTTCTTTCCACCATCTTGCATAACAATAAACACACAACTACAGATCACTGTTTCGAGGTCACCATGACCGAACATTTTTTTAATTTTTCAGAACAGATCAGGTCATTATCTTTCAATTACGACTGAGATCAGGGTCTAGCCCCAGGAGTCTGTGAGTAACAGACAGACCTTAGCATTGCACAGTATAGTATATATAGACTGTCTTGATGATGTTTATATTATGATTTTGATAATGCAATGATCAAGATTATCAGTTTAGCAATTAATTTGTTGTTTTTTTTAACTTTTACTGTTTTTTCGGACACATCCCAAGTTCTGCTGCTTGATTCTTTCTTGTCGTTTATCTCTGACCTTGTTAACATTGTCATTTTTTTTCTCTGAAAATCATTCAAAAATGAGTTACTTGGCAGCCTTTTGTGTCAGATTATAATGGCACCAGCTAAGGGGTCAACACTTGCCATTAACAAGGTCATGGTTCTGATCTGAAGCATTCCTTGATGTATTTTCCATTTGATATGTATCAGATTTCATTGATTTTTCCTTAGCCTGGCTGGCAAGTAGTTTGCTAGGGGCAGAGGTGGCACCTGAGAAGTAAAGAACATTGGTGAGGCCATTCAGAGGTCCCAGAGATTGTGAGAATACCCAGATTTCAGGGGGAGTCATCTGCGTACTAGTGTCAGCAGCAGGGGGCTTCCAGGCGGCAGTGTCCTCAGTCGTAGTGAAATGTACTCTGGAAGTAGATCCTTCTATTGAACCCTGAGAAGAAGGTTAAGGGATTCCATCATGGCTTAGGTTAACCTAAGACTGACAGCTGATAGTAAAGACAAAGAAGCCAAACATGGGAGTAGAATGTGTCACCCTCTGAGAGGAAGTAGGGACATAAGGGTCTCAATCTGAAGTATCAACACTGGTCCTGAGCTTAGAAGGCCATATCTCAAAAAGGAAGAATTTCTTCTTATTTAATTTTTTTCTTCTTGTTTTGATTTTATAGGAGAACATTAGTTCACTATTTCAAAGTAACATGTAAGCATTAATGTGGCTGTTTTGGGGTCATGTTCAGTAAGCAAATCATTGTTCAAGAGGAATTTAAGGTGGAGTAGGTTGTGCGAAAATTGCAGGTTTCTAGAGTCATTATTGTTGTAATCTACATCTCCATTTATTGTCACCATCAGTGTTGACAGTATGCAGCTAAATATGTGCATCAGTGACCTCAGGGGACAAGCTAGAGCACCAAAACAAGTAGGAATAAAGGTACACTTTTATTCTTACTTTAAAGATTAGCTTTATCTGACTTAGAATTCTTAATGTGCCAAAAATAGAGGCAAAGTAAAATAAGTGTGGCAAATTAACGATACAACCTGGACGGATAACAGCTCCCCTTCTAGGGGTCAAGGCTCCCCGTGTGCCTAGATTGCCAACTTTTATTTAAGAGGAGTGTGCTGTTGTGAGGAAAGTACAGGCGTCTAGGGTCATTATTGTAGTAATCTACTGTACATCCCCACTTACTGTCTCAATCAGCGTTGACTACCTCTGTGACACCAATCACAGTGTCATCCATTAACCTGATGATGCTGTTGCTCTTGTGCTGTGCTGCCCTGTCATAGCTGAATAGACTGTATATAGCAGTGGGCCGAGGCAGCAGCCTTGCAGAACGTTGATGTTGTCTAACTACCTAGCCTTTCACTCTTAGCCCTTGGTTTAGGTCAAAAGTGTTTTTTTAATGTCCTTGAAGACTCACAGTAGGTCCCAAGTTCTTATGTTATACTTTTCTGACTGGTATTCTTAGAGCAGAACAAGCATAGCAAGATCTTACTCTGTGGTTACAAGAAATGTTTTTCTTCTGACAAGTGAACGTTTATCTTTATGTTTTAGGTACAAGTTCTGATATTATATTTAAAATATGAAAGAAAATTAAACCAACCAATTGTTGAAAAGTCCATCTTCACATCACTGAACTCCCACAATACGTTGCCCCCCACCCCTATACTACAGAGCTAGGCACTGGCCTCCAGCGGCCCTGCAGAGGATAAGCAGGTTAAGCACTGGCTGCCTTATTATGAAGCCTATGAAGTTTCTACTGATTTTTATGAGTGCAATGCAGAGTTGGTCCACCAGTATTTACGTGATGACTTGATTTGTCCCATATTATCAGCGCAATAGAAATTCAGTTAATTAGTACAATTAAGGTGGCTAAGCCCATTTCTGTTAGGGTTGTTTAAATTTAGCTCTTCAGGGTTTATGACAGCATGCAAGATTATCCTACTGGCATTTGTGATATAATTGCTGCCTCACAACATTTGGGCCCTGGTGGGATTCCATCTACCATCAAAAAATGTGTTGTTAGGTAACCTGAATCCCTCCATTGTGGTGCTGTGTTCATTTGTAGAGCACTAATACTGTTACCAAGACAAGAATTAAAGCCACCAGTTAATAAAGTGAAGGACTGGTGTCAGCGTTATTCAAAGTCGTCCCAGTCGTACCTCCTGTGAGGTGGTGCAGAGGGTGCTTGGTGGGGCGAGGACAAACTGAAATGGATAACTCGCAACTGCCGACTCAGCTGACTATCATCCATGTTGTATTTATTTTTTTTTGTCAAAAGTACACTTTTGACTAAATCTAATAATATAAAAAAAAATGCATGCCTAGTGACTGGAAAAATATTTTAGTGGCCTGGCTGTTTCATTTCACGGAGATGATGAGATCATCTTCTTCTAATTATCATTTTAAATGGAAGAATAAATTGAGCGACATTAGCATAATGGTAAAGAGTCAAGGAGGACCAATAATTTTGGCGGGGTGGTGGTGATGGTGGGGGGGTGGGTATGGCGTTCAATTAACTTCTCATTTAGATTTTTTGCTGTTAAGCTTCACTTATGGCATCTCCCTCTCCACGGACAGGCTCAGTATAAAACTAAAATGAAGGCTTTAGTTGTGTTCCACTTAGGCGGTTTATCTTTCAAAGGCCATCTCAGTCATTTTTTTTTCCAGCTATTGCATTCACTGAAGTCAGAATTCCTCTGAAAATGGTGCCATTTCTGTGACTAGATCAGTATGATGCCCCTCGGTGCCCTCACAACTGTGCCCTACAAAATGGCTCCATTGTAAAACACAAAGCTCACTGCAGGCATTGAATCTGCTCCAAGAAATGATGACAAAAAGATAGCCTGAAATGGTTTGCAGGGCTTCGGCTGTGATTCACTGCAGATCTGAACTTGTTCCCATTGGCATCAATGCTAGATTTGGCCTGCGATTGGCATCAGGAGAGAAAAGTGCTTAGTGCCACAACAGGAGGTATTTGTGAGCAAAAAATGGAATTGAGGATATTTGGGGAGACAAGGCAATGAGCAGCAATGAAGTGAAAAATTCCAGCTATGGTGGGGGAACAAAGAAGAATTAAATAATAAACCGTGAAAGAAAGCACAACTGCTGCCAATGATATTGTAGGCAATGGGCTCCTGGTGTGGCTGATGTTCCTGGCACTTCATAAAAGGAATCGGTACCTGCTGGTGCTTTGTTGTTGGTTTTCAAATTACTTTTGCATTTATCTGCAAATAATACCTGCAATCGAAATTTTATTTAGGGCTGGCCAAGTTTTGTGGTTAAAGCATCTCTTCTTCCTGTTTTCTTTATCCAGTTGGATTTACCTTGTTGGTAACGTCAAACCTGCAGGATGAGACTTCAGCACAGCAGGCCTTTGAAGGTTTTAGCTTTCTTCTGTGCAAGTGTTTTAAGTTGCTTCCACTCACCGACAGTTCTGTATAAATATTTCACCATCAAAGATGTTCCACCAGCCCCTTGAAAGACAGATAGATTTCTCTAGCTGTGTCCTGCAGCTAGACTGTTAAAGGCATTCGCTGAGAAGAAAGTTGGTCAAGCACATAAGAAGTCTGTCTGGATATCACGCTGGGATGAAAGGCTCTTCTCTGTAAACTGGTGTGAACATAAAAGGACCATAAGGAGCTACTGGTCTTATCTGATGTGGACAGGGTCCAGTGATTGGGTTTGTTGGAGATTCTGAAGTGCAAGAACCTCTGGTTTTGAGAACCTGCCATAGCTAAATACTGTAGCTTGCCAATCCCTCTTCACCTCCTTTCATTCTGTGATCTGCATTTGCAGTACCTTCCTCCACTTTTTTTTCTTTTACCTGTAGTTAAGGATGGGCCTCAAAACATGGCACATCTGTCTGTCCTCCACCTATCTTCTCTCCTCCTTTTTTCAATTTTGTTTCAGCATCTAGTGCTCAATCTGAACAGGTCTCAGTGCTCTACACACGTCTCCATAATGCGGCTAAAAAGCCTCTCGCTATTTCAGACAAGTGGGATTCATTTCTGCACCCTTCTTCTGCCTTGAACTGGGATTCACTCTTTAAAGAAGTCAAAAATTGCTTCAGAAATTCTAATCACTAGTTTATCCGATGTGCAATTGTCCACGGGATTCGTACAACTCCTTTAAAATGAGGTGTACTGGGTTTAGCCCCTGACATAGTTTGTAATTTATGTTTTGGTCCTGTCCTCATGCCACATCTTTGTGGACCTCCATTTCCACCTCTTCTGGTAGAAATTTAACATATTTATCTTATTAAAGAAAGAAACATCCTCTAACAGGACAAATCAGTTATCAGGCAGGACAAAAGCTGTTCATTGTATCTTTTTATTACTCCTCGGCAAAATGCCCTGAAGGGAGCATTCTTCAAAAGCAGTCTGTTACAGCATGGTGAGAATGGTCAGAGAAAACAACGAATAGAGGTTTATTTTATAAACTACCACCCTCGTACAAGTGAAAAAGGACAGACTTTAAAAATCAATTAAAAAAAAAGTTATAATTTGCATTGAGAAGTATTTATATTGATAGCTTTTGTATCCGAGGGCCTCTTGATATACAATATCTTTGGTTTTGCTATCAGGGGTGAGAATGTAGCTGTGATCTCTTTGCCAAAAATGTAAAAAGTTGTCAAGGTATCTTTGGCCAAGCGGAAGGTAGGTACGCTCCAATGTCAAAAGTTGGCACTGTATTTGAACGTGTTCAGCTCTGACAAGAGAGTGTCCACTGCGTGGGGAGAAAAGCATGTGGCCATGAAATCTGTGCCAATCAGCAGCTACCCTCTAAAACACACGTAGCTGTGATCTCTCTATCAAAATCGTCAAACGTTACTAGTTAACAATCTCTAGGTGATAATGTCTGCTGAACAAGCAGGTATTTCTAGCTAAGTGTAGGCAAGGTACTCTCCAACATGTGGCTCCCTACTCCAGAAGTCCCTCCTCCCCCTCCCCTCAGCCTGCAGCCTGACTCTCAGATTTGCATGAATAAAGCATTGCCGCAACCGAACTATGATGCTTAGCATGATGAAAGAAGTCGCAAAATTAACCGGAATGTTCAAGCAAGTTATAGAAAAAAATCCGATCTAAGTCCATTTAGTAGTTCTCTCTTGAAAACCGGACAGACAAATGTTGGATTTTATATATATAGAGAGACTGAATTTACATACAGTGTCAGTGCATACATTTACTCTGGTTGGTTCATTGGTGTACAGCCAAACGATTTATATAAAATAAAAGTCTATTATATTATAAAAATAAAAGTCTGTTATATTATACTAGTTGTGTAAGCCCATGCTGTAAAAAGCCTGGAGTCCTAGAAACTATTGAAATCGTCAGAAAAATATTTGAAATGCAGAGATGTCAAGTAATTGAAAGGAACTACTCTGGGCATCTCTGTCCTAGGAGGTTTCGTGTTGCTAATGTGCTTGTATCGCTTGTGTATTAGCGGCTAAGCGAGTTTGTCTTTCTTCAGAGGTTTCGTTTTACTGATGTGCTCGTCTCACTTGTGTATTAGCGGCTAAGCGAGTTTGTCCTTCTTCAGGGGTTTCGTTTTGCTGATGTGCTCATCTCACTTCTGTATTAGCAGCTAAGTGAGTGACTCTTTCTTCTGAGGTTTCCTTTGGCTGACATGCTGGCCTCGCTTGTGTATCTTCGGAGTGTGGAGCCCTTACCCCGACTCCACCTCTCGCTTCCTGGTCAGACTGACAGACACACACACTTCCACGTGTAGATGTTTATATATAAGATTCTGCTTCTTCTTTTACCTTTAGAGATGAGCACCCTTGAAATTTCTCTGCATACAACAACTGTCCAGTCTGGTTGTTTTATAGGACATCTGCTGATTTCTTAGTCATCTCTTAGTCATCTTTCAGTGCATTTTGTTGTTCACTTGACCTTTATCTGGTTTCCTGATAGGCCCACAAAGGTTTATGACCCCTTCATGCTATTTCTTTAATATATAAGCTATGTTACCATAAAAATATTCTTCCACACTCTCTTTAGCTCATTTGGGATGTTTTCATTCCTTGTTCTCCACAGCTTTTTATTTACCTTGATTTTTCATTGTAGCCCATTTCATCCATTAGTAAGAAGTTGATTTCAGTGAGTTCTAAATCCAAGAGCAAAATATATCTACCTTAATCAAAGGATAAGTGTCTGTGTGTGTGTATGTGTACTTGTGTGTCTGCTTGGTGTCTAGGGTCAGGAAAAAAATGTAAAAATAATAATAAAATAATAAAAATTCCAAATTAAAGGGACTAAAAATTGATCTTACTGGCCTGTTCTGTTGTCTGATGTAATTACGCCAGCAACAGTTGGTGGTATCAACTTCCTTGCAGGCGCTCAGGTCACGTGAACGATGTTTATACAGTATCTATACTGGTAATGACTAAAGACTTCATGTGGATGAATGAAAACTAAAGCCTTAACATGACTAGGATTCAGTCACTAAACCAGGCCAATGTATTAGGGGCAATGACTGCATTTTCCTAGCAAAACACTTTGGCTCTAATAGTGGTCAGTTCAACAAGAGAAGCCGAGAGGAAGCCCTGGAAATGGGTGGCTCTGTCTGAAAAGGAAAAAACGACAGCGAGGGAAAAGGATTAGGCACATATTATTATTATACCAGACCAAATGGACAACCCACGTATCAAATTAGAAATGTGAGGTCTATGATGATTACTTAGACTTTAACTCGTCTTATAAGGGTAGCACAGCCTGGGCGACAGTGAAAGGATTACACAGTATTTGCTGTTATAAATGATTTCACCTTGATGTATGGGTTGAAGCTGTCCATGAATCTACTGCTACCTTTGTTAATTGTCCTATAGCAGACGGCAGAAATGTAAGCATTGACTGTGGAGAATGGTTGAGGTCTTTAATAATACTATTTTCCTTTCTAAGGCAGCGAGATGTGTGTAGATCCTGAAGAAAAGTTATCTCGCTTGAATATAAATGGTTTCATTGAATGAGTAAATGGAGATTTTCTTCAAGGGTTCTAACCTTGTGCAGGTGTATCAGTTACTGTAGCCCTTAACTGTGTATGGCACCATTTAATAATGTATTTTAGTACACTTTCTACAGGCCATTTTAGATGTTGCTTTTGCTCAGGACCTTTCTACTTTTCCTGAAGCCTTACAAGAACACAAACCTGATGCACTGGATCTGCTTGACCACACCAGCTGCCCTCCATCGGGCACTACTGTCACTTGTTGTCTTTTTTGCATTATTGCTTTTTTTAATGTAATCAGGTCAGGTCGGGTCAGGTCAGGTTGGGGGGAGCATGCACTGGTACAGCACGTTGCCATACCCACCACACGACGAAACAGCTCAAGATCCTGGCTGGCAAGAGAGGCAGACAAGTAATCCAGTCCAACCTTCTGGAAATGACCCTCTATCTGCTGCAGCCAGGTGTTACATGGGTGCCCCCTTGCCCTAGTCCAGCCACTCGGGTCCTCAAAAATGACCCTGATCACCCTCAGGTAATCATACCACATGACTGTAGTGTAACTGACGCTCCCTCACAATGGAAGTAATGTGCCTCACTCGGGACTCCATGAAGAACTGCTCATTCAACACAAAGTCAAACCAACGGTACCCAAGAAGACACAGTACCAAAGGAGTCCAGTCTTCGTCTCAGGTCACTGGATAGCGTCCATGTCTCGAAACCATATATCAAGACAGGAAGCACCAGGACTCTAAAGACTTGGACCTTCGTCCTTTGGCACAGATATTGGGAGTGCCACGCACCCCTTTCCAGTGACCTCAAGACCCCCCCATGCTCTCCCAATGCGTCTACACATTTCATAGGAAGAGTCAACAGGGACATGAATGTCACTGCTAAGGTTAGTAAACCTCTCAACAAGGTCAACACTCTCTCCGCAGACAGACACACTGCTGATGGCTGTGCCTCAGAGGTCATTAAAAGCCTGGCTCTTGGTTTTTATCCAGGACACTCGCAAGCCCAGACACTCAAACTCCTTGCTCAGTCTCTTGAGAGCCCCGATCACAGTCTCAGTTGACTCAGTGAATATCACAACATCATCAGCAAAGTCAAGATCAGTGAATCTTTCTTCACCAACAGATGCCCCACCGCCACTGGACCCCACGAACCTGCCCACCAAGGCCATGCAAGCATTGAGCAGAGTAGGAGCAGAACACACCCATGACGAACCCCAGAATCAATGAGAAGGTTCTGGCTGCAGCCACTGTAAGGTGTTGAGCTCCACAGTAAGCGGAAACACGTGACCTCCACAGTAGGCGAATGAATATAGGACCTACCCAATCACCAGCCCTAACCTTAAAAACACTGGGGAAGGCAGCAACAGTGAAATAGCATGCCTAAGCTTAATATAGTGGGTGAGGGGCATATTCCTTCTTTAGCATATAAAATAACCGTTCGCGGAAATGTCCATCCCGGACAACAATTAACACGAGGCAGGACAGGATCCAACTTAAAAAGCTATTTCTTCCACAAACTAAAAAATCCTTCTAAAAACACACATGGATGAACACCTATCCAGAAAAGAGTACGATGAAAACGGTTTCTTTTAACTAAATGAAGCCAACCTGAACAACCGGACGTACAAGGCAGGATAAAATTAAAAAGACTAAACGGGACTAACTAATATAGGACCTACCCAATCAACAATCCTAACCTTAAAAAATACTGGGGAAGGTAGCAATAGGGAAATAGCACGCCTAAGATTAAGATAGTAGGGGAGGGGCGTTTTTCCGTCTACTGTGGCGGTCACGTGTTTCCGCTTTCTGTGGAGCTCAACACCTTACAGTGGCTGCAGCCAGATGCTCTTGGAATCAACTGGGAAACATGCAGAGCACTCACAGTACCAGTGGACAATGTAATGCGACCAATATGTAAAGCATTTTTGATTTCCATCTTATTAATAATGGATATACAGTAAAGACTCTGAAAAAAAACTTCTTAAACTCAGTCAGTCCAATCCATTGTCACGAGAGAATGGTGCCTATCCAAGCAGGATCAGGTACAAGGCAGGAACCATCTATTGCAGGGCCCATACCTCTAGAGACTCTAGAGTCAACTTCCAGTGAACAATTAACTTAATCTATTTGCTTTTGGGGGCTTTGGAAGGAAAATGATGTGGATGTGGAGACAGTTGAAATCATCCTCTTTGATTAGTGTTTTGTGAGCAAAGACACATCAGAGCATCTTTCATATTGATTATTGTGCTCCCTCATTGGTAACATCAATCACATTTTTCATCTTGGGTCCCAGAGGTTGCTCTCTAAATAAAATCAATAAATACACTGATTACTCAACGTGCATGTCCTCTGGTGCGCGCCAGAGGTTCTCAGGTATAGTTTGGCTGGAGTGGATCCACGTCTGTTTCATTCCCTGTGAATCTTCAATCAGAAAGCAATTCCTGCCTTTAATCAAATGCTTCATCGTTCTGGTGCCAATGCATACCCAGTGACTGGAGCCCTCAATCAGTTTGAGTGGGAAGGGTAAAATGTGAATTTTCTAACAGTTAAATGTTTATAATAACAGGTGGCAAATCGCGAGGCAGCCTGCATGGGTGGCAAACCATTTAGGGTCAACGGCATCTGTAATGGGTCATCTTCTTCAGAGATGTCTCTAATTAAATTAGAAATCACTGGAGCAAAGACCACTGTAGTAATTAATTTTGATAATAAATTAGTTACAACAATAAAATATTGCAGAGGAATGAGAGGCTTGTGAGCCATGGAGAAGCTTCATTCTCCAATGCACTCGCTGGTACTGTATGTGTGGTACCCCATGTAAGTAAGCCTCTTAGATCAGAAGCCTTGGATATCTCCAGATCAAGAGACGTGTTTTAGACATGCAGTTAGGGAACGGGAACCTGGAATAAGATTTAAGGGCACACTGCGGGCATACTGGAGCAATTGTATCTCTAGACAGACCTGGAAGCACCTGGCAGTTCCTTTGCCCCCATGACACTGAATTTGATTCAGAGAGCTTGAGAATGTCATGTTATATAAAAATTTGTGAAAGCTGTTGGGTTTAAAATGGTTTGATCTGCCCAGCTGACATTCACCATGATAAGCAGAGTGAAGCTTGGCTTCAGATAATGTTAAATATTCATGCTTCACACTGGCTCACCGTGGGTTATTCTGGGTATGGAAGTGAGCATGCCCTGTGATGAACTGGCACCCCACTTGCTGATGGGATAAGATTTGGTTACTTGTGACTCTCTAAATAAGTAGGTTGAATGGATAAATAGAATAATAATATTTAATTTATGTGTTTGTGTCATAATTTTCACTTTCCAAAGGGTTGAATGGGGTGGGAGGCAAATGAAAGCTTTCAAGAATTGTGATGGGAACAGACCATTGAGCTCAGCGAGCTCATCCATCTTTTCATCAAGATTGCCCAAATTTACATCAGGGCAAGACTAGAAGGTCCTTAAAGTCCTACAGTCCACCACACTACTTTCTAACCACAGAACTTTCTAATGTTGGTGCAAAATCTGCCCTTATCAACTTTGAAACCGTGTCCTCGAGTTCTAGTTGCAGAATTTATTCTAAAGTAACAAATGGGATTCACTAAAGTAATGCCCTTCATAATTTTGAACACTTCATTCATCCATTTTCTTTACCTGCTTATCCAATACAGGGTCACAAAGTGGCTGAGAATATCCCAGCAAGCACTGGGCACAAAACAATCCCTGCATAGGGACTAATCAGGGGCCAATTTAGCATCACCTGTCCAACAAACCTGAATGTTTTTGGATTGTCGGACAAAACCAAAACGCTGGGAGGAACCCCACACTCTTACAGTGTGGCCTGTTTCATGAGTTTATTTTTTTAAATAATTCTGTTGAAGCATGGTTGAAAAGCAATGTCTGACTTTCATCGGTTAAATTTCATAGAATTTTTATTTATTATTACTTTTGTCAGATTAAAGTTATTTCTGTGACCATTGTGAGTTTTTCTTTCATTGACTGAAGGGTACCAACAATTTTGTCCACGTGTGAGAACAAGCAAACTGCATGGAAGGAGCACCCAGGAAGCCACCCCTGGTGTCCATATGCACCACCATGCTGTCCCACTTCATTCATATCACCCCTTCACCTTCAGCTGCTTAAACTTAAAAGGTTCTACTCCTTTAATCTCTCCTCATAACTTATACCTCTTAGTCCCAAAATCAATTTAGTCAGGCTTCTCTGGATTATTTCTATTGCTATTTCCTTTTTTGTAACATGCAGACTCTGCGGTAGGCTGGCACCCTGCCCGGGGTTTATTTCCTGCCTTGCGCCCTGTGTTGGCTGGGATTGGCTCCAGCAGACCCCCGTGACCCTGTGGTTAGGATATAACAGGTTGGATAATGGATGGATGGATGGATGGATGGATGGTAACGTGCAGACTAAAACTGCACACAGTGAGATCTCACTAGTGCGTTTTAAAGCTAAAGGCAAGAATTGCTTTCTGATTGAAGATTTACTTGGAATGAGAAAGCCAAACTATACCTGAAAAATTCTGGAGTGCACCAAAGGACATGCACTTTGATTAATCAGCGTATTTATTGATTTCATTTAGAGTACCTCTTCTGAGACCCAACATGAAAAAATTGATTGATGTTACTAATGAGAGAGCACACTAATCAATATGAAAAATGCTCTGATGTGTCTTTGGTCACAAAATACTGCACAAATAGGATTAGTTCAACCTCCTTTGACTTGTACTCCACACATTAAGATATATAACCTAACATCCTGTTAGCCTTTGTAATGGCTGCATGATTTAACAGTGATGTAGTGATGACTGCACTGGGATTCCTCTCATAAGGGGTACTGTAAACTTTCAGACCTATTTGTGTATTCAAGTCTAACATTTTCACTTTGCATGTGTAAACTATACATTAACTTACACTAAACAGGCTTTAACATTAAAATAACAATCCTGTTATACAGTAGCTGCTGCTCCACAGTGCAAGCAAATCATTCCTGAGGCGTTTTGATCTTGCAGGGTTTCATTTAATTTTCATTTTAATAAGCAGCTTGGTTGCAATATGATACAAATGTTGAAGATCTTCAGTCAGGAGCTCACAGTGACAGAGCTGTCAGCAGAGCACATTTATGAAGATGTGAGCTAAAAAGAATGTGAAAGGCGGATTAGACTGTGTCAGAAATCAGGGTCTGGGTACAGGTGACCCCTCGTAATGGTAAGGGGAAGGTGTGATTAATTCAGCTCAGACTTTTCAAAAATGGGAAACAGTTCTTTCTTTCTTTCTTTCTTATTAATGCAGACAATACAAGTTACATATTTTCAGTTTACGCTCCTAATTCATAAGCACTAAACTGTATTTTTTCTTGGAGCATATTTTAAAAGTAACAAAAACGTTAAATGAATAATAATGTTGCGACCTCAGGTAACAGGTTTGAAAACTGTTGACCTTGCAATTAATAAATGCTGCCAGTGGACTACCGCAGGGCCACCAGCTGTAGTGGTCGGCCAGCCAGCAGAGGACCGAGCTTAACCCGCTGGATGGCTACCACTAGCGTTCTAGCAGCTGTGAGCCACCAGCAAGCCAGCAGTGGGCCACCAGCTGAAAACTTTATCTCCTTGCTGGTTTCCCCCGCTGTCGATTCGCTGACGAGCGGCGTGACGACCATAAACAGATAGCAGACCGAAAAATGCTTTATTACTGGGCAAGACACAGCAGAACAAGGAAATGACTGCGGAGCGGTTCATTAATAAGAGACTCAGAAAAAAAACGAATGTAAAACAAAACGAATAAAACTGAACTACAACTATTTACATTTAAACATAAACCCCGCATTGTTATAGCCCTGAAATACGGCGTAAACGAACACTCCAATTAATCGGCACAAAATCTACTACTTCGCGGGTTCGCGCTAGTCCGTCATCCTTATTATATCCCACACCTTCCCGTCGTCCCCCGAACCGTCCAGAAAACCCCGCCTCCATTCCCAGCCCCCTCAGTTCAAGGTACCACCCTTTTCTTACTTTTACTGTCAATCATGTCTCCGTCGGCTGTCATCTGCGCAGCTCTCTGCCCTCCTAGATAGATCTAAGTCTCTTTTCCTCCAGGCTTCTTCCCGGCCGGGATGCAACAATAAGATAAACGGTGTGCTAAATGATCTGTTCACGTATTTCTACACTGCAGTATGAGTGGGGCATTGGGACACGCTGGACATTAAAGGGGATTCGGCCTCGGACATGGTGGCCACACGGCTCACACACACACTAAGCCTGGAGACTACACCAAGGGATGCGCGCTCCTTAACCCTCAACAGCTCTCACCATTTCTCATCTCATTAGCACTCGTACTGTGTACTTTATGCACCAGTGTTAAAATGGCTATTTTAATGCACGCAGTGAGGTTGCAGTATAAAATATCGCAATGATTTTAAATTGTACATGTTTTAATGTAATTTAATACCATATTACTGAATAGTATGACACAGTCTAGGACTGTCTGAAAATAATCCTCAACCACTTCTCCATTGCTCATTCGTCGTCGGTCAGACTTTCACCCACTGCAGGACTGACACATGTATTACATTTTACTTCAGTTGTTGAATGTTCTTTGCAGACAAAGTCATTACAAGAAGAACAACTCATCATTGTCATACATACGTAAGTATCCACGCGGTATGCCAAATGCACACTCATAAAGTTGGTTGGGGGCACACTGGACGGATACCATTGCGACACTGTGCTTGTATTGAATCAAGTTGAGGACAGAGGCTGATGCTGCCGGTGGGTTCAAGTAAAAGGACGTTGGACAAAAATAACTGGGACAAAATACACCAGCGCGAGTAGTTAAGGGTTAAAGTCCGCAGTGTATGCATTATGGGGACAACGTCGGGGACAAAGGTCGTCGTGGTCTAAGAATACCCCTCACTGGACAGCACGTCCACCCGCCTACAGGGCTTCAAATGAGCTTGGACCGGCAGTGCATCACAGTACCATTTAAACACGGGCTATGCCTAAAGCACGCGCTGAAACGGAAAGAATCAAATTTGGCAGTCCTAATTATACCTTCCGTAACGGCACACGCGTGACCTTGATGACGTCTCAGCCTTAATTCCTGAGGCCTCTTCTGTAACTGAACGAAAACAACCAGTCTGAATGTTTATTAAAACATTTCTATAATGCCGCTTTTAACATCAGTCACCTCGCGTTGCGTGAAAAAAAGATCAGACACCTGCACTTTTAATTTGCTGTTTTTATTCCCTTTGGAGATCTCCGGTGACATAATTTAACACCAACAGTTGAAAATAAATATTCAAATGTACTTTTTTTCCCAAGGTTTTATGTCGTCTTGAACAAATCCTTAATATCGCACAGATAATTGCTTTTCGACGTACCCCACTGAGACTCGAGAGCAGCAGCCTCCAATTGTGCAAGCCTCCTGGTGCGATTGCTTCTTGCAACAAATTAGCCTTAGCGAAAAAATCAGAACAAGTGTCGGAGAGGAGCCTCGACCGCAGGAGCGAGTGGCTTGTGTGTACACAGTGGAGGAATGCAGAGCCATTGTGAAATGCTTCTTTGAGGTTGACAAAATGAAAGTCTGGGCCACTCCGTGCTTTATATTCGGATCAGGTTAAAGGGACGATCGCGATCATGGCTGCGTTGCGAGGTGCTGTGTCAGGCATAGACGCGATTCTAAAGAAAACGTGCTGGCGGAAATAATTATAGCTGATCGAACCGCCGTTTATCGTTTGAAAAGCCCTGTAGGCGTGCCTCATGCTTAATCAGGTCCCTTGTGCTGGACAGGCATGTTTAAGTGTTAGAAAAAAAAATCCACCGACAAATATTCATACATCTGAATGGGCCCATTACTTGTTTTTGATCTCTTCGTGCATTTCAAACTTATTCTAAATTTGTCCTGTAAAACAAAACCAAAAATACTTTAATCTTTAGGGGCTTTGTGACCTTGTTCATTAACGGCAACACGGCATCTTTCCCAGACAGTTAATTACACTTACTGACAGTTTAATCATAGTGGTGCGTGAACAGGCATCTGAATTGCTGTCACAATTAAAAATGACTTCATGATTTTTCTGTAAGTGAATAAGCTAAGTTACAACAGTGTCCATGTTCCAAATCCTATCCATAGCTCCTGTGGCTTGGATTTTCGACAAGTGAACTTGATCTCAACCTTCTTATGTTACTCACCACATTTTAACGTTGCTCTCAGACTTGTCGTCAGTAATGTTGCTGGGGTTATGTTGTCTGTAGGGTCTTACAACATCAGACACCCTCACCCAGGCGTGGCTGATTAGAGTAGCAAGCCTCGAATCATTTCTCTTTATCCAGAGCTATTGTGATGCCCGGTCAGCACCCTCCGATGTTTTCTTGATGGCTTATCTGTGGTGGGCTCCTGTGATGCCCAAATGACTGAAGGCTCGGCAGAGAGATTGGCCAGCAAATCCCCCCGCTGCATACCTTGAGGGGCAAACAGTTTATCTACTCTGGTAGTTATCGAAAAGAGTCTGGTATTTGGCCCTCTTCCTCTCATACATCTCCTTGATCCTGTCTTCCCAGCTCCAACATAATCACCCGTCTAGCTGACTTGGACAACAGGGTAGTGTCTGGCCTCCATGAGGTCATGACTTTGTGAATGAGGAACTTGAGCTGCCTCTCTAGGTTGACACTTGTTTGCCAGCACTTGGCCACACTGAGAAGATCTATTGACAAATGGGACGAACCTTTCAATGTCATTATTAATATTTTATTATTCTCTCCATCTCAAGATAAAGCGAGCAAAAGAGAATGGTGCTACTTTTAGAAAAAAAAAAAGGCGAGGGAAGAAGTATTAAAAAAATACCTCAATCGTAATTAATAATTAAATACATAGTTAAAATTTTCATCCTTTTCATGTTTTGTTTAATGTGAATTACTAGCTGTGTGTAGTCTTCGGGATTAAAAAAACAACCTGAAGACTCCCTAGCAGTTTTACAATATTCATGAACATGGAGAGGCGTCAGCTAACTCTTAAGAATTACCGAGGACAGAGAATGTGGAGCCACCTGTGCTTGCTGCCCCACTGACTTTCGTAAGAAGACACTGGCGATACAATGTCTAAGCCATATCGCCGGCATAGGAGTCCTATTAATATTTGTCTCAAGAAAATACTTCCATATTAGACAATGTTTTTTGTGAAAACTTCAAGCCATGCCCGCTGTTGCTGAGGTGTTTCACTTGCAAGTTGTTGAGCCATGGCTTTTGCTTCCTTTCGACGTTGTGTCTCTTCATCCGTGTCATTAACATGACGATGTTGTTGCATGGTGGCGTTTGCTAATGGCCCTAATATGCTTCTGTAAAAAAAAGTGAGGTTCATGCAAGTGCCAAAAAAAATATAAAAGTGCATACATGTGCCATCTAGTGGCTGTGGTTGAGCGTGAGCAGAGCAGGTTGCTCCATACATAAACACACACACACACACACAGGTCTTTTGTTTATATGGTACTAGCTGTCCCCCATGGCTTCGCCTGCGTAGAAGTGAAGCAGGACAGTGAGATGGCCCAGCCTGGCTCCCCACTCCTCACGTTACGCTTCCCCTTCCCCTCAGCCCGCAGCCTCTGTCTCAGATTAGCACAAATATATCGCTCCTTCAAGCCAACTAATATTCTTAGCACAATGAGAGAAGTCGCAAAGTCAAACGGAGTGTTCAAGCAAATTATTGAAAACAACATGATCTAAATCCGTTAAGTACTTCTCTCATGAAAAACGGACAGACAGACAGACATTGGATTTTATATATATAGAGATATATGTTTTATTTTCTAAGGGGGGGTGGATGATGGCAAACTCAAGAAACGGCCCTGGTGACAAAAACTCTGCTGTGACCCCCACCCCTCATTTTCTGCGAGACTTGATTTATCCAATGAGCTGGGAGTCTGCATGTGAAGTCTAACACGAATATTCCAGGGGTTCCAGCGTACCTGTGTGACATTTGACTGTTAATCAGCGGTCCAGCCCCGCCTATCTTCTTAATTTACTAACTACTACTATATGATGTTGCCTTGATATTAATTGACTTACGTTTTAAAATTCAGAACACTTTGTTTTTATATTAACCAGCAGCCAAACAATAATGAGATTAAAAGTGAGCCAAGAGATGATAAATAACTTGATATATCATTTACATCTACGTGTCATTCTGTTTCAATGAAACATTTCCAAAGAACAAACTGGAGGTCTGAGAACACTTACAAAACATTTTGCCATTGCTCTCAAAAAAAGAAGTGCAACAGTTTTGGAAATAGCTGGTGTGGCAGAATTAGAGCAATAAGAAGCCGTAGTATTAAAAAACAGGTTTCATTAGCAGTAAGAATTGGCTTCTAATTAAGAAATCGACTGAGCAAAAAATGGTGGTCCCCCAGGATCTGAGTTTAAGACCTCTGCTCATTTATTTGCTCACTTATTGTGTGGCTGCTAGGTAAGGAAAAAATATAATAATGAATTTGAAACTTACGTGAAGGTAAAAGTAGCACGTTCCATTAGCAGCACTAATTAGGAACTAATTAAGAAAGCTGCTGCAATGAAAACCTGCGGCCACTTGTGGCCCTCCAGGATTCGTGTTTGTCGCTCCTGATTTACAGATTGAAGAGGGCTGGAGACTTGCAGTGGGCAGTTCAGTGGGCTGACAGACTAGCATACAAATTGGATGTGGTCAGCCATTTATTAGTGACAAAGAACTTGTTAGAAGGTTTCTGGAAAGGACCGTGCAGGGGTTGTGCAACCCAAGGCACAGATTATTTACTTAAATAATAATGCTGTGGCTGCCAGGCAGACTGGAGATCCAAGGATGTGAGAAAAGCCTGTATGAGGTGGTTTCCAAGAAGGACAGAAGAACCTAACATTCAGGTAGGGCATGTGGAGGAGAAGCTAGGCGACTGGAGGGAGCTGTGAGAGTCTGTATGTTGTAAAGCACTCAAAAAGGTGTGAGGAGTCGGGAGCCATGAGATACCACCTTGTAGAGAATGGAGCCTGTGTATGGTGGGTACCAAGGAGGACAGAAGGTGCTCGGGGACCTGACATTCACATAGGTATTTGTAGGAGAAGCCTAGCGGCTGGAGGGAGCTATGAGATTCTGCATGGTGTGAAGCAGTTGAGGAGGTGTGTGTAGTCAGAAGCCATAAGAAACCACATTGTAGAAAATGGAGACTGTGTGAGGTGAAGGACAGAAGGAGTTAGTTGACCTGTGACTCAATTAAGGCGTTTGAAGAAGAAGCTGGACAGCTGGAGGCAGTTGCATGTTGAGAAGCCATCGAGGAGGTGTAAGAAGTTGGGAGGCATTAGAAGTCATATTGTGGAGCAAGAAGCCTGTGTAGGATGACCCCCCAAAAAGAGGACAGAAGGAGCTTGGAGATCAAATGTTCAAGTAGGGGATATGATGGAAAAGCTGGATGGCTGGAGGTAACTATGAGAAGCCAGTATGTTGTAAAGTGGTCGAGAAGGTGTGAGGAATTGGGAGCCATGAAATACCCCCTTTGTAGAGAACAGAGCCTGTGAATGGTGGGTCCCAAGGAGGACAGAAGGTGCTTGGGGACATTACATTCACATAGGTATTTGGAGGAGAAGCCTAGCGGCTGGAGGGAGCTATGAGATCCTGCATGGTGTAAAGAAGTTGAGGGGGTGTGAGTAGTCAGAAGCCATAAGAAACCACATTGTAGAGAATGGAGACCATGTGAGGTGTCCCCCAAGAAGGATAGAAGGAGTTAGTTGACCCCCACTCCCCCCTCCAAGGAGGACAGAAGGAGCTTAGGGATCAAATGTTCAAGTTGGGGATATGATGGAAAAGCTGGGTGGCTGGAGGGAGCTATGAGAAGCCGGTATGTTGTGAAGAAGTTGAGGAAATGTTAGAGGTCGAGAGTCATGAGAAACCACATAGTGGAGAATGGATCACAGGGAGAGTGGGCCACATGTTAGAAAGTGAGTACAATTGCAATGTGTGCATGTGGCAGTAGATAAAGAGAGATGAGCTGTGATTTATTTAAGTGTGTATTGTGTTGTTTTAGATGAGATCCCTATGGCCTTTAATGGTGTTGAAGTTTGTTTAGGCAACTGAATATTAAACAATCATCTGTATTCTATCTATATATCTATTATAAAGTGTCTTTCATGTGTGTCTAACTCTCTAGCTATTTATTTTATAGCATTGCTTCTTAAATAGTATATACATGTAAGAATTTCACTGTACATTGAGTACGTGACAATTATATTCACATAAACCAATTCATCCATCCATCCACCCATTTGATCCACTGTGATCATCAGAGGTGACTGTGTGCAGAGGGTGCAGACCTATAAATATCTGGGAGTGCAGCTGGATGACAAATTGGAGTGGACTGCCAATACTGATGCTCTATATAAGAAAGGTCAGAGCAGACTATACTTTCTGAGAAGGTTGGCATCCTTCAACATCTGCAGTAAGATGCTGCAGATGTTCTACCAGACAGTTGTGGCGAGTGCCCTCTTCTGCTGGACAAACTTGTTAAGAAGGCAGGCTCTATTGTAGGAGTAAAGTTGGATAGTTTAACATCTGTGGCAGAGCGACGGGCATTAAGCAAACTCCTGTCAATCATGAATAATCCACTGCATCCACTGAACAGTGTCATCTCCAGGCAGAGGAGTAGCTTCAGTGACAGACTTTTGTCACTGTCCTGCTCCACTGACAGACTGAGGAGATCGTTCCTCCCCCACACTATGCGACTCTTCAATTCCACCCGGGGGAGTAAATGCTAACATTTTATTTTTATTTATTTATTTATTTATTTTATTACTATTTAATTTAATATTGTTTCTTTGTATCAGTATACTGCTGCTGGATTATGTGAATTTCCCCTTGGGATTAATAAAGTATCTATCTATCTATCTATCTATCTATCTATCTATCTATCTATCTATCTATCTATCTATTTTCCTAACCCATTTATCCAAGACATGAGCAGAGGGCAGCGGGAGCCTTTCCCAGCAGTTTTCAGGTGCAAGGCAGGAACAAACCCTATATGAGATGCCAGTCCCTCACAATATCCCTTTTCAGTAAAACAATAGATATGTGATCCCATGGGCAGGGTGAGCTGCTTATTCTGGGTGTTGTTCTGCCTCTCCCATCTCAATGCTTGTTGTAGAGTATGATGACGTGCTGTGATGGCCTTGTTCATATCAGTTAAGCTCCTTGTAATGTCTCCTAGCTCCTCTACTGTAAGACAGTCTGCTCAGCAATGAGAGCTACTTAGCAATCTATATAGGAAAATAAATATTCTAAAATAGAAATCACAAAGCCAATCAATTAGTAATCCTATTCAGGGCTACCAACATGTAGTTAAGAGCCTGCACCTCATTGACATTTTCTTCAGGCTGCCAAAGGCTGACGCTTTTCCACACGAGGTATTCAGAGAGATCACTTTTTTTACTTTTTATTTTCCTGTCAATGTATGAAGACACAGCTAACCTTTACATTGGATTGAGCAGTTGCTCCCGTTATTACCTATAATTGCTACATTCCACTCTGCTGTACAGCGGAGGAGCAACTGTATCCCCATCAGACTGCAAAGGCTTCTTTCAGGGTTCTTGGCATAAGTAATGCACTTTCTTATTATACATTTGTTTTGTGTGGATTCAATTATGCTTTAATGGATTAAAAGGCTGTTATGGTGTAATTACTGCACTGCAGGGCAGATTAGCAAGCCTTTGTGCTGTAATGCAAGTTTTAGTTGATTATTACTTCTTTCGGTGACTTTGAGTTTACTTTTATCAAGTATGTTACTGAATTGTATTATCAGTTGTATTTTCATCTCATGCTCCTGTTGTTTTTTATTTCTCTTGTCGTCTTATATAAAACGCTACCGTGGCTATTCGTTTGTCTGTCCAGGATTTTAAATCACCTGTACCTCGCAAACTCCTGCCTTGCGCCCTGTGTTGGCTGGGTTTGGCTCCAGTAGACCCTTGTGACCCTGTAGTTAGGATATTGAGGGTTGGATAATGGATGGTTGGATGGATGTACCTCACAAACTGTTTGACCCATTGACTTGAAATTTGGTACACATATACTATGTGACGTCTACTGTCCGTTTACAGGGTAATGATTGACCACCAAGGTTATTCCTCATTTATTTTTATTTTATTTTATTGCACAGGGCAGCTGTGTGGCGCATGTTTACAGGTGCCGTTCTCATTCCCTACCACCTTCACCGTCACTTCCCCTACCTCTTCATATCTTAAATCATTCTTGAGGCAGATTGAAGATTTAAGTGCCAACTTAAATGAAAAATTAAAGAAAACGTACTAAGTAATTGCAACACAAACACTGAGTTAATCAGTTTTAATGGGAAAAGATGCTGACAGAAGAAGAGAAGAAGTGGGCTGCTATGGTGGAAAAAAGAACATCTGCTCAGGAAGCAACTAGCGCATCAACCTCTGAGCAAACGAATGCTAAACGTACAGAGAAAGAGGATGAAAACTAGGAATGCTCAAGTCAAGTGTATTCACTGCATGTTATCGTGCAGTGTGCCATTACTGTTATAATATATTACCATACGTGACTTAGCAAAAGGCATTTCCTTGTTTATGTGGTGATTGAATGTTATTTGCATCTATACAGTTTTATGAGGGGGAGTTAAGCTAAAGTTAGGAAAATGGAATGAACCTTAACAAAACTGATCATGTCATTTCTCAATGCAGTCTCTGCCTTTCTCAATGCACTTGCGCCACCTGCCTGGAAGTGCCTGGAGAATAAAAGATTTTGTCTTGTCCTCGCCACCACTCGTGCACCGCTTTCTTCATGTCGGCATCCGTCTTGAATTGACGACCACCCAGATGTTTTTTTAGTGGTCCAAAACGGTGGAAATCACATGGTGCCAAATCTTTCGAGTAAGGAGGATGTGGCAATACCTCAAACTTCAGTTTCTCCACACAAGCCTTGGTGTCCTTAGCAGTGTGCGTCATTGTCTCACAGCAAAAGGACTCCTTGAGACAGCAGTCCCCACCACTTGGATCGAATAGCAGGCTTCACGTTGGTCTCCAGCTAGTCACAGTAACTTACACTAGTGACTGTAGTACCCCTTGACATGTAGTGTCTGACCATAACTCAGGTGCACGAGTGGTTGTGAGGACAAGACAAAGCCTTTTATTCTGCTTGCACTCCCAGGCACTTCCAAGCAGGTGGCTCAAGTGCATTGAGAAGGGTGGAGACTACATTAAGAAATGACATGATCAGTTTTGTTAAGGTTCATTCCATTTTCTAATAAATCCCATTTTCTAACTTTAGCTTGACTCCCCCTCATATATTGTAGAGCAGCTTTGAAAGTAAGCAATCAACTATATAAAAAATCACTAAGGTCTCTGTATCCAGACCCACAGAACAATCTGATTGGTCAGTTTAGCTTTGGTGATACAACGAAAGAGGAAGTGCAAGTGTGAGTCGCATGAGGAGAAGTAAAGACGCACGCTGAGAGAGTCGCCTTCAAAGACGGCAAGTATAAAACCAGACAGGAGGTGAGAAAGGCACCTCAAAAATAATGACAGTGTCTGTGGAGCACGCTTTATGGGAACGCACTCAAGAAAGGGAGTGCTCCTGAGGCGTCCCTTCACAAGGGACTACGTGGCCAAGATGTTTGACGTCAGGAGGTTTTCATACAAATTACAGCTCAGACATTGACTACTTTTAGTAGTGAGTATGTGTCCACTGGGCTTAAGGCTTAGCCCAAGAAAAGTTTATGTGACATGCAGATTATATTTTCAGTAATCCAATAAATGGGCAGAATTGAAGCATAGTGGTAGCACTGCTCCCTCTCAGTAAGGAGACCATTGTTCACATCTCAGGTCCTCTCAGTGTGAAGTTTGCATGTTTTCCCTGTGTCTGTGTGGGTTTCCTTCAGGTGTTCTGGTTTCCTCGCACAGTCCTAAAGTATGCAGGTTAAGTGCATTGGCGTTTGCTAAATTGGCCCTGGCATGTGATTGAGGTGTGTGTGTTGGCACTGTGATGGAGTGGCACCCTGTCCAGGGTTTGTTCCTGCCTTGCACTCTGTGCTACAACCCTATTAATGAGTAAGCAGGGTAGAAAACGACTGACTGACTGACTAAAGTAACCGATCTAACCATCTAACCATTTAATTTCTTGACCTGTGAAACTCCCAGAATGGTATTTTTCATGTTTTTAGAGGTGAAGGAAAAGGCTGAAAAAATATAAAAAACAAAGTTTAGATCACAACAGTCCATTTTTTTTGTTGCTCCAGTTATGTGTAGTCCTTGTTAGCTTATGACTTACTGTTCTGTTCTTTGTCTATATTTCTTGTTACTTGTCCTGATCTTCGTTTATTTTAATACTAGCGATCCCCCGTGGCTTCATCCACATATTAGTAAAACAGGACAGCGAGGAGGGCCCAGCCCAGCTCCCTACTTCTAACATCACATGTCCCCCTCCCCTCGGCCCACAGCCTCTGTTTCGGATTCACACGAATATATGGCTCCTGCAAGTGAACTATGATTCTTAGCACAATGAGAGAAGTCACAAAATCAACCGTAATGTTCAAGCAAATTATAGAAAGAAAAAAGATTTAAATCCGTTAAGTGGTTCTCTCATTCACTAACTAAGCGGAGTTAAGGTTACCCCCCGAGGAAGGTGCGTGAGTGAGGAGGGCACCACCCCCCCTCCCCGTAGCTCGATGAGTCTCTCTCGGATTCACGCTAATAAATCAGTACCGCAAGTGAACTATGATACTTAGCGCATATGAGAAAGTTGCAAAATCAATGGAACGTTCGAGCAAATTATAGAAATAAACCTCATCTAAATCCATTAAGCAGTCTCATGAAAAGCGGACAAACATACAAATGGGTCTAAAAAACTATAAGAAAGTTCGAGCTTGGACCACGAAATTTTTAAAACCGTTTCTTAGTGAGTACCTTTGAGCCAAGGGTAACCAACATTCCAAATTTCAAGTCTCAAGTCCTCATGGTTCGGGAGATTTTGAGATGAGTGAGTCAGTGGTATTTGGCTTTTATATATATACTAGCAAAATACCCGCGCTTTGCAGCGGCGAAGTACTGCCTTAAAATTTTTATTAAGAAGAAAAGTAAACCTTTTTAAACTGAGGGAAAACATACCGATAATTATTTGTTAAGGATCTCTTTGTATACTACATTGTCATTTCGGCCCTCAGGTTGTAATATGACCAAGCTGTGCGCTGAGCTTACTCTTGAGCATGCAACGTACAGTTTGGCCATGTGAAAAGTAAATCATGCGTTTCATGATTTGTTTCAATTAAGACAGTATTTGCAGGACTTGTGTTTAAGTGACATTCGGCATCTGTCAAGCGTTGTAAGCATACAACCGGTTTCATCGATAACTTCACATCCAGCTTTTGAGAGTTTAAACATTCATAAACATCAAAGTGTCCACTACTGAAATCGTCACCTGTGAATCTAAGATGTTTAAGAGGCATTGGCGGTTGTCCAAAGGTGTAAAATATTTGGCCATTTCGGTACACTTGAAAGCGAAAACTGAACAATTCAGCGGAAGCCATAAACTCACATGCAGAACCATAGGTGAAGGGCTTAAGCATTTCACTCTTCTAGTGCTCCTGTGTAGTATAATTATCTCCTGTACCGTCATCAGTCCACACCTTGAACCTGTCCCAGTCATTCAATACATAAGACACAATGTTCCTCCAGATATCAAGAGTGAGCCTGATATGGCCGTGCAATATGTAACACAGAGAATGGAAAAGGTAGGTGCCATCTCCGGTCATGGAAACCGCTCGGTAAGTGACAGTTCTTTGATCGATGGTGATTACCTCGATAGACATGTTAATGGGGGTACGGTTGGAACGATAAAGGAAATGGGTACCTGAACAATGTAAAGTAAGTCTAAAATACCTACACAATGACTATAATCGTAATAAACGAACAATAAAACAGCGGAGAAACCGTGGATTAAATAAAAAGGCTGTAGTTATCAGCAGGGAGACGTGAATCCCGTGGCGAAGCAAGGAAGGGAATGTAGAGACCAGAGCAACGGACGGCCCTATATAGGCAGGCAGCCAACAACGTGGAAGGTGTTGGGATGGGGGACCCAACGCCGCCTCACATGGTGACCGAGCTGCAGGCTATGGACGTATATATGTACGCAAGTAGGATTCAGTTAGCGTTGGGAACCCGCGTACCAAATTTCTTGATGATGGGCCCATAAGAAATAAAGACCGTTGGAAAGTTCAATATGGCGGCTGACAGTGGCGTCATACCACCGAAATAAGTACGTACATCGGTTTCGGTTAGCGCAGGGAAGCCCCCTACCAAATTTCGTGAAGATGGGGCCATAAATAAGAAAGTTCAAAATGGTGGACGTTGTCGACTGTTATGACCGTTACACGTAGAATTTTGAAACGAAACCTGCTTAACTTTTGTAAGTAAGCTGTAAGAAATGAGCCTGCCAAATTTCAGCCTTCTACCTACACGGGAAGTTGGAGAATTAGTGATGAGTGAGTCAGTGAGTGAGTGAGTGAGTCAGTAAGGGCTTTGCCTTTTATTAGTATAGATATGGATTAGTCTTCTCAGTTATGATCTCTGTTTGGATTCTGGACTGTTCGTGCCATCTCCTGATTCCATTCTCACTCTCTAACCGCTGTTGCCTTTATGCGAGTTGCCACATGAGATTTAAGTCTTAGTGATTATTTCTGCAAGTTTCTACCAGGGATAGAAAATCCGTATATCTGTTGTAGAGGTGATAGATAAGTTACGTCTCTGAAGTCTTACAATTGAGGCATAAGGGACTCATGAGCGGACAATCGGGCCTGTAACAAGTATAGAAATTCAGCATTCTGTCTAAGATGTCCCATAAGATTTTTTTTTTTTTTTTTTTTTGTTAACATTCCTGACAAGCAGCTCAAAATGCAGTAAGCTCTTTCTTAGCAGACTTTCTGTTTTGGCAGGTATTCTATTAAAGATCCTTTCAAAATAAAACACTTTTTAACTAGCTTCTGACACTCACTTTCACACCTTGAGAACCAATGACAGTTGTGGTACGAGTCCGTTTGCTGTGAAAAGTGCACCAGGTAGTTTTCAAGCCTCTGAAATATAAATTGTTCAAGCTCACTTGCCTACCTATCAAAAAATTAAAGTAACAAAACAATTAAATACTATTTATAAAAAGGCCAAAGTTCCCCTTTTATGTCTTTGGATTAGTGACATTAATTACGAGACAGTGAAAAACTGAAAGCTTTTCCTGGCTTCATCATTTGTAATGTTTACTTCTTTGCTTGGTTCTGTAAAAGAAAAATAGGAAAGAAGTTAAACATATATAAATATTTTATAAGTCTGATAAAAAAGTGACAGTATCTCCTCCTCCTCCTCCATCCCCACCCCTCCTCAGTGACAGGGTCTATTTTAACTTGCAAAGTAATAAAATAAATGAAACGAGCAGATCAAAAGAGCTCAGGAATTAACTAGTCAGGTGTGGAATGAACTCCCTTTGATTCCATTCAACAGGGAATAAAGGCATTGATAACGGCAATAAAGACAGCAGCACATCTGAATAAGAAGACGGTATATTTCAGAAATTAAAAATGGCAAATGATAATCAAATCTGTCTCACCTTGTAATATGCGAAACCCACAAGAAAAGTGGCAGTCGGTTTAATTTTTCTCTCAGTTTTTTTAATTGAAAAATGAAATGGGTGTATATGAGAAAAAAAAAAAAGTGTGAGGCAGCTTTGCAAAATTTTTGAAAGCTTTTCGATTAGCAGCACACTTGTTTAGTGGTTATCACTGCTGCCTCGTGGATCTGGTGTCCTGTGTTTGAATCCTGAGCCTCCTGGTGGGTGACTGTGTGGAGTCTGGACATTCTCCTTGTGTCCATGTGGCTTTTCATTCAGGTCCTCTTGTTTTTGCTGTCATATTATAGCTGATGTGAATTATTCCATAACTGGGTTCGGCCCCTTTCAGAGCTGGTTCATTGTCTAAGATAATTTCAGTCTTTCTATGTGGTTCTGTCAAAATAGACTCTGATCTCTGTGGCCCTGATTTAGACAATTCACCATTCAGACCCCATTGCTGCAGGTCTGATTCATTTTTGTGATTAATATGTTAAATTGGCTTATTTTGAATCCAGCGACCACCCTGTTTAAATCCAGGTCAGGTCAGGTTAGGTTGGGGAGCATGCACTGGTACATTGCGTTGCCGCACCCACCACACAATGTAACAGCTCGGGATCCTGGTTGGCAACCACCCATGTGGTCCCATTCCACTCATCTATCTGGCACAGCCAGGTGTTACGTGGGCGTCCCAATTAATTTTGGCCCCTTCACTATAGACAGGTGGTCTCCATTGAACTAATTCTGTGAGTTCTAAAACCAATTGGCTGCACCAGTGATGATTTAGGTTTGTTTCCTGCCTTACGTCCTGTGTTAGCTGGGATTGGCTCCAGCAGACCCTCATGACCCTGTAGTAAGGATATAGCGGGTTGGATAATGGATGGATGGATATTAAAGGGGGGGCGGCATGGTGGCGCAGTGGTAGCCAGGTCTTCCCTGCATGGTGTTTGCATGTTCTCCCCGTGTCTGCATGGGTTTCCCCCGGGTTCTTCCCACCATCCAAAGACATGCCGATTAGGTGCATTGGCGATCCTAAATTGTCCCTAATGTGTGCTTGGTGTGTGGGTGTGCCCTGCGGTGGGCTGGCACCCTGCCCAGGAATTTTTTCCTGCCTTGCGCCCTGTGTTGGCTGGGATTGGCACCAGCAAACCCCCGTGACCCTGTGTTAAGATATAGCGGGTTGGATAATGTCGGACTGATATTAAAGGGGTGAATGCTTAATACTGACATGAAGGGAATGATTATTTATTTTGTCTTTCATATTTGTAATTCAATCAGATCACTCCGCATTGATCTGTTGTTACTTTGACATTAACAAGTCTTTTTATGCTCATGTCAAAAATGTCAAATTTAATTTACTGCGATTCAGTGTTGTATAACAATAAAATACGAAAACTTCGAAGAGGGTGAATACTTTTTATCTATGTACTTATTTTAGGGCCAAAATGCTGAAACACTTTTCTCTTTGTATTTGTTGCCCCCCCCCCCCAGCTGTCACTTAGCTTAGTGTCATTTAATTTCACTAGAGGGAATATAGAATCACCTGTTCTCCTAAAATGAATGTCTTTGGTTGATGTAGACAGTAAAATCCACAGAAATGAGGAAAAGAAACTCCACCAGGCAGTTACTGGACCTGGGGTTAATGGAGGGGTGAGGTGCTAACCATTGAAGCAAAAGCCGGGACAACCTTTAAGAAGAATCTGAATCAGATTTTGGGACGGCTTAGCTATTAGCTAAACAAGAGGCTTGATAGACTGAATGGTCTTCTCTCGTTTGTCAAATTTCTTATGCTGCTTTATTTTTATGTTCATTGTGCCACTGTCCTGTCAAAAAAAAAAAAAATCAGTTCCTGTTTTATATGGTGCCTTCAATAAGCAAAACGAGGTACTGTAAAAAGAATAACAGAATAAAGCGCAGGCGACATGGTTATTTGTGTTTTCATAGTCATACTGCACACTACCAAGAAGAAATTATATTAGAAATAAAAAAAAACAGTTTTCCTTTTTTGTGTCTTGACAATTGTGATTTCACAGAAAGAAGATGAGTGATCATTTTGGATTCTAAAAGGTAACAGCAAATGCTGTTTTTTAATCTGCACTGCTTTTATATTTCAGATTGTGATTTCACACAAATAACCCGCCTGATTATTTTTAAAAATGCCTTGTTAACACGAGGCACCTACCTTTTTATCATTTATACTGAATCTTCGGACAGGATTTTCATCAAATATTTCCTTGAAAATGAGACCCACATGACCATATTCTCTAAGCAGATTACAGCACACATTGCGGCTCAGTCCTTTGGAGTTCCTCCTAATTTTCCTTTCGCCGATTTTATCTTTTCAGACAGCATCATACCCAGCTTCCCAATCTGGGAGTCTTTATGCAAATGCTTTTGAACTGATAGATCTCATTTTAACTTTGAATAGAGAGGATTAGGAGAGATTTAATGGAGGCGTACAACATGCGATTAAACAGAATGGACATTGTCAATGCTGCCCATCATCATAACGTGCTAAGTAGGACAAATTAGCACAAGTGGCTTTAAAATGTGGAGTAGAGAACACTCGGAACACAGAGCAGTGAAGCTCTCCAGCCTCTTTGTGGTGCTTCTGAAGCGTCCAGAATTGCGTTTTAGTAGGTCTCATCAGCACATAATCCTTAAGTCTTATAACAGGACTTCCTGGCTTGTATATAGGAAACAAGGTGCCATTCCCTCATAATGGAAACATTACATTACTCATCACTAATACAGCCTCTAAGCAGAAATGGACAAGCAAGAACCAAGAATTCAATTTCAGTCTTTGAGATTTACTTTCATTTGTTATTTCTGGACCAGTTTTTATATCTAAATTGTTCTAGCTCGGTCTTTCCTCTTAGGTCCCTGGTGGATTTTCTGTGTTCATTTCCCCACAGCAGAGTTCCCCAATGTTGAGGTGCTGCCATTTCTGGGGGTTCAACAAAGAGGAAGGCAGCATCTCGTGTTGCCAAAATTGAGTGAGGTGCCTTGTCTGATTTCAATGTGGTGCAACTGGTGTGTTTTTAAAGATTTTCTGACCATGGAGACCTAGAAACAGACTTTGTTAAACACTGTGGCACTGTATATTTTTGTAGTCAGCACTTTGTTTGCGATGAGTGCATAAGAATGAGACTTCTTAGCTTGGACAATATTTGTGTCTAACTGACACAAGAAGTGAAAGGGCAAATTCTCATCTCGGAGTTAATGTGTGAGAGTCTGTGTAGATAGAGAATAGCACATCGGGTGCGATTAAACAGAATGAACATTGTCAATGCTGCCCATCATCAAAATGATGAACAACTTCTTTAACAAGTTTGACCACCCTAACCCACCTTCACTCTTACCTCAGAGTACTGCATACTCCACCCATCCTTATGCTGATACCAGCATAGGAGAGACATCCCCACCCTAAATTACAGCAGCCCAGGTAAGCAGAGAGCTGAGGAGTCTTCGTGCCAGCAAAGCAGTGGGTCTAGATGGAGTATCGCCACGACTGCTGAAGGCCTGTGCGTTGGAGTTGGGGAGTCCTCTACAGCGCATCTTCAACCTGAGCCTGGAACAGGGGAGAATCCCGAGGCTTTGGAAAACATCTTGCATCACCCCAGTCCCCTGAATGACTTCCGGCCTGTCGCTCTGATGTCACATGTAATAAAGAACATGGAGTGGCTGCTGCTTCACCACCTGAGGCCACAGGTCCACAACGCCCTCGACCATCTGCAGTTTGCATACCAGGAGAAGGTGGGAGCAGAGGATGCCATCATCTATATGCTACACCGATCCCTCCCCCACTTGGACAGAGGCAGTGGTGCTGTAAGAATTATGTTTCTGGACTTCTCTAGCGCCTTCAACACCATCCAACCACTGCTCCTTAGGGACAAGCTGACCAAGATGGGAGTAGATTCATACCTGGTGGCATGGATCGTGGACTATCTTACAGACAGACCTCATGACCTCAGACCTTATGTGCATCTCGGGAACTGCAGGTCTGACATTGTGGTCAGCAGCACAGGAGTGCTGCAGGGGACTGTGCTTTCTCCGGTCCTGTTCAGCCTATATACATCAGACTTCCAATACAACTTGGAGTCCTGCCACGAGAAAGTTCGCTGACAACACTACTATTATGGGCTGCATCAGGAGTGGACAGGAGGAGGAGTATAGGAACCTAATCAAGGACTTTGTTAAATGGTGCTACTACTGCGCCACCGTGCCGCCCTCTATCTATCTATCTATCTATCTATCTATCTATCTATCTATCTATCT